>JADMLL010000001.1:5876181-6017337 GCA_016920875.1 Columbicola columbae | reverse complement strand
TTCAGTTTAATAAAAGTCTTTTGTCAGCCTCGTAAAATTTATGGAATAATTGAAGCAATTGAATTTGAAGCAGGGCCTTGAAATGGGGAATGGTCAATCAAAAACAAAGAGAGTCTGAAATCAGCTGTTAGTGTATGCCTATGACGTCATAGGCAAATATTCATTTCTCAATATTCTTTTTATAGGTCAGCAGAGGATGCTTGTACAAATGAGGAGTGTTATCCTTGTGTTAAAAAAAATTTTTTTAAAGAGATATCATTACCATAATATAGAAAATTGAACTTATATACAATTAAAGTTGACCAAATTATTTAAAAATCATTTTCATAGCTGGCTGTTTATTCTCATCTTTTGTTTACTCATTTCAATGCTGTTAGAATTTATGTCAAAGAAAAAATATCAAGTAAAATTTTCTTATACTTAGAAGCTAGGGAGGAATATTTGTCTTTTTCAAGGCAGACCATAAATGTAAACATTAATGAAAAAAGAAAATGGCTTCAGCAATGGATTTACTTATTACAGTGACATTCTTCATTCACTGATGGCACAGTTCCCACAAATTATTGTACGATTCTTACGACTGTCTTGATTTTAAGTGTTTTTGATCTCCATTAATGATTTTGTTCATTTGTTTGATCTTTTTTTTAAGGGGAATCAATCAGTGATGGGTGTTTTAAATCAATTCAGTTGACAGCAAGGCTGCAGCATTTTATTAACTTTTGAACTGATTAAAAAAGAAAAATTGTGTTAATTCATTACACATTTCGATTAAGTTTCCCTCATTTATTGTAGGTCACTAACTGTTGGAACTCGAACAGGATATAAATTATTTTCTTTACATTCAGTGGATTTTTTAGAGCAAATTTATGAAAATGGTAAGTTAATTAGTTGTGCATAGTATAAAACTTGACTTGTATAGTCTGACTGCAAGTTGTCATACTTGTCATTACTTATATAAATGTCAATAAAAATTTGATTGTCTATTTTTAGAAGCGGAAGACATTTGTATTGTGGAACGATTATTCTCCAGTAGTCTTGTTGCCGTTGTTTCACTCTCTTCTCCCAGAAAGCTGCAAGTTTGCCACTTTAGAAAGGGAACAGAAATCTGCAAATATAGTTACTCAAATACAATTTTGGCAGTGAAGTTAAACAGAGCTGTGAGTTGTGATTATCAATTTTCTTTTTCTCCTACCTTCAAGATCATGTAATGAAGTTTTGTTCTCTTTCTCTTGTACAGAGACTGGTAGTATGTCTGGAAGAGTCACTCTATATTCACAATATACGAGACATGAAAGTTTTGCATACAATCAGAGATACACCACCAAATCCTTCAGGTCTTGTCACTTTATCCATTTCAACTGAAAACTGTTTTCTTGCTTATCCTGGATCCAATACCATTGGAGAAGTTCAAATATTTGATGCAAACAATTTAGTAAGTGATTGTTATAACGAGGATTTAATTTTTATATTTTGATTTTGTTTGAAATAATCTGTAATTTTTTTGCAGCATGCAAAGATGATGATTGCAGCACATGACTCGCCCTTAGCTGCCCTAGCTTTCTCGCCTTCAGGTAAAGAACTTGCTACTGCTTCAGAAAAAGGCACCGTCATTCGTGTTTTTAGTGTACAAGATGGTACAAAGCTGTATGAGTTCAGAAGGGGTGTTAAAAGATGTGTTTCAATATCTAGCTTAGTGTTTAGCACAGATTCAAATTATTTGTGTTGCTCGAGCAATACAGAAACAGTTCATGTTTTTAAGTTAGAGGAACCAAAAGAAACGTGAGTCTCACATTTAATTAGTTTTTAATTTAAACTCAAGTATTTAAGTTCCATTTCATTGAATGAATGCCTTTTAGCCATTAATTATTTAAATTTTAAATGTTAAAAAAATAATTATTGTTTTTGCTTTGTAGAATTCGACCTGGTAATGATGACAACAACCAGGGTTGGATAGGTTATTTAACCAAAGCTGTAAGTGCTAGCGCCAATTATCTTCCCACTCAAGTAACCGATGTATTCAACCAAGGTAGAGCATTTGCCACTGTTCATCTCCCTTTTCAAGGCATTAGGAACGTGTGCGCCATAACCACGTAAGTCTAAATTTTTATGTTTCATACTTATGCATAATTTTTTCATTCTTAAAAGGAAATACCATTATTTAAAAAAACCGTTGACCTTCATTTTGCAGTATTTGTTTATGCGAGTTATCTCTTTGTTTATTGCATTTTGAAGCATGTACTCACCTTAATGAAATGAATTAATCACATTGATAATATTAATACATAAAATTTAAGAGCTAAGTTGATTTTGTTTTAATTATAGGATTAAAAAAGTTTTGAGATTGTTGGTAGCGGCCACCGACGGTTTTCTTTATGTTTATAATTTGGACACAAACGAAGGAGGGGATTGTACTCTGATAAAACAGCACAGGTAATGTAGATTCAAAATTTTATTCTGAAGTAGTTGTCTAAAAATAGATAAGAGTCACTTTAAAAGTGATTTGGTTTTAAACTATTTATAAATGATTTGAAAATTTTTATTTTATATTCATTCAACGAGTAATGTCTTACTTAATTATTCTTTTGAATCATTTAGATTGGGAGGAACTCGCGAGGCGTCTACGCCATCAGGGGATCAAGTTGATGGAAAATCAACAACTCCTGGAGAAAAAGTTCAAACAGGAGGTAAAAATTTTTTCCTATTTTTGACATTCTCATTATTGTTTTGGTTTAATCAGATGCGAATCATAGTTTTTGTCTAATCGAATTTATCTTTAAAATATTCTGAACCTATTGGTCCGCCATTTTTTGTTTCAAATAATAAAAATTTAGGTATTTTTAACAGTGGTAATAAAAGTCCACTAATATTTAAAATAATTTGAGCAGAATGTTCAGTGAGTGTGTTTACTTTTCACTAATGCAGGTAATTTAAATTTGTTTTTTTTTGTTCTGTTAATGTCCTTGCCAACAATAAATCAAGGCAAATTCGTCATCAAGTGAGACAAATGAATGTCTCATTTAGATTGAACCATTGCCCACAATTTTTTTTTTGTTTCTTTAATTTTTTTGTGGTACTAACATTCTTAGGTTTGACTGTCAAGTTGTTTGAATCTGTTTTGAATTTCTGTTTTCATTTCTCTCCCCCGGTTGTCATCAGCCGACACGGTTCTCTGTACGAATCCAGTAAATTTCATTTATTTAGTTGCTCCTCAGTTCTTTTTTATAACGAATTTAAGAAGACATTGCGCTAAGTTTTCATTATTTCCTTTATTTCACAATGGGATTTAACTTGACTGACTGACAATCTGTAAATTTTAAAAGAGCGTGATTTAGTCAAAAGTTTGTTTAAGTTGGGCTCCGGTTTTTAAGTTAAAAGAAAAACTCAGACTTGTTTGATTTAGGTCGAACTATTAGGAAGTACACAATGATTAAATTTTAAAACCAATAAAAAACTTTCAAGAAATTGACTTGAATCGTTGAATCCTGAAAAAAAAAATTTCTTTTAGTTGAATGTAAAATGGTAGATCGGCATGAATCTGCTCTGGAAAAGGTATGATTCGGAAATGCTTTAAATTAAACCTGAAAAATTTTTGTAAACGACGCGATAAATGGCCTTACCACTCCTACTCGGTGTACGCAGTGTTGCCACCTTAAAGTTAATATTGTTTTTAGAGGTTCGTTAATTTGACCGTTAATTTTATCGAAATTGAATCCGAATTATTATTATGTAATATTATTAATAATTGTACTCGAAACATCAGGAACGGATTAAGGTCGTACAAAATTTCGCTATTTAGTGACGAGACTAACGCTGTAAAACATTTTATTTTCATTTCTTGCATATTTACTTACTATCACGTTCAGTGAAAGCCCATCTACCCTTACAGTGACCGGTGTTAATCTTTTATTGTTCTGGAGGCCTTCTTTTATCCAACTGATTTAAATTTTACATTACAACCACGATTCGTCTTAGGATACTACTCTGTCCAATAACTTTGGCGTATTTTCTGTATAGTGTCATTGCGAACATTTTTGAGAGTTTCTTGATGTTCAAACATGAGAATTTTGTACCGGCGTACCACTGTACTTCGACTCAATTTTGTCCATTTGGAGTTTGATGGGAAAGAATGTTTTGTCTTAACGGTTAGGACATAGATTTTGGTCTTTAGTGTCAAAGAGAAGCAGAAGGAATGATGATGACTTTAAAGGAAAAATTTATAAACCTGTAGAAGAAAATTTAGTGTGTTTGGATGAGGGTGTTGTGTTTTCTTGTCAAAACTGTCACACGATACATTAATTAATACTATGAATGGATGCTTTGAAAATTTGACTATTCCTTGGTCGATTTGAACAGTTTCAGTCAAGGGTAAGTTTTTTACACAAATAGTACACGAAGATCCTAGTTTTTGAATTTTTATATGCCAAGTTTGGAGGGATATGTCACAGTAACTCTATCAGAACCAAATGTCTTGCCAAGCTTGCTAGTTGTTTGTATCTTCAGTTGTTGATGATGACCTGACAATGGCAGTTATAAGACTGGCGCCACGTTTGGTTATGAAACCTGTGTAACGTAGCTTTCCAAATTTGCAACAAAGCGCTCTATGATGGGGTTTTAGATTTTCACGGTTATCACCATTAATGTTAGTAATGTTATTCTTTTAAATATTATTTATATTGGGGAAAATATTTGGAAGTTACGGAGGATTTAGTCTTACTCATCCGTAAGTTTCGCCTTGGTTACAATCGAGATCGAACTCAACCACTTAAGGTGGCTTTCAAGAATCGTGATACTTATAGACGAGGTTAAATTCTTTATTCTTCCAAATTTGACTTGAGAATTACATTACTAAGATAGAGGTTAGGAACTACGGATTAGACTTCCAGTTGGATAATAGTTCAAGTTGTTAAAAATATTTGAGAAGTTAGTCCGGCTTTCAAAAATTCGTCACCACCACTGGGTTCTGGAAACTTTTTAATAATCATTTCGACCGAAAATCTGTCTTTCACTTGTCATTATCTCATAAACAAATTTAAAAAGAGATTAAAGATTTTAAAAAAAAGTCAAATTTTCAAAAGTCACAATATTACTCTTACATGCAGTATTTGTGTGAGTCACTAATTTGTCAAGCAGCATATATAGCTGTTTTATGTAATTTTAAGGAAACGTGTCTTTTGTCCAGGATCCATAAGTAGCTACGCTGGAATTGTCAAAGGGCGACCTCCCGGAACTATGTCAGGTATTGGTATGACTAATTGGTGTCCTCATAATAGCACAAAAACCTTTTTTTATCCTTTTATCTGTTTAATGGGCCTTGTCTATAATAGCTTCAATAACGTTAATAAACAAACACGCACTCGGTTAAGGGGATCTAATTCGTTCGATTTCTTTCCCGCCTCATTTTTTTTTGTAATGAGATTTTCGGAAATCGAAATTTCAATCACATTCACCATTTATAGAAAAGAAAGGAAGGAAATTGTTTTTCCTGAGCCAGAGTTTTGTATATTTTTAGATTTGAAGTCAATCGTTGATGGGATTCGGTTGAAGGTTTCGATTTTTATTGTAATTGGCTTCTTGTTTTGTTTCATTTTTTCCAAATTGGGAAAAGTTAGTTTTTAAAATCAGTTTCGAATGTTGTCAGTCCTGGTTTAGGTTTGTGTTCATAAAATTTGTCCGTTGAACCTTAATGACAATTGTAGAATCGTGGGAGCTGGGAATAATTGAGGTGCTTCAAGTGTCATAAATACAACGTTGTGATTTTTGAGGTTTTTCAACTAATTGTGGGATCAGAGAAGGACAATTTCTGCTTTTATGTTAGACCAGTATCATTATATGTATTAGATCGAGTCGTAAATAACTTCCAATTTTAATTAACTCCAACTTTAGTTTGGTTAAAGTACTTAAACGAAAAATTTATTTCATAAATAATACACACACACTCGTAAGATGGATTCTTTTCATAATCAACGCACAATTGAATGGGATGTATATTTCAAAAATAATGCACATCCGTTGGAAGAATCAATTTCAAAAGTATTGCACACTTTAAAGGGAAATTCATTTTGTAAATAATTTAACACCTTCTGTTAGATTTATTTCGGACATTTTGACCTTGTTCTTTCTTTAAATTTAATTGCGGATTTAATGTGCATTATTTATGAAAATAATTTTGGTTAAAGGTGTTTAATACTTGGGTGGGAGTGGAAACTTGATGGATGTGTGCTTCACTTTTGAAATGATTCGTGTCTTTAAAATGAACTTTAGGTAGAAGTGTGTGTTACTTATGAAATGAATTCTTCATCGAAAGTTATCTACAACTCGAGCTAATAAGTAAAAATTTTTCTAAAACTGGGGATTCTCTTGCTTATTAACATAGAAAAATTTTTTAATATTTACCTAAACATGGGTTTCATTGTTGGGAATTTCACGGTACGTCGCGACAGCCGATGTGAGTTCATCTGCCGGCTGTTGTGCATAAGTTGGACCATGTGTGCTTGTATATTATGTACCTATCACACCCATCTACTTGGCTTCATCATTACATCTCAGTCACTGATTCTGTTTCATAGCATTCATTCGGTTGAGTATATTTCACGTGATAACAAAACAGCACACTCACATATCACCCTCTTCTGTTCACATAGTGCTTGGTGTTATTAAAATCAAATCGAAAATTCATTCACATCAGTTGTCATGAAGCTTGTTTCTCAGTATACAGTATATAATATCCATGAGGTTTATGTGTATGAGGCATGAGTTAAAGCTTAAATTTACTTAATTTGTGTATGTGTTAATATGTATGACCATGTTCATCTAGTCTATCGTAAATTTGTCACCTGTTGATAGCTTAAAAGCGTGTCAAAAGATTTATTTATCGAAAAGGCAAGGTATTCATGTATTAATTATATAATTTACAAACTATATTCACATCATGTTATTAATTCGCCAATTGTCCTTTAGATGTAAAGGATCAATTTGTACAGAAATTAAATCTGTTTGAAATTTTCCCTGTCTTTGATCTTTGCTGACGCGTTCACGATTTGCATTTCAGATTCAGAAAAGTTTCGCGAAATCGCTGCCGCATCCGAATCGCCCCCAAAAGGAGGTTTCCGTTTTGACGACGAGAACGAGTTTCCACCGGTCACTCAGAAAACGGAATGAATCGTTGATTTACAGTAAATTACGTGGATATGTGTTTAATTATTAACAAACTTAATAAGAGAGATTTTAAAAAAAAAAATACTTAAAAAGATCGACTTAAGTTTCATTTTTATTACTATTATTAAATGATACCATTTTCATTGTACCATTTTTTTAAGTTTTGTAAATATTGTGTTTATTATTATAATTAATTGCGAATCTGATTTTGATATATAATGTCGAATAAATTTATTTTTATTAAAATGACATATTGCTGACTTGTTTGTTTTTCCGTTTAGGGATTTGTCAGTTTTGATTTTTCGGGGGATGGTTTACAATGGTCTGAAATCAAATAAAGAGAGGATGAGATGATATCTTTTGTTTTGTACCAATTTATTTTTAGTCTTTATAGTCTAGGTGCCCAAACTAGGGGTTGTCAGGAGATTGTTGGGGTCGTGAAATTTGTATAAACTTCATTATGTTGTATAAAAAGTATTTTCTTAAAATTATAAATAAAATTAATATCCGTCAGATTTGATGATGTTTTGATGAAAGAAATTTGCTGACTATATATCGTATTTGTGAATATGTATCTAAAGGAGTCGCCAACATTTTTCTCTCTATTGAAGGGATCGCAGTCGGAAAAAGTTTGCGCACCACTGATACTACTGTACACGCTATTACTGTCTCCAAGTTCGAGACAGTTTAAGGAGCTAACAAGGATCTTAGCCCCTATACAGTTGAGACTTTGTTCAGGGGGAGAGGATAAAATACTTTGGATTGGTTGGAGGAGAATGAAAGAAGGTAATGGCAAATCAGGAGGGATCAAGTTTTTTTTTGATAGAGGGAAGTGAGGGAACCTTCAAAAGGCATCTGGGAAGTTGGCCCAGATAGTGTGGGATTTTTACCCATTAAACCCACACTCCCCTTGACACATAGGGGACAGACAGACAGACAGAAGCCCAGCCTATCCTGGCCAGATTGACGGACGGAGGACAGACAAGAAAAAGACAGAAAAGACATAAGTAAAGAGAAAAAATTCTTTTTTGAGGCTGTAGAAGGGAGGAAAGGATAGGTATAAGGTGAGACGGACATTTAGGAGGGATCAAGTTACAAAATGGGACAAATAGGATATAAGCCATTTATTTTGAATGTGGTACAAGTTCATTTTCTTGTTTTGTTCAAGATTCTTGTACTGTTTGAAATTTAACGAGATGTTTTTATAACCTATTTAATAGTATCTAATAAGTAACCTATATTGACTAATAAAACTACACATCACTGGGCGCAACTTTGTCACTCTCCAAAGTCTCGGTGATGAATTTTATCATCTCGTCCCCTTCTGACGTTTTTCTTCCCTCAAACGATTCTTACTCATCCCAGTATGTACTTCCTTGAAGGGTAGCTAATCACGGAGATTTGAGAACGATTCGGCGACTGGTACACCTGGTATATTAGTCCTCATGTCACATCGTTCAAGTTTTTAGTTGAACAAGCCAGACCTTACCTAAGGTTTAGAGGTTGAGTTTAAAACTCAAAACTCAAAGGAAACTTTGAAATTGGCTAAGAAACAGGTATATAATACATTTTCGCTTTCAATTTTCCAACAGTTGAAGCTTTCCTTAGTGAAATGATGAGAGCAACACTACTGCATGATTGCATCCCTTACAAACGCCATGAAAGCACTTCTCTGAATGGTTGCATTGTTCCCGAACAAAATTTTTCTCTCTTCCAAGCCGATGAGTTATAAATGCCATAACACATTAAACAGTGTGTTGAAATATCCTTGCCAATAACTCCAAGTCCTCAACTACGGTCTAAATTTGAGACAATAAGTAGTTTGTATGTCTAGCGTTAAGGGGTAGCAACTTACAAGACAGAACAGTCTTTGATCTAGGAGTGGGTAAGGAACGTACCATGATTGTTGGATTTTTGAATCAAAACCACTTATATTTATATAATTTGAAAGTGAATATATTTTATATGATAAAACAAATTATCAATCAGAAGAGAAGAAAAACATAAACAAGTCACAACGAGACCTTAAAGAAGAACCAAAAATTTCACATAGCAAATCCAAAATTTTCTTATTTACTCCAAAGTCTGCAAAAACAAATTTGATATTTCCAATTTTTGGGAAAGCACTGGACAACCAGACACGTTCTATAAGCATCAATTTGTGTAACTTTAAAGAAAAGAAACGTTTCATTAATTCTTTTCAAATTTGATTTTGTACAATTCAAATTTTAGAAAAACGTGAGAGAGTAAATTTCGTACCTGAGGATTTTAACATTTCTCCTTCCGTTTCTTTAGTTTCTAAGTCCAACTGGTACTTTGCCATCACCATTGTGTCTGGTTTCGCATCATCCAACGATTTTTCAATCAACTGGTACTCGCCGGTTTTGGTTTTATCATTTTTATCAGAAAGCACCAACACAAACATTGAAGCGAATAGAAGACACGCCAAGAATTTCATTTTGGTACTAGCAAAACGGATAAATTATGATAATTTCGAAAACGGAGAATTATTTGGTGTAAAATTTTGACGAAGAAAATTTTCGACTCTAAAATACTCACGTTTAAGTTAAAACTTCCCTGAGAGAATATTTAACACAATACAGACACTCTACAAGTTGTCGTTTGATTGTTGTTTCGTTTTCTTCGCACATACCTATATATATCTAAAAATAAGTAAATAAATATTTGAAGCCTATTTAAATAAGGTGATAAAATGTTAATAAGAATGCAATTCATTTGACAAAGTTATCTTGCGAAAAATTAATGTGAATGACACAAAATCTGATCTTCCTCTTAATAAGGAAATAAATTTAAGGATGATAAGCAGGCAAAACGGGTCGTTAGAGACATAAATCCCAGGAAATAATATTTTCATCAAATTAAATAAATGTATGAGGGTAAAATGGAGGAATGTGTTACCTTGATACCTTAAAAATTAACAAGTATCACCAACGAGGGTGAATTTAAAAAAAGCAGGAATGAACTTGAATCATATAGTAGGAAAGTAAGATGTATGTGTCAGTATGAAGGCTTTGACCATTTAGAATTTGACTACCCATTGGCTACTTGTATCTTACTGGTTTGGTATTCAGGTAGTTGCTTCCAAGCCGTATCTTGTTCTGGGGCTCTGGGTTAAAATGAAAGCAGGACAATAGGATGTAAGCAAGACAACAGTTAGAGAGTATCGAAAGAAGGCTGTACATAATTAGAGAGAGTGTTTAAGTTATATTATATACATCTCCAAATAGTCATCAGTATTTCATTGACAATAATGAATTCAATTAGTATTATATACTATAGAAAAGTATCTTGTTGTCCACGACTTTGGAAAGATTGTAGAGTTCAAAAGTGTACTATGACATACAAATATAATCATAACAATTTTTTATAACCTATGTATATTTCCAGCAGGTTTACATATCTCTTTTACATGATTTACATCAGAGGTTCCCAAACTTTTTTGTGTCGTAGACCCGTTGCCATGTTTTTCGGTTTTGGGTAGACCCTGTACTTACCTGATATTGATTTTTGTAAATTTCTCACTGTAGTCAAGTAAATTTTTTACTTCATAGCTAGTCTTATAAATAATATATACATCTTTATATAATAAGATAGTATAATTTAAGTATATAGGTACTATCAGTGTTTATTGAGATCCACTATCGTGCACCCCCATTTTCATTTCAAGGCCCCTAAATTTTTCGTACACCCCTTGAAGGTTGTCATAGACACCTGGGGGGTCGATATAAACCACTTTGGGAATCACTGATTTACATTAATATTTAAAGATTGAAAGATTGAGATACTGTAAAGGCTAATAAGCTTGTCTGCAGAACTCTACAAAGACTAATACAAATATATATATAAGTGTAGTCTTTGTATACATTAGTATAGGTATATTAATATTTATTAAAACTGATTTTTACACCTAATATAAATGACAATTATAACTAACACAGATTTTAATAACTACAGTTGTCTGTGACGTAACTAAGTAGCCAAGCACTGGAATTCTTGACTTGACTTTACTTTACTTTTCATAGACCCGCTTATCCGTTAGGGTCGCGGGGTGAGGGAAGCAATCAAGGACTTCCAACTGGCACGATCTTCCGCTATTGAAGTCACAAAACACGGGGTTATCAGGCGGGATTCGGCCAAGGCCTTCACCCCTGAGCCACCCCTGCCGTTGACGTCCACGGGGCCGCTTTCCTCCCGGGCACTCCGACAGGACCCGACGAACCATACGTTCTGGGGGAGCCTCTGAACGTGCCCAAACCATCGGAGGATGGATCTCTCGATCCGGAGAAGAAGCGGCTCGACCTGAAGCCCATGTACTCGCTTCGGCGGTACATATACTAAAATTGGAATTCTTGAATTTATTGAATTGAAAGCTTGAATCTTCTGGAGTTCTGGAAAACTCTGAGCTCCTTTCCTCCCATATTTGTTAGTACACATTGGCTCGATGAATCACTTGTTTTGGGCCACCTCCTATGATCGTTCGCCTTTAGAGTCTCTACTTTGTTTTCATTGGTGAAGTTTGTCTGATTTTTAACAGGCGTTTTGTAATTTTATGATCTTTAAAAGGTTGCCACTTGAGGTGGTGCCCCCAGCTAATAACCTGTATCGAATGGAATCAATCTGTGCCTTATATATTATGGCGGAATGATAATTTATAATAATAATACTAATATTGCTATTATTATTATTAAGAGCATAACACACCCTCCAGAAGGTGGTGTGAAAACGCACACTGCTCGATACTTTTCTGAGGATGTTGGTTGCATGCTGGAACAAACAATTTTTAGTAAAAATTTTGAATTCAACGTCTTACTAAAAATACTTGTATATCACCAACTAGTTTTCAAGTTAATGCATAAAATATTAAATCACCGTTAATATTATATTCTTTATTAATATCATTCTCTAAAAATAAGAAGTTTGACGTTCAAGAAATGACCTGAGAATATTTATTAAAGGCTAGCTAAATGAAGATGAATTTAAGCATTTATATTGCCAAAAAATGGAAAACTTTGGGTTGTTCCAAAGGTTCAAACAGTCAAATCCCTGAAGATTTACAATTTTCTGCAAGTTGTACTTGGCATATTTTATTCATTTCACCTGATTCTGCAGATTTTCTTTTATCTGATTTCATGTCAATTTCAACAGAAAGATCATTGCCCTCATTTTCTTTTACACATTTTATCTCTCATTCATTCCTCCTCCCATTCATTTATTTCCTCATTGAGGTTTTCAGAATTATATATAAGTAAAATCTTGAAAGGAACAACAGCAACTTTCAAACGAGCTTTCACAGCAATCAGTTTCAGAGTATTCCAAACTCAGGTAAGCAGTTAAAAGTTTTAAATTATTCTTGAGATTGAATATTGCCTTACAGATATCAAAAATTTTTTTAAAGAGTGCTTTTTATACAAAAATTAATATTTCGGGGTTTGATTTAAAATTTGAAAATCCAAACACAAAAATTTTTGTAAAAGTGGGGGTGGAGCACTTTTAACATGATTACAGGAAATTTTCGTTTAATGCGTTTGATTCGACAAAGAACTGCAGCTAGTTGTCATGTAGAGCTATAAACAGTTCCATATATAAGATATAATAAATAATTTAATAATGAATCAAACCGAATCATATGTCATAACCGTTAGAGTTTAGACATAAGCTTGAACTTACACTTGATCTGACAATGTCTCAATGAGATCTATATTGTCATTATCATTCTTCTTGTTTGTCTTTTGGCTATTACCCCATTCAAATCAAATTTTTGTACAAACAGGCGGATCCTTCCTTACCTCACATTTTCAAAAATATTTTGGGGACAAAAATTACTCTTTACACTTAGTGAGATTCTGATGAAATTTGTTATTACAAATCAATTTCATTTCCTTTACAGACTCAAAAATGAAATTCCCACTTTTCTTTGTCCTGCTCTCTTTGGGCGTCGCTTTGTTTCTCACCAACGCTTACGGTGAAGACTTACCTGACAAAGATGTGCCAACTAAAGTGGAGGAAACTGAACTGGAAGAATTCTTCTCGATGCAACCTTTCTTCACTGACCCCGAAAACAACTCCACTCAAACTCCGGGTAAACTTTAATTTTTAGATATGAACTACTTGCAAGACATAAAATTTCACGTATTTCGTTAGATTGTATAAGCTTTATACTTTCTTACAAAAAAAATTATTATTTTCAGGCCCCATGGACCCACTTCTAAGATGCATTCGTATCAGGTGCCCCAGGAAATGTATTGTCTGCGTTTGTAAATGCATAAAATGGCGTTAAGTTTCTATCATTTGTGGCAATTTATTTCCTTATTTGAATAAAAATATCAGTAGTTTTGTTAGACTAACTAGTTACTACTTTTTTTAATTAAAAAAAGTTTCCTTTTTTTTAAACTACTCCCTCCCTTGCTTCCTACCTACATTAGAAAGGTGGAGAGATCAAAGAGTTATAGTTAAGTTTTAATCCCTATTTTCACCCTTTTTGGGGGTATAACAGGATACGGGGAGGAGGATTTGAACTCGCGACTATAACTTCTTAGTCTTGTATTTAACCAATACACTTCCAGCTCAAGAGGTCAAAGAGACCTGAACTCTTACCACCACAATCACTATCACTACTAACACAAGAGCCCATAGTACTAGATATTGTATAACATCCTGTCTCCTCCGTTTTCGCGCTTTGCTATCTTTCTGGAACGCCATCAAATATATCAAAAGCTAAGAGTTAGAGAATAGTTTCTGCTTAAAATGGCTCTTAGTCTAGAAACTTCTGTGAACTCCTAATCTATGTAAAAATGTTTTCGTGAAGTTAAAATTTTAAATACTCAAAATAAATACGTGCATGTAATACAAAAAGTCTAACCCACAAATTTAAGGCGTCAAAATGTAAATGTAGTGAAGACAGTATGTCTCGTGATCTGAGTTTACTCATTTGTTATTACTAAAGAGCAAACCAATATTATACTACGTTTTCAAGTTATTAACTGCTGTTTTAGCTTATTTTCAAATCAATTTTAAAGCGTTAATTTCAAACGGATTTGAAAAGCTGTTTTTTGCAGCTTCTCTTAGAAAAATGAAAAAGGGATTTGTCATCTCGTTAAAAGAAGTGGACCTTTTATGTTGGGAAAGATAAATGGAAAACATGGCGATTTCTTCTCTTTTACCTTCTTTTCTTAGACTAGATTATTATAAAATAAAGCCAAGAAGTAATTTTCTTTTTTTAATTGTTTACAAAATGACAGGCGCAAAATCACTTTCGTATTTCAAACATAACGTAAACCTTCTAAAGCTTGACATCATTTCTACTTTTAGAACAGGTTTCTCGTTTTGTAGGTATTCAGCCTAGTCATTCACAATAATCTGAGTAAAATATGAGTTTTACACTCTAATGCCAACTTACCTTGATGAATCAGAAACACCGATTTCAACGTGTTTTCTCCCTCACTGACCGTTAAGGTTAGGAATTTTTTGTTGCTCATTTTTACACATAAAATTTATTATTAAGGTGATTCTGGTGGAGTGGAAAATCTTCTTTCAGGAAAAACGAAGACCTGTTTTTTCTTTAGTCAGAACATTGGTTTTTGGTTCAGTGTCTATGTCTTCGGTTTACGAATATGATCCGTTCCTTGGCCTTGAACCTTGAAAGAGTTTGTAACCCGAATGGGTTTCCTTTTATTGGAGTTAAGGTAAATTCAAAGACAGTAAAACGCATCTCTGCCGAATGTAGTTTGATTTATTAATTTGAGATGATACAGAAAGGAAATATATACAGTTGGAGATGAAGTCAAATGAGATGAAGGGAATTTAGCTAGAAAATAAAGTTATTCTAAAAGTAATTGTATTGGTCTTTGAATAGGAAAATGACTAAGGGAGGAGAAAGAAGACGACTCCTTCGAGAGGCAGTTGGTAATGGCATGAAACAATGACTGAGAGAAATTTCCGTTATTATGCTGAGTAATCCTAAAAATTTCTAATTCTTACTATTTCTACTAAAAAAGTTTTGTCACAATAAAAGCCCACACTGCCTCACAAAATGTCCTTTATTTCAAGAGTTTAAGTGACAAGCACCTTTCATTCTTCTCGTCATTCTCCCCATATACATGGATCATGGTTTTGTGTACCTCGAGTCATACACACCTCGCTTATGAATCAAAGCAAATTCTCTCATAAAAATAGAGTTGGTAGGAAAGGAAGAGAAATGGAATGAGAATTTACCCAAAAAAATGGAGATTGTAC
This sequence comes from Columbicola columbae, assembly GCA_016920875.1. Taxonomy (NCBI): domain Eukaryota; kingdom Metazoa; phylum Arthropoda; class Insecta; order Psocodea; family Philopteridae; genus Columbicola; species Columbicola columbae. The sequence goes on along the minus strand of JADMLL010000001.1, from coordinate 6,001,929 downwards.
ATCAAAACTTAGTCCGAAATTATTTTTGCTCTCATAAAAGGAAAAAGATTGAGAGAGGGTGGAGAGGAACAAAGCCAAGAAGAAACAAAGTCAATGTCAAGAAATATGTTGTAACAAATTATATTTATTAATAAAATAATTACATAAAAATATTATGTTTAATTTATATAACGAAATCTGTATCTTCTTAAAACCGTAATTCTATTTAATAAAAAAAAAATCTCATTGCTTTCAAAATTCAATCGCCAACTACATGTGATTTACAATATACTCAAAAAATTACGCTAATTTGTGAAATTTATCAAAATTTTTGTATCCATTTTGTTTTTGCACTTTCTCACTTAACAAAACCAAACAAGTTTGGAATAATTATTATTTAAAAATTCGAAACGAAATAAATAATCAGCCTGGCATTGAGGGAATGAGTCAAGAAAACAGACCAACGTCTCGGTCCCGGAGAGCGGAATACGAATCAGGACGAATATCTCGATTTCAATAATCGAAATTTTCGATTTCTCGAAATTCCAAATCGAGATTCGAACCGTCCGGTACACGACACAATTAACAGAAAATGGAGTAATTAATTCGTAAGTAAAGGTCAAAAGTACAAAAAGAAAATCTTCTATCTTCACTTGAATGTTATGAATTGTCACCAGGAGGTCGTCTTCATTCTTAACCCATAGTTAGTTGTTAGCCGAACTATTAAACTCGTAAAATGAAAGAGAAAAAAAAATTCGAAGCACTGCAACTTTCTATTTGTTTATATACCCTGACTAAATGTTTAATAAAGGATGACTAGCTCTCGAACAAGGCGGACAAATATTTGACTTCATTCATGTAACAAAACAAATTTCACAAAGCGAGTGTCAATAATAAAAATTAATTTAATATTATGCAACCCCCAAAGGACGGAATAAACAAATCAACTATACAGAAGAATTTAAGTTAATAAATGTGTAAATAGTGATTTTATTTATTTTTATTTATTTTTACATAAAAGCTAACTTTTGTTGTCGATCGAAGTGTTCGCAACCATCCTCCTGTAATTGGAAAATAATATTTTAAAAGACAATTTATGAATCTCCTCGTCAATTTCTCTATCATAAATCAATTAATATTATAATTGTACCTATATATTAATTTATATTTAAACTACCTTTATATATTATTTTTACGACTAATCGATAGTTTAAATTTGATCTTATATATATAAAGCACTTTTCGACTCAGCTTTATTTACTTAAATTTAATTACTAATTATATATTTATTTAAATATATATAATTAGGGGGCCTAAATGGTAAAGTCGTTGGGATTGGAAATTATTTTTTTAAAACAAGCCAAGAGGAGGCGTTTGCTAGGTTAGTTAACATAAAGTTAGTTTTTGAAGATGTGCTAACTTTGTTAGGTAGCAAGTTGTATACGCTTAAACACTTTCTACTTCGTGATCGTCGGATGCATTATTTATTGTATATAGTCAAAAAGTTCAAGGATGTCAAATTTTAAAAGAAATAAAATTACTTTCAACTATGTTTTGTCATCATATTACGACTCGGCCTATGAAATCACTGTCAACGGTCAACAGGTATTACTCCTAAACACCTGAGGAAACAAGTTATGACGTAATGAAGTCATAAAATAACTTTTGCAAGGAAATAAGGTCACGAAGTGTTGAATGTAACTGGAATGTAAAATTTAATACGAATAAGATTTTCGTTTCTGACACTGATACGCTTTTCCAAAACTGATGTTACAGGTTTAACACAAATACTGGGACCTAACCCTATAAGGTGTCCCGTCCTCCTCTCTCACTGATAATATTCCCAGATAACAGTCGGGCACACATGAAAGGATTTGAACTTAGGTTTGATTTGGTGAAAGATTAAATTGATACAATGGATGGTAGGTAAGTGATTTTTCGAAATGAACAAAACCAGACGAGAAATTACCGATTCGGTGATTAGTTCCGATTATAAAAATGATTTGTAAGGAAAATTAATTTTTTTCCCTAATTTCATTTAGCATGGAGCGTGGAGCTGTACAAAAATCTTCGAAGCTATCACTACCAGTCTTCAAGACGTTCATCTCAATTAGTAAGAATGATGAGTAAGTAAGAAGCATCAGGTCATCGGGTTTCTCAGTTAAATGTTCTATTACAACTCCCTTTCAATTTTATTTCCGTAGAGATAGCAAATTTCCGTCTTGTCCTTGACAATACTGACCAAATGTAAGATCATTAAAAATGACACAGGAGATAACCTCACAGAGTGTTGCGTAATTATAATAATTCTTAATAGACTCTCATTGTTCTAATAATAAAGATCAACGAATCCGACGATTAAACTAGTTAAAATTTTTTTATAACGAATTTAGTGCTTTGACGCCCTCAGACCTCCTTCTGAAGTTTTGGTCACCTCAATTGATGACTATATCTCTTAATGAAAAGAAACAAAAATGGATTTTTCTCTTTCTTGATCTACCTTTCAATCACTCTAGTTTCTTCAATCTCTCAAATTTGCCACTTAAAATTCTATCGGACATCACGTTTAAGTGCGAATTTTGGCGTTTCACTTTCAAGTGTTTGGCTTAATACAAGACTCAACCATGAGAGAAAATTTATCGGACACACTTATTATCCTGACACAAAAATTTTTTATTGAGACTCTACCATTTAGGAATTTATACTACTTTCTTTTCTGACGAAAAAATTATAATTATGATGTGCGGGAATTGAAATTATAAAAGGATGATAGTCATATATATATTGCTTAAATAAAGAAAAATTAATATTAATATTAGGTACTCAATAAATATAATTTATTTTAAAATAAAATTTTTACAGCCCAAATTGTGTATAAAAGAAGGTATTAAAATTGTGATATTGAAATTCATTTTATCATAAAGCCAATATTTATGAAAAAAATTTTTTTTCTAAATTGAAGAAACATTTTAAATATAAAGAAACTTAGAGAAAACATGTATTATGCTTATACACGTTGTAGTGCACCTCACGATTCTTGTTTCTAAATCGGAATTAAGGGTGAAAGTATTTCTAAGGGCGAAATCTACCCCATTATTACAACATCACTTTCCCTAACATGAATTTAGAAACTTCATTTCGTTCAAAATAAACCCAAAAATGAATTAACAGATACGACTAAACCCTAAAAATGGAATTAATCCATAAGAACATATTTCCATGAAGACGTTACTCGTGCAATCAGGACGCCAACTTAATATCTCGATTTCAATAATCGAAATTTTCGATTTCTCGAAATTCCAAATCGAGATTCGAACCGCCCGGTACACGACAACATATCTAAATACATATCTTAACTAAGCTTCTAATTACTTTTTTATGCCATAACAATTTAATCACATAAGAAGAAAGAGAGTAAAAAAACGGAAACAAAAGAAACAAAATGGCGACTCGACCCCTTATGTGAGAGATAATTAAAAGAATATTATAAAATGAATTCGTTTTGATATTTAAAACAAAAACAAGAGTCTTTATACTATTTACGTTATGGCAACTCTTAGTAGTTATAATACAAAAGAAACGAATGGGAATCTGATTAAGTACAGATATGAAAGCATTCGGAGCGATTTTAAATCTATTTCTGTCGAAGTCTTTTCTCTTAGAAGACTGATTATACACATTAACTACTTAAATAACACTGAATATTATTTCTTTAAAAATATTTATAGTTAAAAAAAAGCTGGTGATGATTTGTAGAATTTTATATTATTTATATAAAATTGCCGATAATATATTTTTATTATTTAAAACTGAGATCTAGCAATAGTGGAAAAAAAATTATTTTCAGTTACGTAGGATCCAGGTTTTTTAAAACGAATTCAAGCTAAGATTCCATATGGCGTACACTGTGCTTAATAAAATCGTTTCTTGAGCCGGTATTTTGGATGTTAAGGCCAAAACTTGACTAACATAAATTTTAAGTCCGCCTTAAGCGAAAATCAAGCGGTTAATACAAACAAATCGAATTAAGAATGTAAAATGCAGTCGGGTATGTAGCTTTGTAAACAAGACAGCAGGTTGGAATGAAGAAAATAAATTTACTCTCAGCTATTTTGGGTGGTATTTAAAGCGTATAGGCTCTTATTATTATTTATTTATTTTAAAACGTTTAAAAACAGGCAGTTTGGACGGAGGTTTTCATGTTACGTCGAGTCTAATAAACCTAAATTCTTACCTTGTTTTGTTGTCAACTGAACCGAACACGGTGTACGCCATTGGTGAGTCGATTCGGTGCACAATGTGACCCCCGAGTCATCTCTAAATTTCTCTGTTATTTATAAATTTGTTACTTCGAATCCGTACCAATGAACACTTAAAGTAAAAATTTGACTAACTTAAATCCTTCTCAACATTATTTTTTTTTAACTCCATAACAGCTGTATGCAAAAACCACTGAGCCAATTTGCTGACAAGACTATTTACTTTACAGTGTTTATCTCACGACGAGTAAACAGCATAAAGAAACTAAAAGGAAAATGTTCACTGCGAAATTTCCTGCGGAATTGTAGTAATAACTGTTGTATCCAGAGCCCCAGTAATTATCAAAACCGTTTGAACGACCATCGAAGCCTCCCCTGGAGCTATCAGCCGGCTGGAGGTAGCTTCTCACTCCCAAAGGAGCTCGAAGAATTCGGTAATTTGGTTCGTTTAGATTCACCCGTCCGGTTATGTAATTCTGCAGACGATTTGTCACCACGTAGAGATTTCCACCTTCGTCAATGCTAAACGTATCCGGCCACTGTAGAGCTGTGTTATCCCGGGCTATGACTCTACTTCCGTCGTCGATTCGAGAGCTTCTGTTGGAATCCCAAACTGCGATTGCATTGAAGCCCAGTAAGCCATAATACAAATTACCACGATTGTCCATGATCATGCCATCGGTGATAGACTGTTTGCGACCCAAATCTCGAACCGACGAAGATATGTCGCTAGAAAGATTTGGATTTTTAAGGACAGATGTTGGCACCGAATACAAGTTATGGCTACCAAGTGGGCAGTAGTAAGAGTTCTTTCGTAGCCGGATGCTGGAGATAGAGCAATGCCGTCTAAATTCTTTCCTCGAAGCTCGATATCGATGCTGTTGATGTTTACGAAATTAGTGTCTGGATCTGATCTCATTGATGTCGTGTCCTTGACTTTCCAAGAGCGGTCATCCCGGAAGCTGTACACTATAATACCGGGATCATCGCCGTGATCTGTGATGTATGCGTACCAACCATTCGAGTTGTCCAGGACAATATCATTCAAATAGCTGCCATATTGTGAAGCGACATTGCTTGGAAAGTTGAATGTTTTGACAATTCTGAAATTATTATTATTAAAAGCATTTGGAAATGGAAATGATGGATTATAGCTCCCCGGAAAGCCTTGATTGGGAAATTGCCCCTGATTGTACCTTCCTTGTTGATTTCCTATGTAGTTTCCAAACTGATCGTATTGAGGGTTGCTGGAGTTGAATCCTGGGTAGTTATTGAATCCTTGAGGGTAGTTTGTGCCTTGTGAATTGTACTGTCCTGGATTTGGGTAGTTCGAATTAGGATAATTTGGATTATAAGGAGGACTATTTCTGTTGTACTGATTCGGATTGTTGGGATTGTAAGGTTGGTTAGGATTGTAGGGTTGATTGGGGTTGTAAGGTTGATTTGGAGTATTTGGATTGTAAGGTTGGTTGGGGTTGTTTGGATTGTACGGCTGATTAGGGTTGTACGGTTGATTAGGATTGTATGGCTGATTCGGATTACTTGGATTGTACGGCTGGTTCGGGTTGTAAGGATTGTTTCCAAACGAGCCTGGCTGGTTGGGATAATTTGTGTTTGCATTTGGGAAACTTTGAGGGCCGTATTGATTAGATCCTCCAAAACTTGGTCCAAATTGATTGGAAAAAGGAAACTGCACACTGTTCAAGTCGATTATCACTAATTTTGGAGGACATCTAGAGTCGTGTTGACCTCCTGACATAATATTCGTTCTTCCGCTGTCGATGATCCACATTCTACCTTCGGTGTCTATTTCCATGCTTTGAACGAACTGAAAAGCGGTACAGTTCCCGATTTCTTGCATTTGCCAGTTTGGAAACGCTTCCAAACGGGGCGACATATTACCTTGCATGGAATGCGACGGAATGGAAGCTAAAGTCACCGGTACACCTTCCTTCCACCGTGGAATGGTCACGAAAATCCTGTCTCTCCACACTTTTATTCCCGCGAGAGCGTTATTTTCAGGTATAAATCTCCTGTTACTTATAGATTGTGTTTTGGTCATCTCGTCAATCCAGTTGTAATCTAACTGCTTCCACTCAAACATCACACGGAACGGATCCAAACTGTTTCCACTACCGCCGAAACCGAACGCGTTATTATTCGAATACGGGTCATTATGACCGTGGTTCCTGTTGAAACTATCCCCCGTGCTCCATCCTTGAGAACTTATTCTAGCAACGAGCGAACAGATAAATAAAAACTGGACTTTGAGTTTCGCCATGTTTGCGGCTCAACGTCGACTGAATGTAGTTTGAAGCCAACACTATAAGCCGAACAACAATGGTGGGCTGAGCGATAGAACGGACCAACAACAATAACAACAACAACCGTCTTTCAATTCGATCGACGTTTTTTTATCCCAAGTTAGCTGATCTGAAGTATAAGTGTATCGGGTTTTCCGATGGATTTTCACTTTTTAAACTCAAACTTCACCACAGGATTCAGTGTAATTATTGATCAACTCTTTGAAAATAAAAAAAAAGTTTAAACAGAAGACAATTTTACCTGCGCACCGAATGAGAACAAAAGACAAAATTGTTGTTGGAAAAACGTGAAATAAATTCAAAAATATTGTCGTCAAGATTTTACTGGTAGAGGCCATGACAACGAAGCTCTGGTAACTCACAACAAAAACATTCTCGCTTCATATTTTCAGATTTATCGTCATAAATCTTCTACTCTCGGCGAATCAATGAAAACGACACTAAAACAAAATTTAACAAACGAAAAATTAGTTTTCTAAAATCAAATTCAAAACGAGGAGAGATAAATAACCGTTTTTGGTGTATACCGTTCAGGTTGAATTATAGACCGTTTTAGAGTACCATAACGAAATCGAAGGTAGTCGTAAAACACTCAGAGCCGTACCTAAGCAACATTGGTACTTGTATTTAAAAACCTCTCGTTTGGCAACACCGCTATCACGTTGTTTACTATTATTTACCCGTCCTAAAACTGTAATGGCAGAAACTGAAACACACCCATTTCCACGCTTTTTTTTTGTTTTCAAAAAGGCTTTCATTCCAGTCATTTTAATTGTCCTCCAAACCATCTGAAATTTATTTTGTTTCATCGCCAAATTTTGTTTGGTAGAAGAGGAGATCTTATGACTCAAAATGGGAAATTTTTTAACAATGAATAACTTCATTTATTTATGAAATTATTATAATCTCATGAATGTTGTCGTTTCAATTGTCTTACATATTAAATGACAAACTGGAGGAAACAACATTTCGCGATTTGTCTATAAAATTAGCGGATCTTGCGACATAGCGAGGTTGTAATGAACGTCGAGTGCCATCTGAACATTAAATTATGGCCTGGGAGTTGTTTTATGTTGTTGTAAAGAGTTGCATTGTACCTTCCCCGCCCCAGTGATGCAAATTTAAGGACACAATCCTTCCCGATAATTATACATTTCCATTATTAAATGAATTACTCACGTATCTGATGCATTTGTTATAAATAAACTCTGCCGAGGAGTGCAGTAAGAAAAATGATTTCAATTTCAAATTTTGTGAACAATTTTTATCACATTTATGTCAGTAACACTCACAGGAAGAACTCATTTCATAAATAGTGCACGGTATTAAGAAGATTTCATTTCAGATATAACTTGCGACCTTAAATATATACAATATGTAGAATAATTGTGCTCTAATAACGAAATATCTTACTCCCACAACTCAACAGGAAAATGAACCTATCTATGAAGTACTCATTTCATAAATACTGCACACATCCGTGAGAGAATCATTTTATGAATGAAGATTAGAGGTGTTAAAAGGTCTCACTAACTGAAAAGAGTAAGCATTATTAAATTTGCATCATTAATTAATTAATTAATTATAAAAGGGTTTCAGGTTCTATTTAGGGCTTTGATTAAATCAGCAACTTTCATTTTGTTTTATTATTTAAATACTTCAAAAGACAAAAAGAATTCAATTGGTATAAAAGTTCGGAATGTGGGATAGTAACTTCCCGTGACCTTCAATTGACTTTTTTTTCGGCTCTACTTTTTTTACTTGTTCATTTCAGAGGTTTGTCATTAATTTATTCACTGTTTCTGGAGTAATTGAAGCAATAAAAACGTGGGGAATACAGGTATGATAATTTCAAAGATCCGAGGTTCCATTAAAAAATAAGCGAAATTGGATTTTGAGCCGTCTTCTGAATTGGAATGAAAGTTTTGTTTTGTTTTAACAATGGGAGGTTTCCTATTTGACGTTTAGCAAATAATGTTTCAATTCGCAAGGATATTTACATAATACATCATAACAGTGCTAATGAAAAAGTCACATATTGGCTGTTCAACCACTTTCGCTAGGTCCGGATATCATTTACTCATAAAGTTATGTTCGAGATAACCGCTCAAAGATTTTCTTTTATCCTCTAACAGCCACCTGTCTCCAAAGTGAAGACAAATGGAGTAGTTGACATAGCATTGAGGGGTTACATCCCTTTATGGACTTCCTTGGGCCTTCGCGACAGGAATTTTTTTCACAAGGTACGGTTGTTAGTCCTACGCCAAATAGGAGGACCAGTTGGATAAAACTTTGTCTGGCTTGAGTTGTCCCCAAGTGTAAGCTCCCGCCAACATAACTCTCCGGGTTATTAGAGCGCACAAACCTCCCTCCGACAGCTTAAGAATCCACACTAGTAGGAAGTCATAAGTAATTCGCACTCATTTCAAAAATAATGAACACATGAAGAACTAAATTCAAAAGTCTCTTACTATCACCAACCCAAGAGAAGACAGTAGTCCGAAGATCTAACTATACAACATAGAATCCAGAGGACAAACCAGAGTGGAAACCACCATAGACCAATGAAAAATTTCTAAGGGATAGCGCGATACTACAACCCTTTTCTGTATATATGAATAATAAAATAACCTTTCCTTCAACAAATTTGAAACATGAGCAACAGGTACAGCCCTTTTCCAATACGACTCTTTTCAACGGTTGCATAAAAAAAGCATTTAAAGCAAACAAGCACAACTATATTTTTGACAATAATGAGCTTAGAAAATGAAATTGATGTTTATGACGGTAAAAAAATGCTTAATTACTATGATAAGAATGACAATGGAAAACAGAAATGTTAAGCAATTTGAAGAATTTTGTTTTATTTGAGTTTTTCACATACCATTCCATTTACAATTTTTCTCTTCTATGCCATGTTATAAATTCCCCGATCTGTAAGTTTTGCTTATACCATATTACAATATGACATTTCATCAAAATAAAGGCTAAATCCCAAATTTCGATAAATCGTACAATCAGTTTGTAGCTGCAGTCAAGGAATAAGACTTGTATCTTGGTCTCAAGGACGCTTAAAGAATGAATCGTGAAATCGATTAGTAGAAGAGATTGAGGTGGAAAGGAAGAATGATAAGAAAATGATATGGACCGAAAAGATATTGTATATATGTGTAAGGCAAAAGTGATAAATGGGGTGAAAATAAATATTATTCCCGGCGATTATTCATAATTGCCAACTAAACTTGATTGATTTGACAAGTTTCTGAATTCTTACACATTTACCGGCTAGTTTACAAAATATCCAAGTCACAATCTGAGCAAGCTTTTAGTAGTTTCCCCACTGGGAGTTGGAGATTTTATAAACTATCCGGTAAATATGATAAATTTATGTTACAACGGAAGTGATAAATCTGTTGAATATAAAAATAATTTTCGACGATTATTCATAGTCGCCAACTAAGCTTGGTAAATGTAACAAATAAATGAGTATTTATCAGATCTACCGGGTAGTTTATAACAAACCCAACCCATAATATGAGCAAACTCTATTAGGTGGACTGGAAAATAATTTTGGTTCTGTGCGTTACATCTAATATACGTTACGGTAAAAGTGATAAATCGATTGAATATATATAATTACCAGGTAATCTTGGTAAATTTGACAAATGACTGAGTATTCACCACTTTTCCCGGTTAATTTATAAAATATCCAACCCATAATTTGAGCAAACTTTCATTAAATTTATTTTGATTTTATAAACTAGCCGGTAAATGTGATAAATGCTCATTAATTTGTCACATTTATCAAGATTAGTTGGTGAGTATGAACAACAACCACGAATAATATATAGATTCATCCGATTTATCACTTTTGCCGTGATATATATTACGTGTAAAGCATAGAACCGAAATTTTTTTCCAGTCCCCCAATGGAAGGAACCATTAATTAGAAAAAGAGAAGACAAAAGGAAGAGAATGGCGTAGCTTATTTCATAAGTAATGCACACTTTCAGAAAGTAAAAAACATAAAGCACAAGGATGTAATAGAAGCAGGATTTTCAATAAAAGCAAAAACTGAGGTTAAATTTCTAGTTCCACCTACAGAACATTGCATTGAATTAAAATCAGTGTTACATAGTTATTAAAGTGTTAGTGTTTACACGAAAAACCTTCACGTATCCTTAAAAACTCACTTTAAAATTGTTTTGTTAAATTATTCACATGGCTGAGTAAGAAACGGTTTAAAATTACGAAAGGAAACTACAAACAGGAAGTAGTTTACTACAATTTCCCAGTCAAAATAATATCAAAAGCTGAAAGTCTAAGAGTCCAATGAAAATAATTAAAAAGGTTTAACAAGATGTCTATGGAAAAGTGAGTTTGGGGATTTTTGTGTTGCTTGCTCAAGTCAAATTTTTATGGATGATAAGAGAATAACATAACTAAGACTATAAAATGTTAAGTAAAGACGTAGTTCTCTTCGTTAAATTCTCTAACAACAAAAATTGTCCAAAGTTGCTTGTAACTATTGTTAAGGCCGTTTCGTTTGGTTACATCTGAACGCCTGTACGTATCGTATATTCTAAGGTCGAGAACAAAGGTATTCGGAAACTTTTTTTTTTCTTTAAACATTAATTATTTTCTTTCTGGTTGACAAATTTCCTTCTTACCCCGTGTCTCGTTCGTACCCCTGATGCCAAATAAAAAAAAAATAAAGACAAAAACAATTTTGCTTAGCGAGGTTACGTCATTCAAGTTAGTAAAGCGAAAGGAATATCTTGAAGGCCCTTTTTTTTCATTTAAATAAAAACAAAATGATGTGAATCATTTAAGTATTTCTCACGAGATGCAGTCATAATTTGAATGAATCAGGCAACGTCTCTTTTGAAAATATAGGCCAGCAAAGACTTGAGAATGAGAACAAAAGAGACAAAAACAAACGCAAGTGTCGGGGGAAAATTGTCGCCAAATTGTCAACGAAAGACTCTTTCAAAGCGTCTACAAATTTAACCGACCATTCGCTTAAAATCCTCTTAAATCCAAAACTAATGCACACCCTCGTGTAGAATTTATTTCAAAAGTAGTGCACACTTTCGACAAATACCATTTCATGAATTATGAGTCTTGATGTCGTAAAATTTTTTTGATGAATTTGCGACATAACAGTCCACAAGGAAGGTGCTCGGGGGTTCAAACTCTCAACCGTCACTCAGTCTAACAACTCAACCATGAGGCCTTTCCGTTGTTTCATAAGTATTGCACACTTTCGAGAAAATTTATTTTGAAAAAGTGACCCACACTCTCAACTGCGCGTCTTCGTTGTAAAAATAAAAATAATAAAATGAGTTCCACAGGAAAATATTTCGCCTTGATTTTGATTACTTCCTAACTCATTGTAGTCGTTGTTAAACGTTCAAGTTTAAATGAATTCTGCAACTGCTAATTTTATCCTCCAATTAGACTTTTTTCTCTCTCTTACAAAAGAATTTCATTTTGTTTTATTTATCTCACGCCTTCTGTCCTTTGTTTTCATTCTAATTTGCAAAAGTCATTCGTTGACAAGTCTTCTTTAATTGTTTTCTTGTTCCTGTCATGTTCTTGGTGTTCCCCTACCATCAAAGACTATATCAATTTCCTTTCAAAATACTCGACACACCGCTCTTGAATCTGCTTAACCCCTTAAAGCTGTAGTCTCCCACTACAACTGACAAATGGGTTAAGAAAACTCCACACATTTGGTAAACTATTTACAAATTCAAGGTAAACTAAAACTTTTCTAGTGACTAATCCTCGACTAAGGTTACAAGGGCATACGTAATTGGATTAATGAAGACGTACAATAAAATCTAGGTTCCGTCTGTCCATTAGCCTCAAAAGAGAATTCCGTTAATAAATCCGCCAAATATTCCTATTTGAACGATTTAATGACTTCGTGCCTTTCTCTGAATTATCTATAATTTGTCTACTTTAGATAATACTCCGAAGTCTTATAAATCTTTCATGATTGCATTTTCATTCGGAGGATGTGCTTCAAGTTGTATTCCATCTCACATGGAAGCGTTCCTCCTTCTCCTCAATTGTGGGTTAGAGACATTATTCATGGCACTGATTTAAAGAACCAAAATTTTCAACCGACTAACGAATCGACAGAGGTATTAGTCGTACAAATTTGAGATGTTTAAGAATAATAAACGTTTGGGTGGGGTTTTTGTCGGATTATATACCTCAACTTGGGTTATAAATGGTCACTACAATTACGGCAATTCTTTCGGAAGTTTTTGAAACCTGGAAGTTATAAATACCCTACGTCTAGACAGTGTTTGTACCTGACAAAAAAATGCCTTTTGAAGTAGACAATGACCTCAGATCCAAAGCTAAAATCTGTTATGATAGTCTCACTTTCAGGTTTATAGAAACGAAAAGCTTTATTCACTGATAATCAAATGCCCTAATTTTTGCGTTCGTAGAGTGATTAAATTTTCAAGGTCGCAGGATTTAATAGCGACTAACATGCACGTGCAAATAGAACTAAAGAGTAACGGAGCCAGTTTTCCTTTGAACAATTTAATAAGTGATAAAACTGCTAAGAATTTATTTGAACAAAAAAATTCCATTCAGGACTCAGTTCAAATAGAAAAAGACACGTAGAGGAGAGGACTTGATAGGGCTTACAAACAAATCCTCCAAATAATCTCCACCTCCCATTGGAATGGACTTGGAAGTCACTACAGAGCCAAGAGTCCGAATTATAACACTTTGGCAAACGATGACAATTCAATAGTGACAGAGACCAAGTACAATTGAGAATCAAAATGAAATCGTGGGATACCGTTATTTAAGAATATTTTCAACTCGTGGAATGTTTACCACAATACACCTATAGACCGTGAAAAAATATTTTTTTTAATTTTGATTTTCCATTTATGACTTTTTGGGAAACAACGAAACAAATTTTAAAATACCCCTTTGTTTTGGAGGCTTGTCTATGATCTCTCAACCTGAACTTAAAATCTCGAATGAATGAGATGCGGAAAATGAATTTTTATCTCATCATGTTTGATCATCTCATGAGAAAGCACTCTAAAATGTGATAATAATCAAAATGGCGTTAAAACTAATCGCAAATTAAATTTAAAAGTCTGACCCCTTATTGCTGATTAATTTATTTGGTTTCATTTACACTTTAAGGTAGTGGTGGTGGACATGGCTTTATGACTACCTGCACAACTTTAGAGGGCTTTACACAAAACCGTTACGATCATAAATCTTAGGATGAAAACAGCAAATTCAATCGAAGCTTGAAATTTATAAAACATTATTTCACGTCTTCCACACTAATATTAAAAATTCGGTTCATCATCATTGGCGACGAAGGAGTTAACTTAACCGCCGAGTGAGGATATACTCACGTAACCGTTAACAAAAGTAAAGTTGTTGAACTGGAAGGGGTCAATGAACTGAAACCTGTACTCTTCGTGTACCATCATCTCGATTCCAAGGTTTCATTCTATGCAAAAGCATGAGCGAATTCTTAATATCCGAAATGGGTCAAGCCTTTAAGGTCAAGCCATTTTACTAGTTGCAGTGATGTTGAATCGAAATATTTGTTTTATGTATTCGTGAACGTCTATCAATCAAAACAATTTAACTGAATTTGATTTTTTATTTTCCTACACCTTTCTAATGAAACGTTTTTATTTATTTATTTATTTATTTAAATCAAAAAAATAATTTGATTTCGAAATAAATTTTATGTTCGTAATTTGAGGGAAATTGAAGAACTGAATCATTTCAATCGGCTTTGAGTTTAAAGCGGTTTGTCCAATCGAAAGTTAAGTGGCCTTTTGATTTCAAGATTGGGAATACCAACTTAAACAAATTTTTAAACAAAAAAAATTTAGTTTTAGTTTTAAAAACCGACATTTAATTTTAAGTCTGGCCGTTACCCCTCGACCAAAGGCGTCTCAAACGACATAAACCACTCGACTCCTTTAGTCAAACCTTCTTATTCCTCTCCTGCTTTCCTTTTCTTTATCCCACCTCTTCTCACATAACTTCAACCTTCCTTTGGCTTCTTTCAAACCATTCCTGGGGCTGCTCCCCAGACACAAACCCTCAAATCTAGTCCGAACAACTGTATAGTGTCTCATGCTTGGAGACAGGTGGTAGTTAAATAAATAAAAAAGTTTGGCCGTTAATCCGCTCAATTCAAATTTTGGGAAGAATGAAACAATTGTATCCTACGTGTTTGCCAATTCTGCAAGCTCTACTTAGTCATATTAGGGGCGGAAACGAAAAACTAAACTGACTACCCATTTCAAAAGCCAAAAATTTAAAAGAGTGAAGAAACGCTTCGAATTAACGCCACAGCAGCTACAGATTTGACGATTTCTAAATGACTCCAGTGAATCTTCATCAAATAAATTAATACTTAATTCACATTAGTGAAGCATTATTTTGATTGATACCCATTCACATTAGGGAAGCATTATTTTGATTGATACCCATTCAATTTCAACAATTCCGCCATGTTTTTAAAAGACCATGAAGTTAAATAAAGTGGCTTTTGTATTCAAAAAGTTAAAATGCTAAATAATACAGCTTCAAATTTATGATTTAGATTTAAATTTAGAGATTTGATGACTTAGTTCTAATTCATTACATAATTATAGGTCACTAGCGAAACTTTTGCTGCGGTGGCGTTAATACGTAAGTACCGAAACTTCACTAACGGGCTTTTTAAAGAAAACAGAAACTGCGAAAAGGGTTCAGAGAGCGAATTTGATATTAATCAACCAGTGAAACATCCAACTTCAATTGGATTTGTCTGAGTTTAGCAAAGCTTTGATAAAACTCAATTTATTTGTTTATAAAAATTTCCAAAACCAAACACCCTTTAAAAGAAACACCAAAATCAAAATGCATGCACAATTTTTATTCTTTGGTACCTTTCCCTCAAAGTTATTAATCAAACTCCTCTGATTGAAAATCAATATATCAAAATTTATTTAGCAAATTTTTCGCTTTTAGAAAAATCGTTTTTCCACTCAGGCGATCGTTTTTCGACAAAACTTTTCAATCCTTCCTGACCATCCGTCAACAACAGGTTATCAGTCATTACTCTGGCTCCTAATCTAGAATGAAATAAAGTTTTGTTAAGATAACAACTTACATTTTGATTTTAATAAATTTTGTTTTGTAAGTTCAAAACTTACTCATAAGCTGAGTGGATGTCTTTTTCCAGATGTTCATAAAAGAATTTCTTTCCGAGTTCAATAACAGCTCTACTTTTGGATTTTATCGCGCTGACATGTGCATCAATTTCTTTTTCTATAAAAATAAATCAATAAATAAATAAATAAATAAAAAATAAACAAATAGTTTAGTTTGAGTCATAATCCCTTTTCACCCTTGGGTATACTGGATGTGGGAGAGGATTTGAATCCACAACCATTTCGATAGCCAAGCCCTATGACTACTATACCACAGATCTTCCACAAAAGTAAACAAATAAATGAGAACAATTGTTTATAAAATGCATTTAGAAGATAATTTAAATTAAAAAAAGAAAAATAAAAAATAAACAAGTATATAGGAAACTGGTTTTAATTGTGCTTAAAAACCATAACAGTAAGCAAAAAATTTATCTTGTACAACAAACTTTGTACTACTCGATTACTTGCTAGCCTTTGTTTTTATTGTCACTTTTGAATTACTCACTTCTCATTCTAACTTTAAATATAATTTTCTCCCAAATTTAAATTACTTGCTCTTTTGTATATTAAAACAGTGTCAATAATGCTAACTAATTTTAATTCATTAACAAAAAATTTGAATAAGGATCGAATGAAGTTTTTATGTAAAAAACCAAAAGAGGAAATACCTAGTTCTTGTTCCTTGCATATTCTTGATACTAAACCCATTTGTAGTGCTTCTTCAGCAGAAACAGGAATTCCTGTTAATAACATCCTAGCTGCAGCCTTTCTTCCCACACTACGACTCAGTGCAATACCTGGAGTTGAACAAAAGATTCCAAAATTTGCTCTGTCAAACAAATAAAAATTCAAAAATGTATACAAAATGATTTTACAAATTCCCTCAAGTTCTAAAAATTCATAAAAACAACTTACCCTGGTGTAGAGAAGGAACTGCGATCGGTAGCAATCACGATATCACATGATGCAACTAACTGACATCCAGCAGCAGCTGCAATTCCATTAACACTTGCAATAACAGGTACTGGTGCTTTCATAATTGATAACATCAAATTGGCACATTTAGAAAAAGTATCTAAATAAAGATTTTCTTTTCCATTTGCCTAGATATTAAATTAATGTCAGTCAATATGTGTTTTAAAAACACTCGAATTTTATAAATGGCTTTAAGTGGGCTGGAAAGAGAAAAGATATGCCATCATAATAAGGTAACATTTTAAGTTTTACAAAAGTATTCATTTGAAGCAGACATATACGAACACTCCCTTTGTACTAAAATGATTGCCTTGTTTTAAGTAATAATGATTTCCCAGCTTTGTAACTAGTACCGAAGAGTAAATATGATCTGTTAAGTATGACAAAATAACTACACACAAAACGAATTAATTTATTGGATAATGTATTATGTTTTTCTTCATCTTGAATCATTTGTGAGGGCCCCAAATGTATTAAATACCCTTTAGCCCTGTAAGACCTTTCATTCCTTTTTCTTCTTTTTTAAACTCATGTTTCTTTGTTCCTTTGTCATCTTTTTTTGAACTTTTAGCAAATTTAGTTTTAAGCTACCTCAAACTTTTATCTTGAGGAAGATCATAATGCTGTTTACAATGTTAGATTTTTAAAAATAAGTCAGGCCTCTTATTTACAATATCATGAATTAAAGTCTTTACTCTCAATTTTATAAAAACTAAAAATTGAAAGATTTTAAAATTACAGTGTTGTAACTTCAGTTTGTAAAACAAAATCAGAAACTATTCAAAATCACTATCCTTTTTAGCCCGGGGAAACCTCTTGAGGGTTGTTCGTCCTGCCTTTGGGGAGGCAGGAAGGAGTATGTGAGATTTGCACACAATAAAACACTGAAGTGGGCAGTGAGACCCAGGAACTCACAAAAACTCTTCAGCAAAAAAATCACTATCCCAATTTAAACTCTTAAATTAAAATAAATGAACAATTTCAACAATCATTTTAACATAAAGAGAATAAGATTTACAAAAAAATTTTACCAAATCTTTAAGATTATGCCCAGATGAAAAAACAGGTCCATTCGATGATATGACTACACATCTAATTGCTGGATTGTTGGCACCATTTATACCTTCCAATAGTTCTTCCATCATCATCATGGACAATGCATTTCTAAGGGCAAAAAAGAACAAGAGATAAAATGAATATTAGATGTGAAGAACTGAGAGATCAGTGATAACTTCAACTCAGTTTCAAATCTTCATACAGGCAAAAAAGTACACTTGGTTACATAACACTTGAATTTTATCACTAACATCAGGGCTTACATCAATTCATTTTAATGTTCCAAGATTATTTTCATGTCATTTTAATTCACAAATTGATTTCAACAGATACTTTACTTCAGAGGTTCCCAAACCTTTTTGTGTCATAGACCCCTTGCCATGTGTTTTGGTTTTGGTGAACCCCCCACTTACCTGATATATCGATTTTTAAATTTCTCACTGTAGTGAAGTCAATTTTCTACTTCATAGGTACTTTTATAAATACTATATATGTCTTTATATTATAAGATAGTATAATGTAAGTAAATAGGTACTATCAGTGTATGTTGAGATCCACTATCGTGGACTTCCATTTTCATTTCATGGACCCCTAAATTTTTTTCACTGATGTAGACCCCTTGGTTGTCACAGACTCCTGGGGGCTGATATAGACCACTTTGGGAATCACTGCTCTAGTTGAAAACAAATATGTTTTTGAACACAAATTTTGGATCAAAATGAAAATGCAATGAGACAAACCTTGTTTTTGGGCTACTCATAATTATTTTCTAACACCATTTTCATCTTTAATATCCACTAATTTTTGTTGTAAGCAATAATATCTCTTAAATTCATAGTTTTGCAGTCTTTTACACAAATTAATAGTATTTCTCACAACCTGAAATAAAAAAGGATGACAAGTAGAGTTAATCAACAGGTATCATATGGATGAAACGAAATATACATTAATCAAAGTAGAGGTCAAAATTTATAGATTAAATAAATTTGCTTACAGACTTCAACATTTCGTGGAGTATAAAAGAAATAAAAAAGTAATTATTATTTGAGTAATAATATTCCTAAAAGTTGAGCAAGTTTGATGAAAATTTCAAACGGACAAGTATATCAGTACTGCCAACCTAAGAATGTGTGTGATTGCAAGTTTGAATTTCAGCGGGTCAAAACTTTTGTAATTGTTGAAAATTGTCTTTTTTAAGTATTTTAATAATTATACATGAACTTGAAGCTTATTTTTACTTAAAAACTAATCAAACTAATCATAAATTACATCTCACCTCTCGTAAATTTAATTATAAGACTTTAAACGGCAGCAAAATTTCTGTTTACAACCATGTTCAGTGTAAATATCAAATACATAAACAGAAAAATTAATTTGCATTCATCATACCGACGATTTTTAAACTTGTTTGAGCCAAAACCTTAAATGGAAAACACATCATTTCTTGAGCAACCTTTAGACAGAGATTTATATGAGCCGAAAAAGTTTTCTTTAGTGCCAAAGGAGCCATTGAGAATCCTGATAACCGAAGCGGGGTGCAAAATCGCATTTAATTTGATTTATGAAATCTGTAGTGGAAATGTCTTCGGGGAGGACCAAGAAATAATTTTCCATCTGATTAGTTCTAGAGGATCTTTAAACCACAAAGCAATTGCCTTAGAATTAGAAGGATGTGGTTTTTCAGCTTACAAAGGTGGGGGAGAGTCTGTCATCACAACAGATTAACACCGTCGACGTTATAATTTTATACAAACCGATAGAGTTACATAACTACAAAAATGGGCATTCAGGACATTGATAAGCAATACCAAGTTTTGACAAATCCACTAAGAAGGTTAAGAAGGATTCCAAAATGTTTCAGATATTGTTGTAAGCAGTAATCCAGCGATTGCTTATTGCAAAGTTGATATAATCATTGCCCTAGCGACCTATGAGGAAATACCTGGTCGGAATATTAGTAACACGTTTGTGTATCAGTTGCTTAAAGCTAGACAAGTGGTAAGTGTCGTGTATGTATAATATATAAATAAAAAATCCTTTCGAATAATTGAAATGAGTGTTTTTCAAGTAAGACGTAACTATAATTTCAGTCAACAGTTTTTATTTTTACTCAAAATTTTAGATAAAACACGCTTGCGATCATGCTAAGAAAAACGTTAAAATAATTTTTGCGGGTCCCTCTACAAAGGCTTTGACCGTGTTGCTTGGAGCTTTTCCACAAATAAATCCAGAAATTCCTTTAGAAAATATTTCGTGTGTTACATATTTGGATGCGTTGTAAGTTATCACGTTGTATTTGTATCTTAAATCGTCAATAAGTTCAGTATATATTATAGAAGATATACAACATCTGAGTTTTTGGAAACCACTAAAGACTAAGTTCATAGAAAATTGTTTTGAAATTTTGAACTAAAATTTGAAATTTTTTATACAGCATAAGCAAGGCGATGTTAGCTTCAAAACTAAAGACGACCACTGATAAAATAAAAAATGTCATAATTTTGGGCCGAACTTTCCCAGATGTTCATAAGACTACTGTTCGAATGTATCCACCGAACGATTTCGGAGCAATGGAAATGGAAGATATTCCAGTCGCTGAAGCGATACAGGATGATTTTTGGCTTACTACAACCTTTCCCGTGGTATTTTTTCCTTTTCTAATAAATTGTCTAAATTTAAACAATATGCATGACTGAGAGGTAATAAATTTTGCAAAATTATACTTATTATTAATTTTAGAACATTTTCCGAAGGGTGATGGACCCTGATTTACTTAGTTATGGAAAAGCCGTGAGTCAAGCTATAAGCCACCATTTAAAAGTACTCTTCAGTGATTCAGATAATTTTGGCGAAATTTTTTCCATGGGAGTGTTGGCGAAAAATCCTGTTTATGGAGTACCTCCGTACATGGGTTTTTCATTACCCGTGAAGACTAAAAATGGATTGTGGGAAGTGGTCGAGGTAAAGAGTTGGCTTAGTTCTTTTTCTAGTTTGGTGGTTTGCACGCTTCGACGGACTCACCTCATTCAGCTGTGATCCAGATGAGTTGATATCAGATCCTGGATCTTCATCAAAACCCGAAATCGATCTCGAGGGGTTGTAATAATATAAGTTTCACACAACCTTCGGGCTCCTTCTGGGTGTTTGCTCCACGAAGTTTCTTCTTGTTAGCGAAATAAGATTAGTCAAGGTACAATAGATTGCTGGATCGATTCGGAGGAAAGAAATTTTTTTTATATTTTCAGAATTTGAGACTTGAACCACCAGCTCAATTAAACATCCTTCGAACAGTTTTCAGCCACACGCAAAAAATTCCAGGGAATACAATGATAAAATTGGTGACTTTTATGGTTGATTTCGAGGCAGCTAAATCCTCAAACTCACGAACTCGCTCTCGCCTAGCTTTCGACGACTTTTTGAGACGAGGAGGTATTTGACAAAATATTTCGTGACGCCTAACGCGGCGGAAGGAATGAGAACATGTCCCGGAGGAAGAAACCGTATTTCTGTTAAATCGATCATCTGGGAGGATGACACACCCATGCTGAGAAAAAGGCGAGCCACAATAAAGTCTTCCATTCGATTCTTCCCGGCACCGAGTAGCAGAAACTCCAAATCCAGACGAATCAGCTTTTCTCATGGTACCGAAGATCAAGAAGATTTCAATTACTCCCACGACAGGGTCTTGTCATAAAACCTCGTAATTTGATTGAGGTTGATAGTAACAACATAAAAAATCAGTCAGAATGTTTAAAATTATTTGTAAACATAAAAATAAATAAATAAATATATTTTATAAAACATTTAACAATATACAAATAACAACTACAGAACGGAAGCAGCCGAAAAAATTTTTCTTTCAAACCTATGTTATTCTTAGCTTAAGAAAAATAAAGTGTAAGCACGTGACCTTATTTTGTGCTTTATTTAATATTATGGATTAATAAATAAATAATATATATTCAAATCAAAGACGTTTGCCACATAACATTAAATTTATGAACGTGACTCATTTCAAACTTCATTTGACTCATTCAAAAAATTTAATTGTTATACACATCTCAAATGTTCTTTGTCTTCTTAAGAAAATCTGGATTAATATTTCATGCAAAAGCGTGCATTACTTTTGAAATGAAGTCCTCACAATGGTGTATATGTAATTTTTCCAAATTAGATTGAAGTATGCGATAAGATATAAAGTCTTCATTGAGTTTGTTATAAAAATGAACCATTGGAAGTGCTTAATAATAAAACAACATCTTCATAAAAGTGTGCATTATTTATGAAAGATTAATGTTATTTCTTTAAAAGAAGTTTGAGTAAATACTAAAATTAATATTCTGTTTAAGATTCAAACTGATTTACAAATTTGTACCAAAAAAGTTTGTTTCTTCGTTGTGGTTGTATAAGTCAAATCGACTCTCAGTTGTTTGAATAAATTTGAATGATTTTTGACTGTTTTTGAGTCAAAATGGCTCACTTGGTTATAAAGTGTACAATCAATACCAGTTAATATAGTGTTAAGCACCAGGCACTTTCGATTTTGATTTGATTTATGTCAAACTACTTTGAGTAGTTTTAAATCTGTATGAGAGATAGTTTCATTGTTTATGTGTGAATATATAATATACTGTAGCTGTATCCATTCGAATTAAACTTGATACTCAAAAGTGTCAAAATCCTAATCGAAAATTTTGATATACTGTCACCATTTTGAAGGCTTTGTGTAACCTACATCGTTATGTAAGATTGTACAACAATCAACAAACTAACAATTTCGAGAAATTCAGTACAAATAAAAATTTAAATCACACTGCTATGAGAAAATTATCACTGGATGTACTGAAAACCCAAAAAGGTTATACAGTGTTCTGCAGACAAACAAAAATTTTCAGACCTCTCAGAAGGTCATTGAATGAAATTTTGTATTTATAGCAGGGGTCGGCAACCTATGACCGGGTATGAGTGGGTCACCGAGTGACCCATTTGGTAATTCCTAGTGACCCACTTTAGTCCTGAAAATAAAGTATAAGATATACAAACATTTTTTTTTCTTTTACCCAAAAAATTTTTGTCTCAAAGTTATGAACGTACCAAATTTGAATCCAGTATAACATATAAAAATATCAGTTAAAGCCCCACCCCGGCTGACTGGATATGGAATCAGCCGATAGTATGCAGAATG
Organism: Columbicola columbae; assembly: GCA_016920875.1. Lineage (NCBI taxonomy): Eukaryota > Metazoa > Arthropoda > Insecta > Psocodea > Philopteridae > Columbicola > Columbicola columbae. The sequence goes on along the minus strand of JADMLL010000001.1, from coordinate 5,978,936 downwards.
CAGCGACATTGTCCTGTCGGTATTTTAATACGAAAATATTTCTGACCCAAATGTCTCTTCAATACTCGCATTTTGGTTGATTTTGACCTGCCCCCAAAAAAGGTTGCCGACCCCTGAATTATAGTATATGTGTAGGTATTGGAATGAAACTGAATACTCAAAAGTGTCGAAATTCTGATCAAGAACTCTTACATACTCTCACCATTTTGAAGCCTTTGTGAACAGCCTACACCGTTATGTGTACAACAATCAACCAACAACAATTTCTGTTCAGACACAATAAATTCAGCACAAAAAAATTAGAATCACACTGCTGTCAGTGATGAACTGAAAACTTGAAAAGCTTATACAGTGTTCTGCAGAAGAAAAAAAAATTTTTCAACGTAAAACTCTCAACAAACTCATTTAATAAAATTTCATGTGCACTGTTAATGAAACACATCCTCAACACAAGTGTATATCATATATTATAGAAAACGACTCCCTCCTAAGAGTGTGCATTACTTTTGAAAATAACTTCTAACAACATATAAAATGAATGAAATCACGAGAATCAATGAATTAAACGAAATCTTCCTCTTAAGTGTATAGTACTTAAAAAATAAAGTAAATAAAAGTATCCATAGATAAATAAATAAATAAATAATTATTCAAGAAATAAATTAATTACGAAAACGTGCATTATTTATGAAACGGTTTCGTTTCAGTTACATAAGGAAACGTAAGCTAATTATAAAATTTGAGATAATTTCTTTTTTCTAAATCATGAACTTTAATTTTGCACCTAATTAATTATGATAAATTATTTTAGATGAATCTTAATAGGGTGAGAGAGAGAAAATTTTTATTTTTATTAGTCACCTCTAAACGCGATAATCTACATATTAAATAATTTATCTATCAATAAGATCTAATCAGTCTCCTGATTTTAAAAAAATTTTCATATCTTCACGTGACAACTTTTTAACCGGAAATGATTTATGTTCTCTTATTTAAATAAATAAGAAAAAAATTATTTTAAATAAAATTAAACAAAAATCACGTTTTTACAGGTAACAAAATAACAACAACAATAAAAAGGGCATTAAAGCGACGACAAACAGGGTTTTTATTACGGCCAAATTTTATTTTTAAGTTTTAAGTCAGTCATGTAGTCGTGAATAATTTAAGTTGTCTCAAGTCACTGAGTTAAGGGTAAAAATGAGTCAACTCATCACCGTAGAGAGCATCGTAGATTTGTGCGACCAAAAATATTTCGCTGGGTTTCCCATTGAAGACATACGGGCCTTTGTTGAGATTAACCAAACCTGACTCAGGTTTGGATGGAATCTGGTTCGGAAGCTGGTAAACGGAAGTAGGTTTGCCGTTCGATAAGAAATTGATGGGCAACCTGTAAAACGGATCAGTCGCGATGTCATTACCGCTGGTTATCTCAGAGGATTGCTCCGGTTGTTGTTGTTGTTGTTGTTATCCAAAAGTTCAGGGTCGGATAAAGAAGGCGGACGGCTTATGTAGCCCAAGCCAGGTATGAAAGCGTATGGATTAGGTGGAAGGCGGATGTAATAAGTGGGCGAGTCTAAGAGTGGAGGATTTTTCTTGTAAGGTTCGGTCCGAGAGATCCATTCGTTAGCGAAGGGATTTTCGACGATGTCCTTGTTTTGTGGGTAGAAGTAAGGAGGTGGAGGGGGTGGTGGTGGTCCAAAGGGGATGAGAGGTGGCGCAAAATAGGGGTAAAAGGCTAAGCTTTTCGGTTTTCGGCCGAGGTTTTTGAGATCATTTATTTCCTTCGTTTTCCTCGTCGGATTCTCCGGATTTGAATTCGAATGACCGGCTTGAAGTCTCTCGAGAAGAAGTTCCCGCAGTTTTTGCCTGCTTTCATTCCCGGTTCCTCTTTCTTCTTTACGATCCAACGATTCTGATGTTTGACTAGACTGGCAGAGAACTACGTTGATGAACATAATAAACAAAACGACCTTCATGATGAATCTTCTTAATAAATTTCCTTGATATCTGGAAATAAAAATAATTCTTTTTAGACGTGGTTGTCACAATTTTTTTTGCAGACAAGTTAATTTGAAACATAAAAAAAATGTCAAGATTTTTATAATCACTGTCGAGAAGTTTGAAATGAGCCGAAACAGAACTTGGCCAAAACGAAAGTAGTAGAAATCACCAGTAAAACCCAAATGGAATAAGATGTTTGTAAAGAATATCTGTTTCATCAAGTCATTTTATTCGGTAGCTTCTAGTTTTACAAAATTCTGTCATACCAAGATTCACCAACCTGAACCGCCTCTTTACCATCATCCGGGATCATATTTTCCCATCACAATCAATGTAAAAGTAATTAAAATGATAACAAGTTACGACTTCTGCTTGGTCATAGATTGATAGAGAGGAGAGACTACCTCAGGTGGTGTATAATCCCAACGTAGACCCAAAACGACCATCGGATTCTGGGAGGATTCTACTGGATTATTATTTTTATTTATTTTACGATCCAGTTAAAGTTCAAAAGCTTATACAGCTTTGTATTGTTGGGACATAATAAAAGAGAAAAGGTTTCATACAACCTTCATCGATTGACCGGAAGGTCAGTAAAATGTGATAATTCAGAAACAAAAGATATTCTAGACAAAGGCAACTACAAAACAATGGACAAAAAACGGTCATCGAAGAGGGTTGATTCATTCATCCCGCATTCCTGAACATCCCTTACACCACTCAGATCAAAACAGATAAATAGTTTGTCTCTCTCCCTGAGTCTTATAGAAATAGGCTGTCGTATAGTTAGTCACTGATTCTCATCCAGAGAAGATAGTTATCAATTGAACATCGTAGAGATCGGCTGTCGTACTCGTCGTATAATTTAATTGTTTGTATTGGTGTAGTACAGAGGTCGGAAAAGTGTGGCTCTTTTACATCTTGACTGTGGCTCTTCTATAAAATGTTTAGTGCAGGCCCTGAGTATTGTGTATTAACTGAATTTATGAGACTTAATTGTTCACGGAAGTGTGCACTATTTATGAAATTAATTCTACTTTTATGTCACACCCTTATTACAGAAACTAAAAATGTATATTATTTATGAAAATTTTTTTGTCCCAGTAGTGTGTGTGTGAAGCTTACTATGGTGTGTAATTCATTTCAAAAGTAATGCACACTTTGATGTGAAATTCATTATGGAAAACAATGCACATTTTAGTACACAATTCATTTCATAAATACTTTAATCCAAGGCATACAGTATTTAGCAAAGACAAGCTCGAGAGGGTATTTTAAGCACTAATTAAGCGTCAGTCTAATTGTGCATCAGCAAAGCTTGTCTCTACAGCAGAGCTTTAAAAACGGCTTCAATTTTGTATGGTTTAGATTTGGCTCGTTTGGATGGCGACTTTGTCGACCACTGGTGTAGTCCATGTCTTTGTTAATAACATAAAGTTACAATTGTAGTACTGTGTCAGATTATCCAATTTCTGTTTGATGCCTGACACTCTAGGTTTTGAGACACATGAATGGAACAAATCCGTTAACCTTGGTAACGATTACCTTCACATACTACGGTAAGTTACTGAAGTCATTAAGAGATATTTTACGGTTGGTTTAGGCAAAAGTTACAGTGCATCTCTGTGGCTCCACAGATGAGATAAAAATTTATTAATAAAACACTCCGAGGATTTGATTCAAAACGATAACCAACTTAAATCACACCTCCTTCTCGCGGATGCTGTGGGATTTGAACTTCCCTCTCTCGTATAAAATATAAACACCGACAAACATAACCCATAACCTGGCTATATTAATCCCAAACGTCCTCTAAGTTTAGTTCTACAAGAGTAGACAACCCGAAACGCGTTCAAATGAAACAAATAATCTAAACGAAATTCTCTATTTAGGGCTTATTTACACAGCAACTTATTCGATAAACCTATTATACGAGGGTTATTGTTCTTTGGCGAGAAAGGAAGCATTTTAAGGCTAAAACACTAGAAAAGGCTCGATGGGGAGGAGGAGGAGGAGGAGGAAAACAAAGTTTTGAAAACGCACGTGTCACTTGAACGGTCATCAACAACAAAGCGTTTGGAAAGATTATAACTGACTCTCGACACCTGCTTTTGTTCACATTATAGCTACTGTCGCTACAGATTTCGAACGTTTAGGCGAATGGTTATAACCCTTGAATGGGGAAAATTGTTGAATTAAGCTGAAAAGCTGACTTTGCATAAATTATGTAAATCAAAAGTTTGGTGTCTCTTTCAGAGAATTTATGACTGGAGTCGCGAAATTATTTCAGTAAAGTAGGACGAGTGGCAGTATAAAAGTGTCCGGTGTTTATGACATGAAACCTTCATAAAAATTGACAGTAGTCTGTGTGGCAGTTTTGTGACTGAGAAATTGACTCCTTTGACAAGTGAGAAGTGTTGTCAAGACATCCAGATTTTTGAAAGCTGGAGGTGTCTAATAGGAAATAAATTTCCATAATTATTGGAATTAGTATTATTTGTGAAAATTTTATTTCATCGATATTAGTCATTCGAAAAGAATTTAAACTTTCTTCTCCACCCAGTTCAAATATCTTTTTAATAAGATGCAGGAATTTAGAGCTCAATTCAAAAACGATCAAAACACCTGGAATGTGTCACTTATTTGAGTTTTTAAAATTTTACCGCCTTGTATTCACACCTTAATAGATAATCCATTTCATAAATATTGCACAATCCTCAGAAATACAGTTTCTGTCTCCCTCCAGCCGTCTAGGAGCCTGTTTACATTTTAAATGGTATAGTGTCGCGTCAAATCATTGTGACGAGTTTATTCTTCTTCTCCCATATAAGTGTGCAATATTTTTGAGATGAGTCGACAATAAAATCGCGTATTAGGCATAACAAATAATGTGTACATTGGGTTAGAATATTTCTTTACTTTCTGGAGAGAAATACTGTCTCGGTTATAGCGTCAACGGTCATTCTAGGAGAGAAACGATGATATCATTGAGCCTAGTACTCTAGGCCGAGAGACCATCCGAACCATAAACTGTATTTTAGTTTACTATATGCTTATTAGTTATACTGTAGTGCGTTAATTACGACCAAGTTGTATTATAATTAGTGTAAATATTATACTGTACGTAGTAGCAGAGATTCCCAAACTTTTTTGTTGCCATATTTTCTGGTTTTGGGTTGACCCCAAACTGACATTGATTTTTGTAAATTTCTCACTGTAGTGAAGTAAATTGTTTACTTCATAGTATATAAATAATATAAATGCCTTTGTATTATAAGATAGTTTAATGTATGTTGAGGTCCACTATTGTGGACGCCCATTTTCATTTCATGGACACCTACATTTCGTATCGCTAATAGATTCCTTGAAGGTTGTCGTAGACCTCTGGGTGTCAATATAGACATCATTGAGAATCACTGATGTTGCTATAACATTAGAACTATTAGTATTTACAGTTGTAATTTGTACTTGTGCCTAAAAGGAGAAAAAACTCGCGTACAAAAAGTCCTAACCAGTACAGCACGCTGTAAAGCCTAAATAGACTTGAAAGAATTGAAAATCACGTTTTCAGACTCAGAACCGTGATAGTTTAAGAAATAAAATAGAAAATTTGACCTTCAAACAAAAGCGAAAACAAAAACCAACTGATGAAAAGTGAAAGAAGAAGAACCAAGAACCATGAAATGAAGAAATAGTGGGTCCAAGAAACAAGAAAGACGAACAAAAAATTTTGTCTCTAAACAGGATGTAAAGAAATAACTGTGGATTGTGCATTATTTATGAAATGGCCCTCGAATTACCGTGAAGTAATTATAAAATGAGTTGTCTATGGTGTGAATCAAAACCTAACACCCACCTGTAGCTGACAGATGTGAAGGAGGTGAGGTATAGTTGCAAAAAATTCGACATGAGCGGGGAATAGCCAACTAACCAACAATACTAACATGTGTTATAGGTGTTCGACATGTGAATAACCAAAATGAAGGCCGCGTGTTGGAAATATTCGCAAAATTAAACGGTGATTTATGGTTTTTGCAAGCCTCAAGCATTTTTTTTTGTTTTCTGTTAGCCACTTTCGAAAATCCAAAAAAAAAATTTTTTTTCTTCATCTCACATGCGAATTAGAACAGAATTGATTTATTGCCGACAAACCACGATTCGCGAGTCCCTGGCATAAGCTAAACGTTTCCTTTATATTGCGAATTACTTTCTCTGATTTTTTTGCACATTATCAAGTGAAATTACAATTTCAGTGTTAAGGTCAGCATGTGATTTCAATGTTATTTAAAAAAAAGTGTTTTTAGTTACATGCTTTAATCGAAGCTCCTGTTATTCTCCATTTTGAAACTGTTTTTCTCACGTTTGTTCGCAAAACTTAACCGAAAAAAAGGGAAAATGCTTCAAATCTATGTTTCTTCGTTTCGGTCATTTAAGAAATCGCATTCTTCATTCTTTTCTCTTATTTTTTGCTCTTTTCTCTTTCATTCTAGCTCAATAATAGTAATAAATAAATAATTTTTACTCACTGATCTGTTTGTATATTTTATTTTTTACTTTTATTTACTTTTTATGTACATTTGGCATATTTGCTATATAGATTACCTTCCATATTAACTTATTTTTTTACTTTTATTTAGTTCTTTATGTATTTATTTATTGATTGTTTATTTCATTATTCCTATTTATATACTTTTCCATTATTTCGCCCGGATGAAGGCATTAAGTGTAATAATAAATAAATAAATAATAAAATACGCTCTCTCTGGCTAGTCAGTTTTGTTTTTACAAAATATTGATGTCCTCTGACCTATCTTAACCAGTCTCGAAGTGTGCGTTATTTATGAAATGAATTCTTTGTTAATATTCTACTTATTATTTATTTTATTTTCGTGAGTATTTTATTTATTAGTTTTATGCGTTTTGCATAAAACATGTTTTCTAGAGAACCAGGAAAGTGTTGTTAGTGTTTGGTTTTAATTGAAACTGGGATTAGTGCCTGTGATTTTGGAAGAAGTTTGGAGTGACTATCGCGACTGGAATAACTGTTAAGCACCAATATTATAAATCGGTAACCTAAATTATAAATTATGGTCAATACTTGTATCTACAGTCCTGAATTCTCACTTCGTAAAATATAGTTTAAAACAGGGGTGAGCAAGGCTTTTTAATCAATGGGCCGATTTCAATTTTTAAATTTGTTGTCGGGCCGCACAAATTTGTGGGAAAACTTAATTTTGGGAATAAAAAACTGTAATATTACCTTTTTGAGTATAATATTGCACTCACGCCTTTCAAGAAACTCAAGAATTGCTGAAATTGCTAGTTAACAGCTTACCAGTCTGACTGATTGTGTGACAGAAGGCAACACAAACAAGCACAGACTCGGCGGGTTCGTATTGCCTGTATGAACAAGTCGCTGACAAGTGAGTAAATCCTCATAAAAATAGTTTTGGTTTAGTATGTACTACCATATTATTATAATAAATTATATAACAATATATTGATGGGAGAAAGGGGGTAAAATAAATTCAGTTTTAGAAATGCTCTGCGGGCCACATAAACACGTTTAACGGGCCGCGTGTTGCTCATCCCTGATTTACTAATATAGAACATAATTTAAGAATATTAGTTTAGTGCTAAAACTAAAGTACGAAATCTATGAATACACCTTCACTAGAAAATCCTTTACTATTAATAATTTGATCTGTTAAGGTCCAAAATCAAAACTTGGCCGCATTTCATCTAAGTAATGTGCACATTAACGACCATTAAAATTCAAAAGGTTGTTTGTCTCGTGTCCCTGTTGTATTAATTTGAAACTTTAGATATCAAACAATATTTATTTATTTTAGCTTTACATCCGTTTTTCACCCTTGGGTATAACAGGATACGGAAGGAGGATTTGAATTCACGACTATAACTTCTAAAGCCGGACGCTGTAATCACTACACCACAGCCCTCCCGCTATCAAACAGTGAATGTATATGTATATGCAAATTTTACATATAATTCGATAAGTAAAACAAATTTTTCGCACTTTTAGGTATCACCTTAGTCAATTTGTAGATAATCTGAGGAATGTGGACATGCACAAATGTCAGACATAATCAATTCATTGCCATAATTTATGCGGAGGACGCATTTAATCTTACACTCATCAATCGACTCGCCATCTCAGATAAACTAAGTTCTGTTCCAGTCAGTAAAGATGTCAGCAGCATCTCTTCAAATTAGAATTACACGATTTGTGGAAGGGTGTAGTGAGCCGGATTCGCGGTTTTTGTAGATTCCTTTCACCTTTTGAGTAATAATTATAAATAAATAAATTAATTAATTATCGTTACTTATGTTTTCTGGGTCTCATTACTGTCAAAAAACGATTTTCGGGTCACAAATGACAACCATAAAGAACCATAAACGGACCATATACAAAATTTGATCCGTTCCGACGTTAATCTGTTAAATTTGTCGCCAAATATTTTCGGTTAATAACGAAGACCAATCCGGACTACCGTACAAGTGAAAGGATTTCTTGGCCAAATGTTACGGTCATTTTTTCGGCAGTTACTCCTTGTAACTCGAGGTTACTGTTTAAATTGTCGCGGTTTCTTTATAACTGACTGTGGGTTTGTTGATTTGACTGTTATGTCAGATTGTTGGTTTGAGGAAAGAACTTCGTCTCAACAACTCTCCACCGAGTTTTTCAACACCAACCACCCTCACCGGGTGTAAGATTTCCAATATTTCACCTTGGAAGAGGTTTCTGTTTTATAAATTTAACACACTCCCATGAACAATTCTTTCATAAATAATGCACAACAGTGAGTTATGCGTTTAACAACTACAATATGGGAGATTCGTTAGATTTTGAACTTTCGCGACTACCACTACTCTTAGTTATTAGGTGAACCGGAAAAAATTGTCGGTTTTGTGAGTTACACGTATCTTATATGTTACGGTAAAAGTGATAAATCAGGCGGATACATATAATTCCCGGCGATTATTCATAATAACCGACTAATCTTGATAAATGTGAAATAATTGAGTGTTTATCACATTTACCGGGTAGTTTATAAAATTTCCAACTCATAGTCGGGTTACAAGTTGAGTATTTCATCAACTATTCGGTAACTGTGATAAATTTCTAGTCTTAGTCACGTCTACCAAGCCTAAGTTTGGCGACTGATAAATTATATACATACAATAATATAATTCGCGTCAGTTATTCATAATCACCGCCTTAGCCTGGTAAATGTGACAAATTTCTGAATATTTATCACTTTTGCCGGCTGATTTATAAAATATATACATGTATATATATCAAAATTACATAGATGATATTGACGTGACTAATACTAGAAATTTATTAAATTTACCGGATAGTTTATAAAATATCCAAATTGTGTGATCATTGTGAGTTGGAAATTTAATAAACCACCCGGTAAATGTGATAAATATTCAGTAATTGGTCACATTAACCAAGCTTAGATGGTGATTATGAATATCACCACAAAAGTGATTCCCGGCATTCATTCATAATCACCAACTAACCTTGGTTAATGTGACAAATCACTAAATATTTATCACATTTACCGGGTAATTTACAAAATCTCCAACTCGTAATTCAAAATTTCATCAGGAATCGCTCAGATCCTTGGCTTCTGTCACTTTTCTGACAAAAGACAAGCAATCCAAGTAGCTGTGCTAGCCAGCAACAGTGTCAACAAGAACCGGCGAATACATGAGAGGTTATGGAAGCCAAGGATCTTGACAAACTTTGGTTAAATTCTCCATTACGAATTGGAGATTTTATAAACCACCCGGTAAATGTGATAAATACTCAGTAATTTGTCGCGTTTATCAAGATTAGTCGGTTGTTATGAATAATCACCGGGAGTTATACATTTCCGCCTGATTTATCAGCTTTACTAACATTCTTTTCCACCTAATATATAGTTTTAGTATATTTTTAACTTGGCCTTAAAAATCGAAGACAGGTTCAACAATATTTTCCACAAATCTAAAATATTTCTTTTAATTACTTACCAACACCAAAATACTTTTCAATAATTATCCATCCATAAAAATTAAACTGATTAAAATTATGACAGCCTTACTGAAGTAAGTAACCATTAGTATAAAAAAAAGGCGAACTACTGTCATTAATAAATATAAAATATTGACATTAAATTGTGCTTAAGATTATTTCTTCATAGCAGGGGAAATCGAGATGTCATATTTTTACTTAACAAAATATAAACGATCGCTTATAAAAGGAGTCTGAAGAATAAATTCTAGTTAGTGGCAGTCAGCCAGGAAATTTCAGACTCGCATCCTTTATCAATTGTTAAGATGTTTAACCCTTCAGCCCATCTTCATACAAATTTGGTTGTTCAACTCAAAGACCAGGAAATGGGTGCGGAGGGAAATAAATATGAGAAGCCCACACCAGTGGTTGATTGTATCATTGCATGTATTGTATGGATTTTAGTTTATATGAGTCATAAATTTATTTATGTAAATATAATTTGCTGTTGGTGTGAAACCTTAACTTGTTGCCTTTTATGTCCAAATCTGACTAACCCAAAACAATTCAAAAGAATGTAGAAATGGTGACTTAAGGACAACCAACTTTTTAGTATATATAGCTATTGCCTGTCATAGTATAACAAAAATGAGTGATAAAATACAAGAGGATAAGATAAGAAGTAGACAGCAAATGTTTATTGATGGATTTAGAACCGCGGACAGAACTGAAATGACATGACCCAAGGACAGCAGGCAAATGGTTGCAAAAGGAGAAGAGAAAGAGTTTTGAGAAGATAAACAAGAACTCAAATTAAGTGAAAAATCTTTTAAAAATCAGGTGGAGGAGGATAGTATACCAAACCTAAGAAAGCAGATCTGAGGATAAACTTTTATACTTTTATACCTGCCAAATCAACAATTTCTACCTGTTATCACTCATCATACAATAAATATAACATCTATCCCAGAGGTTCTCAAAATTTTTTGTATTATCCTTTTATTAATAATATATATGTTTCTATATTATAAGATAATATAATGTAAGCAAATAGGTATAGGTAGCAATCAGTGTATGTTGAGATGCATTTTCATTTCACGGACGCCTAAATTTTTGCGCTGACGTAGACCCTGGAGTTGATATAGACCACTTGGGGAATCACTAGTCTATCCTATAAGCCTGGTGTTGGCTTGTATAACTCAGAACAACCCATTATCGTTCTGTACGACCCGGGAAACCTACAAAAGGTGTCTAAAAACCACTTAACTTAAGACCAATTAACAATTTTAATTAAGCGCTTGGATTTGCAAATGTGAATAATGCAAATACTAATGCATGAGTGCATTCGAAATGAAGTTGCTTCTCTTTACAATTAAGAAACACTGAAACACATCCATTATTCCACATAATTACAAAAGAAAAAAGTAAAAGCAGTTGTAAAAACTTGCAAAGTCTGCAGATGTCATTTTCTTACATCTTCATTAAACCAACAGAAATTTCTAAAACATAATAGAGTAACTCACAAAGAAGTCAAGTAAACATTTTAAAGAAGTGAGGATTTTATACTAAAATTGTAATTTGGATTTTTGTGACAACAATATCAGTATGACCTCCAAGTTCTAGTTAACAATGGCCTGAATGAAAGATTTCATACCAGTGGACGGATTGAAGACAATAAAACTCTAATTAATACGCTGGCACGATAAGCTTCCAGACGAAATCAATATTTGGTTCGTTGGTTAAGAATAAGTTAAGTTAATTTACGGCAATGAATGAAATTACGGCAAATCCTTTTAAAATATAAAAAGTTATAAAAATTAATTAGCACGTAAAAACTCTGATAGCAGTTTATGGTCGTAAATTTTTTTATTTTATTTTTTTTCCCAAGCTCAAAGATCGTTTTCAAGTGACCGCTAGTGCAGATCAGGTGGTCTTCTGATGACAGTCATCGTATATCAGTACGGTAACGTTTTACTGTAAAATGCCGTATCGCGTTATTCGAGGAGGTATATATACAACAAGATTTGTTGTTTCGTGTCTGTCTAATTGCTCGAACGCGTAATTTCCTCTTTTATCGGTACGAGATGAAGGAAATCCTCAATTGTTGGCAGTAATATTTTCTGTCAAAAAGAAAAAAAATGACGGACGAGTGTAATTTGGTTGTAAACTGTTCATTATCGCGGGAATCTGTGTTATAAAGCAAGTGTGACAACTGTAAAGGGAAATTTACGACGAAACTTCGTATTTAGGCTAAAAGGCAAACGCATACCCTCCCTTTCAACCTTTATAATATTACTTCTAGCATTCTGAAGAAAAGTTAACATGTTCTAAATTGAGGGAGACTTCAAAAGCACATGTTTGAACTAATTGCAAATACAAGTACGGCATGTCAGATTGCTAGATTAAAGGAGGAACTTCTTCTTAACAACTGTTTCACAAGTTTTGCCAACTTTTCCAACCGCAAGCATTCCCAGGGGATGTTGGATTCTGACTGAGTTGAAGAAATGTAAATAAAAATTTTATAGTATTTCCTAAATGATTCTTACCAAACATTTTGTTGCTTGTCTAGCTTGTCAACCAGACGAAATGTTTAGTAAGAATATACACTCTCACTCTACGCTGTGTTCCGTATACATGTTACCGTAAACGTTCTAAATCGAACTTTTATTAAATTCCTCATTACAAGTTGGAGATTTTATAGACTAGCCGGTAAATGTGCGCGACACAAATCAGCCAATAACTGTCAGGATTGAGGTTGTCATGGTTATAAGCTGTCCAGGCAAAAGGGTTGTAATGAACTCGAGAACAAGAAACACTACAGAAGAGATGTTTTGGGAAATTGTAGTTGTCGAAACGACGCAATTTGAAAGACGCGCTCCCTTGCTGACGCCGGTTTGGAAGAAGTTTTGACGTCCTCCAGACTAAAATCTGCACTGAATACAGGTCTTCCAGAAACTCTAGTAGACTAAAATCGCGGCAAGTAAAACCTCAAAAGCAAACAGTAGAGCTAAGAAATACGTGAAACCTGGGCACCATTAATGGAATGACCATCGCACCTCATTGGAAACCAGAAACGAACAAGAGAAAGAGATGGATGCGACATAGAAAGCGGCTTAAACGCGACGCGCGGTAAATGTGATGAATATTTAGTAATCACATTAACCAATGTTAGTTAGTGATCATAAATAATCGCCGGAAATTATATACACTCGCCTGATTTATCACTTTTACCGTAATGTATATACGACATTATTTTCTGGTCATCATAATATTATTATCAACTACCACCGGTTCGCAAACTCGATATAAGAAGTAGTTAGTCTTGCTTTAAGGAGGTTGTTGTCTAGGACGTAGTTTTGTGTATAAGTCTTTATTTTATAGACTAGCCAGTAAATGTGAAAAATATATGTTAGGGATAAAGTGATAAATAAAAGATATAGATTGTGTACATATATAATTCCCGTCAATTATTCATAATCACCACCTTAGGTAAATGTGACAAATTACTAAGTATTAATCACGTTTGCCGGTCAATTCATAAAATCTCCAATTCCCAATGAGGAATTTAATAAAATTTTGCTCAGGTTTAGTATTTTATAAAGTAGCCGGTAGATGTGATAAATACTCAGAAATTTGTCATATTAACTAAGCTAAGTTGGTGATTACGAACAATCACCGGAAATTATATATGTATATATCTTCTTCATCCGTTTTAGTTTATAGAATTTCTAACTCATAACTGAGACACAAGTTGATATTTTACATACTATCTGGTAAATGTGATAAATTTCAATTAAAGGTCACGTCTACCAAGCGTAGTTGGTGACTGAAGAAAATTATACATATATAATTCCCGTCAATTATTCACAATCACCAACTACGCCTGGTAAATATGACAAATTACTCCTACTGATGGGAAACTTAATCAACTTTGTCAGATTATCAGTTGGTGATTCTATAAACTAGCCGACAGATGTGATAAATACTTCCTAACTTGTTAAACTAAGTTGTTGATTATGATTAATCACCGGGATTATATATATTTGCTTCATTTATCACTTTTACCGTAACATATACATTACGTGTAATGTTCAGAACCGACATTATATTCCGGTTCATCTAATAAATGAATAATTTCAATTATAATTAGCCGAAGGAGCAAAATTTAAGCCAAATATTTATACAACAGTGTTCGCTGATTAGGAATGTTCATCCCATCCACTGGACCGTACCTCCAGGCACATCTACCACTGGGGTTGAGTCACTGGTCTGTTCCCTGAATATAAAGCCCATTTAAAGCCACACACACTACTTGCTCTCTCACTTAGAGACAGATGTTAGCTAGCCCAGGGCGGAAGAAAAATGTAACCAGTTTAGGTTAGTTTAAAGATTTTAGAAATTTCAAAACTACACTTTAATCCTCTTTCCAGAAGAATTTTTCATATTCAATCCTATGGAATCATAATATTAAGTTTATGTACCAGGCTCAACCAGGCTGTAGATCATTTAAGAATTGATCTCAATAAAAAGGTTTAGTATTAAAAAATGGGAAACAAGTTAAGGGAATCATTTCAATAGATTCTCATAAATCTCAATAAAAAATAAATCAAATTTTTTTGTTTATAAAAGACATTTGATTACATACTGTAAGTGAAATTAAAAAGATCCCAATATGGATGAAAATCATTTATTATTTTTCTTGTCTAGATTTAATTTGATTCCAATACATTAGACTCTTAGAGGGAAACAATATGAGAAAGGTTACAGACCTAATAACTTGTTTTATTATTATTATTATCTACACTCCACATGAATAAATAAATAAATAAAGTGTGTATCTCGTAAGACTGTTGTTCTGCATTTTAAAACTCGAGTCATGCAAAGCGGCACATAATAAATTCATTACGTGAATTCATTCTTATATATTAATATTGGCCTCATGATCATATAAAATTGTGCGCAACCCATGGATGCTAATGCATATTTCAAATTCTAATTTTATATCCACAACTTTTTAATTTAATGCAGTTCAATATCCCAAATGAAGAAAAAAAAAGTAATCAAGTTTTAAGTTATTCTCGTCTTTGGAAGTGATCATTTAAAATACCTGTTATCAACGTGTACGTTTAACATGAGTTTATGTGAGCATTTACTGATAATCACGATAATTGAAAAGTTAAGGAAATTCGAAAATGACCACGTTCGAAATTGTTGGAGTTTATCGAGGTAAACAAATTATACAGTCGGTCGATGACTATTTTCAAAGACTGATTTGAGAAATTAGTTCTTTGGCTAGGCTCTTCCGTTTGTCGTGGATCCCCAGTCCAAGGAATAGCACACAAATATTTTAAGATTAACCAAAAATTATATTATGAAACTCTTCTTCACAATTATGCTGATTAATTTCTTTGATTTTCTGGTTGATTGAAGATTATTAGCTGGAGGATGTTGAATGACTGACTTGGGGTATCAAGAGGGTGAGACCCAATTTGGATTCATCAAGTTTGGCGAGATTCCGTTTTAAACGTGTTCAGTGGAAAGAGAAAAACAAAAACGGAAAATATTTTGTAATCATTTTGTCAAAATCGGTTTAAATTAAGGGAGACAGATGTCGGAACAATGTCAAAGTTCGTTTCATTTTGATTTTCGTCTCGGAGTTATCCTGCGAGTGCGAAAATAATGGTTTCTTGTGTCAGGTTGAAGCTTGGAGAAGAGTTTGCGATGGGTCTTTTGGCTACGAAAAAGGAGGCATCGAAAATGACTGTATATCAGAGTTCCGATTTATACTGTGATGGGAATTTCAATTGTCACGACCAAACCGACAAACTTGACAACTGTAATACAGTCCGAACACTTATAGTTCATCCCACTTGCCTCCGGGATGAATTTACTGTATAAAAAACATGGGTCTGCGTAGGAGAATTCGATTACTTGGGTCGCATCGACGAGACGCTGGGTGATGAACCTAAGATGAAATGCTCGGGTGGATACCGAGTTTCACTCTGACGGTGATAACAACTGCAGCGGCAATTCAGACCAAGAAAATTGCGCCACGGGATTTTAACGTGGAACACTGTACCAATGCAACCGATCTGTCTCCATCTACTAATGGATAGCCTGTTTGGAAACTTGGAAGTGCTCCCAGGTACAAGGGTTGAAAGCTTGTTTCACCCCTAACAATATACAAAAATGACTGACTGTCACAAACAAGACAGTTTAATCACTACAAACAAAACAATTTTGGGGTGAAGTATCATCCACATCAGATGACTGATTGTTTCTGGAGAGAATTCTCCTTTAGAAGAGCTGGCCAAGGATGATGAAACTGTCTTGCAGTACATAAACCTCTACTTGAGTTTTGTGTTTTGATGTAGAGAGAAAGAAGCAAAGAAAAATGGAACAAAATTGTAATACAGACTGACAGAGAAAGAAAATAATGGAATAACAGACAAATGGGTAGAGCTGGTGCACAACATTTTAGTCTGCATACAAGAAGGATGATGAAACTGTCGTTTGGAGAAAATAAATTTTTGCTTTTAAGTTCAAAAGAGTTTTCTATTTTGGTGCAGACAGACAAGAAAAGGAAAAAGGTAAAAATGGCAATGAGAGATAAGATTAAGTTATACATGGAAAAAGGTGACACAGGGAAAACGCTATAAATCAAGTCAAAAAACAAAAAGGCTACCGTAAGAGAGATGAAGAAGAAGGAGAGAGAGAGAGGATTCAATTAAAACCGTAGTGAAACCTTCATTACCAAAAATAGTTCCCGAATTATAATGAAGGAAAAATTTTCTATTAAATAAATCTTTTTAATTAATATAACTAAACTTGGGGGAAAGTCACTCGAGTCGAATATGGCAATTAAAACAACCAAAAAATTATCAAATGACGTTAATTAAAGCGGAAGGCTCTCTGATAAAATGAATAAAATTTAACAAAATATTCAAGAAGTTTCGAAACGAGAAGAATTGCTTACCCGCCAAAAACGAAAATTCTGAGCTTCGAGAGCAAGTCACAAATTGATTTTAATCCCATCATGTTCGTCCATCAAATCGGACTCGACAATTGTCAAAGACATAATCAGCTTGATGGCTAAATATGATTATATATCTTTTTTCAGAAGGCAGATAATAAGATAATTATAAAAAGGTTTGTATAAGCTTTTGTGTCACATTTTACGAAATACAAAAGAGCTAATCTCAATGTTCAGGAGGGAGGGAAGGGGGGGGAATTGGGAGGGAAAAAAGGCGAGAAGGATTCCCTTGATCCGTTCCTGATGTGTAAAAAATGTAGAACATCACAAACTGAACCCCGAAATGTATTCCCCAAGCGAGGAATCCGTCTTTTGTGCATAACTAATCAAAGTTCGTGGATACCAAAATTTTTCTCAAGGTCACACGTATTCCGGTACCAATCAAGGATGAACATTTTTTCAAGGTCATCCCATCGCTTCCATTATTATCCCAGACTCCAAACGCTTCATTATACCAAATCACTTTCGTTTGGATTTTATTTCGGAGAACGTGACAAACCGACCTTGTGAACTATGTTATGATAAAATTGAGTAAAATCATTTTCAGTCGAATTCGATTTATTAAAAGGTTCAATTCTCAGAAGGACGCGGAATAAATTTCGCAACGCCGATGCCATATTGAACCTTTCGGCACATTGAGAGGTTTCCTTCCATTTCGTGACCACTTTTGACGTCTCTTCTCTCGATTCTTTCTTTTGTTTCCCTTCCTCTTCTTCTTTTCCTTCTCATCATTGCTTCTTAAACTCTATGCCTCTTTCCGTTTTCTCATATTCTTCCTAATTCCTACTTCCTCATTTATTTTAATTACACTTACAGCTTCTTCTATCACATCAGCCTAATTCTAAATTATACCCTCATACCGCTCCTGGAATCAAGGAATTGATTTGTTCTCTAGAACAGAAATCCCTTAACATAAGACCTAAACCAGGAATGGTCGAGGGTGATAGTAGTTGTAAAGTAGAGGAGGGACAACTTGAGAAGACAGCAGGATGAGAGAGGAAGAAGTCAGAAGGAGAAGAATTTTGGGTATTTCATAAATAATGCACAGCAGTGAGGAGCTTATTTATTGCACACTT
Organism: Columbicola columbae; assembly: GCA_016920875.1. Classification (NCBI taxonomy): domain Eukaryota; kingdom Metazoa; phylum Arthropoda; class Insecta; order Psocodea; family Philopteridae; genus Columbicola; species Columbicola columbae. Next base: position 5,960,797 of record JADMLL010000001.1, on the reverse strand, counting down.
TGTGAAGGCCTTAATAAAAGTGTGCAATAGTTTTGAAATAAGCTCCTCACTGCTGTGCATTATTTATGAAATACCCAAAATTCTTCTCCTTCTGACTTCTTCCTCCCTCTCTCTCATCCTGTTGTCTTCTCAAGTTGTCCCTCCTCTACCCTTCTACCACTATCTTTCCCTCTCTCTCTACCTCAACCATTGCTGCCAACTTTTCCCATCATTCATCCTTTACCCTTGACACATGTCTGGGGCTATAACAATGGTCGGTTCTAAAGTTAAAACTCCTAAAACGAAATGTTGTCTCATATTTGGAGACAGATGGCAATCAAAAAAGAAACTACAAGCTTTTCTGAGTGTATAAAACTGTATAAGCGGGATAAAAACGAAAACAGATACAGAAGGAGGAGAATGGGAAGGCGAACCACTGAATATTTAAATTGATTCTCCGACCCGGCGCCGGATGCCATTTGTAAGTCATAAAAAATTCTTTCAACCTTTTTTTTTGAAAAATAAAGCTCTTGAAATTTTTTTTCCGCATCATTTGGTCGAATACATTTTTCAGGACTTTTCCTCATCAACTATTCATTTAACAGTTGACTAATACCATAGTTAAATAGCCTGATCTAAACCCAAATCCTCGTCCAAGCCATTCACCGATAATCCGATATGAGGATCGTAATATACCACCATCGTTTACATTTTTATTCAAAAAAAATTTTTTTTCCCTTCTCACATCTCTACCGTGTGCGTGACAAAAAGTAAAAACATGTACGATCATGACGAAGGAAAGGAATGACTACCAAAAAGCACCAGACTCCGAAGGACAACATTCCCAAGTCGAGGAAATCGGTTTTGCTACCATTCCACGTCCCACGTGGTGTTTTCGTTTTTCATACCAAAGTTGAGAAAAATTTTTCTTTCAAAAATTCATTTTTGTTGCTGACAACTCCTGCTGACTCACAGTTTATCCATCATCGAAAAACAAAATTGTGTATGTTTTTAAGGGTCTAGAGAAAAGAAAAAGTTTTCTCAGCAAAAATTCCCTTTGATATTTTCTGTTGGCATTTTTCTGACCGTTGCTTTTGTACATAGTTGTAATTCTCAGAAGTTTTGTTACGAGAATTTTGTTATTGTTAAATTTTTTCATTAAAAGGTTTTCTGGTTTGTTTTCTCAAAAATAATGGGGGGTGGAAGAATTCTCCTTTTCCTCCAGTCGCCATCTTAGAACGAGAGAGAGGAAGGCGCAGGAGGAGAATGAGAAGATGAGAATGGTCGCGAAGGAGCTGACAATACTTTGACCACGGAATTGAGTCAGTTTTCCAAAATACGATTGTTGGGTTTTATTTGAGGTAATTTGAGGCGTTCTCTCCTACTGAAAGATTTCCTCCCTTTGATAATTTATCACTTTCGAACAACTTGTAACTCAAGTCGTAAAATAAATTGTCTGTTTATGTTCTCTTATAACACGGGTTTCTTCTCTAAAACTCCAAACCAATCCAACCTGTAAACGAAGAACTCCATTTTGAATATGGTCCACACAGGTGAACACTCATCAATATGGTGTCGTATTTGGAAACAGGTGGAAGAGAAAACCCTTGAAATCCTTGTACCTTTCGATCGGAAGTTCGACATTGATTATTATAGAGGTGGCCCCCCATGGGTGTCAGGTAACAAGATTTCCATCTAACACGATCGTAAATTTGCTGAAATTGGAACAAAAACGGTTGGATACAACACCGTTTTATGTCTGTGTGGGTATATCTAATGTGTGACCTCACTAGTTGCCACTCACCAATGTTAAATCGTGCCTTTTGTGATTTGAAGTGTAGAGTTGTAGTAGACAGAAGCAAAGAAAGTTTTGAAATGAGTTCTTCATTCGACTGTGCATTACTTTTGAAATAAATCGAGTCCATTTGATCTGAGGTAGAAGAGAAGAAATTTTTTTTAGTCTTTCTCGGTTCTCTGCGCTATACCTAATATATGTTACGGCGTAGGTGATAAACTGAGCGAATGTATGTAACTCCGGTGATTATTCATAATCACCAGCCTAACTTTAATATGACAAATTACTGAGTATTTATCACATTTACCGGCTAGTTTATAAAATACCCAACGTATAATCTAAGCAAACATTTTTAACTCCTCATCACGAGTAGGACACTTTATAAACGGGCTGTTACATGTGATAATCATTCAGCAATTCGTCACATTAACCAAGTTAAGTTGGTGATTATGAATAATCCCCGCTCGATCATCCCGGAGAGTATGGCAGTTCGGGAAAAATTTTTTTGACAAAGTTGCTCGGTTGGAAGGAAATCTGTTGTGATGCGTTCAAGGTCAAATAAGGTCAACCTAGGTTTTTTAAAGGAAACCCTTATTTTTGATTGCAGATTCGGAAAAAGCAAAAAATTCTACGTTCAGGTGATGTAACGTTGTGGTGGTTGACCTTCACGGCAGGTTGAGGGTCAAATTTATTTTCTTTATATTTTCACCTGAATGACCAGGCAAGGGTAAAGTGTAGTAAAAATGTTTTGGGAAAATTTTTCGGCTTTAAAGGAGTCACATTCTCATGAAAGTCAACTTCAAGGTCAAATATGATTTTTATGCAAAAACTCGCATTTCTGATCGCAGATTCAGAAACGGCGAAAAAATTCTACGTTCGAATGCCGAGACACAGTCGTGGTCCAGACGACACCAAAGATAGGTCAAAAATAATTTCTATAAATCCCGAGTCTCCTAAATATTTCCTTTAAATTTATTTTCTAAATTAATCAGTTGTTAATTAAATAGAAAAATAAGTCATAGTAACTGCTCAAAAACATTCAACCATCTTGATGAATCCATAATTCTACTCTTATATACGACCCTGATGTCATCTGAACTGTGTCACGACATTAGAACATGATAGATGTCTGCAATAGCCAAAACTCAACTCAATCAGAACCTAACATTCCCCGAGAGTACCTGATGCTGGACAAGTTGAACTTCTGGAAGAGTTGTTAAGAAGAAGTTTCTCCTTCAACCTAACAATTTGCTCACTTTACCAAGCTTCGTTGGTGATTATAAATAATCGCCAAGAATTCACTCGATTTATCAATTTTGAACGAATAACACCTTGGTACTTAAACTGCGGCCCACCAAGCCCTACTGAGTGCCCCAGTGGAAACCGACTGAGTGAAAATTCGTGAAAGGTCGATTGCTCATTGTTAAGTCTGAACTATAGTGCCTGACCAGTACCAAAATATCTCTAGCAGGCAATATACAGAAAATACATAGATACTGACAAATGTAACTACAGAAGAGGGTAGACTGTATGCGTCGAACTTGTAAATTTTTTTGGTAAGTCGTGTGGCCCAGTCGCAATGAGTACCAAGGGGGTAACATCTACGACATTACTTTCCGGTTCTCAGAATAGATTTGGTTAAGTACCAAAGTATAACTAAATTTTTTTAAATACGTAACCAGATCTCGAAGATTTGTTTTCTTGGTACTTATCCCGAATCTCATAAAACTTTTCCTATAAACCACTCCAACATAGTTGTAATCGTGTTATGGGAGGCTTATCCACACTTTTCTTTGATGAGCTGTAACTTGGTTTTGTTTTTGTCTTTTTTTAAGAAACAAACTCCTTGCAAACATTCCTTTGATAAAAAAAGGTTTATTCCTCATTTTCACATGAAAGAGAGAGAAACGATAAAGGATTTCAGTTTTTGAAGGAAAACTTATTTTTTAAAATTCTTTAAAATTGGTTTTCTTCTCTTTCCTGCGAAAACTTTCTTTTAATAAGACTATTGAGAAGGGAGAAAGATAAATTTAATTTTCTCATTTTGGGACTTTTATTTATTTTCTTTTCGAGAACTTTTAATGATTTTCAAAAGACAATCAAATTAAAATATAAATAGTATAATTCAATTATAAAATTCCATGATTAAAAAAATATATTCTTGATCAAAGAAAATGGTTTCGCCAAGTTGTAAATGAAGCCGAAAATCTTAAAGAAAAACAAAAAAAGGAATTTTACATGTTTCTCAAATACCCAGTGTAGTTTGGTGTGTTTTTATGTCTTTCTGCTTGGGTCGTCATCCTCATCGAAACAAAACCAAAAAAAAAATTCAGCACGAAACTTGAGTATAAAAGTCCTCACGGTAATTGCTTAGAATCATTAGTGCGATTGTTTAATAGCTGGATCAGTGATTTTCGGGAACGTAACACTGATAGCCATTGATAATTTTGCACACAATCGGAAGTTACTAAAATTTGTTTATGTATCATATAATGACAGATTAATATAAAAATTTTGGAATTGGGTGTATTGATTAACCGAAGAACGTGAATTCCGAAAAAAATGTTTGACTTTGTAGTTGTTTGTTTCATAATTTTTGTTACTACTACTACAAAAGCGGGTTGTTTACATTTTAGGACATCTACGTCATAAAAAGTTAACAATCGCTGATTTCTTAGTGTAAACCAGAGGTTTCCAAAATTTTTGTCATAGACCCTTGCCATGTTTTTCTGTTTTGGATAGACCTCTACATACCTGATATTAATTTTTGTAAATTTCTCACTGTAGTGAAGTATATCTTTTACTTCATAGGTACTTTTATAATTAACATATATGTCTTTATATTATAAGATAGTATAATATAAGTAAATAGGTACCATCAGTGTGCTGAGATCGACTGTCGTGGACCCCCATTTTCATTTCATGGGCCCTAAATTTTTGTCGCTGACGTAGACCCCTTGCAGGTTGTCATAGACCCCTGGGGGTCGATATAGACCACTTTGGGAATCACTGGTGTAAATCCTTGGTACTCAAACTGCGGCCTACCAAGCTCTACTAAGTGGTCCAGTGGAATTGAGTGAAAATTTTTGAAAGGTTGATTGCCCATTGTTAAGTCTGTCGTCATTTATCTCAAGTATTTCACACTTCTCTTTATCAATTATTTTATCATCAATAACAAAACAGTAAAAAGCCTTTTCTCATAAAAAACAAAATGAGCTACGTACTGTATATTTTACAGCTAATACTGTAATATTTTAATGTTAAACTTAACAAGAAATGTCTTATTCCTCTAGTTTTTGCTCTATCCATACTGTCTTTTCTTTTTGGAAATTTTTCTTCCCGAATGAGTCATCCTTAAAAATGCTGAACTTAGTTCAGTTGCTTTAATTCAGATTCAGATTGAACTGGACTTGGTAATAGCGACAATTTTAGGGGTCGTTAATTCTATTAGGGCCAGAGAATTAAGTCACAGAAAATTTTGTCAGAAGAATTGGATAGTCATTATAGTGGTATCTTCTTGCGTAACACTGTAAGGTGGCTAAGCAGAGGAAAAGTTCTAAAAATTTTCTGAAAAACTCCCAACCAAACGTCTGATTAAAACGTAAATTTTTTGGTAAGTCGTGTGGGCCAGTCGCAGTTGTCTCAATGGAAATTTGGCGCCGGAATAAAAAAGCTTGAGTACCAAGGGTGTAAACGAACTAAGTTTATCTGTTAATTTGAGTTCTGTTTTAAATAGTTTCTCTAATGGTTTGTATTATACAGTATACGTCGGAATTTGAAGTATTGATGATACAGAGCACAGGAATTCCGAAAGGAAATAAATTTACTCAAAGAACCTACAAAAAATAGCGCTGTTGCTCTGACAGCCGTTGGAGTTACTTCGCCCATTTCTTCTACTACACTGATTGACAGTTGGTCACGTTTTCCGTATATATGCTTCATATAGACTCTTCCCTACAAGTGCAAGTCTGTTACAAGTCTAAAACGTGTTACCTTGGTCGTCGCCACAATGCGTGATAACACAATGTTCAGTGACAGAAACCAACACACAACCAGAGAAAATGTATAAAACCACAAACAGACACACATAAATTGAAAGAGAACAAGAATAGAAGATTGTAGAAACCAAAACAATGGTTTTGTTTTAGAGAGGATTAGTTAATGATAATAAAAAAAAAGCTCAAAAACGTTATAAGCTTCAAATCATCCGCTCGAAAAAACCTTTTGTGACTCACATCCCTTTGATGGTTTGAAAACTGGAAAAGAAGATCCAAAAAAAAATTTTTTTGTTAAAGCTAAAGCTAAGCTTTTGAGACCTCTTCACAAGACGACATTAACACATTAAATGACGATGAAACAAAAAATGTTAACGACCCCCCGCCTTCCAATCATAAATAATTAATATCGAGAGTAAAGATGTCCGATGACCACTTTCAAAGTGTATACCACCAACTCACCGAAAAGATAACAATTTTAATTATCTACCTACGGTTCTCTGGGCATCGAACCAGCAAAAAACCATAACATCTCTCCATTTTTGTTTTTCCTTTACATTTGCTATGCGGCCAGGCACAAAATCGTAAAGTTGTATTTAAGGACCTTTGGGCGCCCGAACGCGTCTCTCAAGATATCATCAATGTCCATTTATCCGGTGCCTTGGTTTTTGTTAAGTTAATCGGTTTTTATACGATTTGATTAAACGATAATACTAATAATTATAATAAAATTCGCAAAGTGGGCTGGATAAACATTTGTTTTGCATAAGTATATGTTGGCGAATTTTTTTTTGTTGTTGAACAATTAGATCGTTTAATGCTATTATTATTATTAATTTTCATGGGGAGAAAGAGAAGAAATGTTTAAATTTTATGATTTATTGTTTGAGTTAATTGAGAGTCAGGGAGAGAAGGAGGGAAATGTAAACATCACCGTTTAATTGCTTCTTGTTATAATTTTTCCTCGGTCTAGAATTTTGGTAATTTTTTTGTTTCCATAGTCTCAGTTGAGTGGAATTTTAATCTCTTAACAGCCGTGTTTTGTAAACATTCAAAGTAGGCTGCACGAGATAACTATGAAAAAAAAAGAAACTAAATATTCATCAAAGACATCATTTACATTGAATATACGGTACACTAATCACTATGTTAGACATCCAACTTGAGATTAATTGAACGTGCACAAAACACTGTGGATATGTACTGTAATACTTAACAGTCAACTTGACTCATTTTTAAAGTTTTAATGGGCGAACGATTCTCGCATATCTATGAATACCTTTTCTGCCATACAGAAGTTACTGTGGTCCGAGTTCCAAGTTTTAGAACCAAAAGAAGCGTCAGATTTCAACCCAAAATTGGATACACTGACACTGTAATAATATTGTAGCCTTATTTCAGCAATATATTAATATTTAAACAGTCCGGACACACTCCGATAAAACATATAAATATATACATATATATAAACAATTTATAGCTTAAATTAGCTGGAAGACGAATGCAACAACCGATCTCTATGGTGTCCACTGACTAACAATCCACCAATAGGATGCCAAGGGATGAAAATAAATATCAACCCTCTTCGACGACCGTCTTCTGTCTAGTGTGGGGGTGGGCAAACTTTTTAATCAACGGGCCAATTTAAATTTTAAAATTTTTTTGGCGGGCTGCACATAAAATAGGAACTAAAGTAGGAGGGCCATACAAATTTGCAAAACATGAACTATGCGGCTAGTTTAGCTTCTTCTGTACACTATACATCCATTATTCTACTAAGTAAGATTCACTTGAAACTTCTTGACTGTCAAATCGTAATTGTAACGGGCCATGTATTAATACAATTCATGTCGATAAACCCTCGGTGGGCCGGATTAAATACTTTCCGGGCTAGAGCTGACTCGCGGGCCGTACTTTGCCCATCACTGGTCTAGTGTTTCAAGCCCTGTATTTTTATTGACCTCAGGTTCGCCGAAGAAACCTTTTCTTTTTTATTATGTGCCAGAAATACAAAAGACTGTTCGACAAAGCCTCTGTTGAAGAAAGCTTACCGGCAGTTCCAAGAAATTTGAAAATTTTGGTGTGGCGGTTTCGCTTTGTCTCAGTGTTTTGTGTCAATTTTTTGTTGTCTTAATTTTTGTTTCGCAAGTCAGTCGTTGTTCAACTTTCATACGCATTGCATTGAGTGTCGATTATTTTTAATTTCATGAACCACCTCTATAACAGACTGTAACAGGCCGTAAAACCAAAACGGACATTTGCTATCGCGACAAGAAGAATAGGATAAGGTCTGAACGAACTCATGGTTGTAAGTAGAGTTTTGATTTACACCCTCAGATATAACCGGATATGAAAGGATAATCGAACTATCACTTAACTGTTAGAAGTCTCTCTCTAACAATCAGTATTATGTTTACAGTAGGTAGAGACTATCGATATGAAGGAAATGTATTTTTCATACCAAACGCATCACCCAAATAAAGTTTTTTGTCACATATTTAACCTTTTAAGGGCAAACCAACTTAACTGTGATAGCTCTAAACCCTTGTGTGTCACTGTGTAGCCTTGCTGAGTCTCTGGAAGACCTATGACAGCAATAGTTTCCAGATCCTCGGCTGTGTTTAAGTGCCCATCTGTGAGTGTTGGTGTTTACCTGTGTAAAGTGTTTAGTGTTTACCTCTTTTTGGGCTGGCCTTATCTGACCCGTTTATCATCTTCTGTTATTGTTATGACTTCCAGGCAGAAGTTTTCAAATGCTTGTCACTTCGCCGGAGAGTGTAGTATATCTGTGATAATGTGTTCCATGTTTAGATTTGGGATGTGTTTGTATTTCTTATTAGGGCTCTGTGTGTGAGTGGAGTGTGTGTTCTGATTTGGATAGCTCCAAACCCAACCCAACCCAGCTCTAAAACTATCAATTCTTAACCTAATAAATAACTAAAACTAAAAATATCAAAGTCAAATGATACTACACAGTAGTGCGACAACACTAATAGTCCAAACCAACCAAAGTACCGCTATCAGAAGAAACTATTACAAACCTAAACTTTGTGAAGGACAAACAACCAGAGAAGGAGAAGGACAAGCCAAAGCCATAGCAGAGACATCTGAGAAGCCATTCAAGAAGAGAAAAAAAGATCTCGTGACATGGAAATTGTAAAACGAAAGGGAAAATCGCGAAAAAAGAAGACAAGATAAGTAGTTTTAAAGGAGGCCATAATTATTCACGAATTGTGCCTTCCGAGGAAAAAAAAATAAAACGGAGAGAGAGAGAGAAAACGAAACTACCGATTCGCAAATAAGTAATGCAATAAATTTAGGAAAGTAAACATTATCGTGAAAACGCTTCTTTCACTATCGCTAAAACGAAAATAATGAATACTTTACTAAAAACATAAATAGCACTTATAAAAAAATCCAAGATCTTGGAAGAGATAGTGTTACTAAAAGAAAAAGAAAAGAAAAGAAAAAAATATTGCATATGAGCGCCAACTGAAACCTGACCCGCCATTTTCAATCCAAATTTACATTGAACATTTAATGAGAATTTATTTTAATTATTATACTGATAATTAAGGGAAACGTTTTGATTTTTTTTTCTTTCAAAATTGCTTTATGGTTTTTAAAATTAACTTGATGTGAACAAAGCATAAAATTAAAATTAAGAAGAACGCTAGTTAGCTATATGAGAGAGAAAGCATTATAAAAGACCCCAAATTTAGATTTTTTTCTGGCGATTTGAGTTTTGTTTGATTAAAACCAGTTGAGGTTATGTTCATGTTGATGACTTTTGTCAAAGTGATTTGATTTCTTTGACGGCACGAAAAGAGAACAATCTGATACTCATTCTCAAAGTAAAAACATAAATATGTTCCGGTTCGTTTGTATTATAGTAGGATTTGTGTCATAATATAGGTTAGGTTAGTCTCTTACTGTCTGGTTATGGTTGTGACTAACTTTTGTTCGTTTTAGATACTGTAGAGATGATGTCTATCATATGGTATCTGTGTAGATATGCCGTTTTGACATTTAGACCAATGGTCACTGTCGGAAGGTGACAATGAGTCATCCTGGCCAAACAAAGCCTTTGAAGGTTCAGTTGTAATGTCCGCTTTGACGAGTGAGGTTGGAAATAGAAAATAAAGTTGCGTTATTCGATTTTATATATTTTAAGTCTTATTTTTAGTCATCCTAACCTACCACATCTGAGTGTTTAGGTAGGACCTCAGAATTTACTGAATACAAACATAGTCATAGCTTAAACAGTTTTTCAACTTTCCTCACGAAGGTTTTGGCTTTCAAACGCAAACCTTGGCGGAGATTAGACAATCTATTAGTTTGGTAAAGCAGTGCATAGAAAAAATTCCCGAAGGACCAGTAAAAACTGAAGATAGAAAGGTTTCTCCACCGCCAAGAGCAGAGATGAAAACGTCCATGGAAGCTCTCATTCACCATTTTAAGCTTTATTCAGAAGGGTATCGCGTGTCAAAAGGTGAAGCTGAGTGCATTCTTCACCTGTTGTGACCGTTATTACAATTCAAGGAATTCTTATGTAAAAGTATAAACTGATAATAGCAATACTGACTTATGATAGAGTATGTCTTCATCACTAAGACTAACGTAACATGAATTTTATTATTTTAAAATTTATATATAAAATGACAATACTATAAAATAAGGTTCACTAATTGTATTCAATATATATCTATGAATGTCAATATATTGAAATATATATATTACTTTTAAATCAGAGAATAAACTTTTGTTTATTTAAGGTCTGAAAAGAACAGGAAGACAAAAACAAACTGAAACAGACTAAAGAATTTATGAGGGACAGATAGTACTTGAAAAACTTGAAATTAACAAATTGAGGTTATGTTCATGTTTATCATCATTTGAATGAATGATTTAAAAACGATTTGAACTTTTTATAACCCAACAAAACAAACTATAGTTTGTGTTGAAGGGTAAAAAGAACTCTATGTGAGAGAGAACCAATTTTGAAAGGGCTAACCAGTTTAGGTTATGGTCATGTTTTAAAACAATGACTTTTTGATTGCTTGGCAATAAGGAATTAAAAGGCATTAAGAGATCAAAAAGAACAAATCGGAATATATTTTAAAAAGAGAAAAACCGTTGAAAGAATGAACAAGCACTGCGAAAGACCTAAATTTAACCAGTTGAGGTTATTTGTTGAATTTATTGTAATCAACAATTTGGGTTGGCACCTCTGAATTGCTGTGAATATGGCGGACGTGACGGTTACACGTTTAATGATATTGAAGGTGTGTACATCTATTCTTTTGATACTGCATCCACACAATAATTCTGTTCGAGACTTGCTTATGTTTTATTAATTTGAACTATTTAGGTTAGTATTTGGGTTATATTTGTGCATGTAGGTTATGTTTAAGTTATGATTTTGAGAAATATTTGTGTAAAAGGAATGAGTGAAAAACAATCTGAAAATTTTAGATTCAAAAAATATTTTCCACCGCTTTGTTACACCCACCTGGGGTTATATTTATGAATTTTCTTTTATTCCTGACAAAAGGAAGTAAAGCTAAAAAAAGAGAGCAAAAGAAAAAAACAAAATGAAACATAGTTCAAAGCCCAAAAAGATGATATTAAAAGATATCATTAATAAATCTGTTTTTAAATCAACTCAAAAGAAATTTTCTAAGTTTCGCTTTTAAAGTAATAAAAATAAATTGAAATATTAATGCAAAGACCCTAACTAAGAATTACATTAGAGGCCTAATTTAAGAGAAAGTGAAAGCTTAGTAAAAACTTTTAAAAAGATTTGTCTTGAAGCATCTTTAAACTGAGCGAACAAAGCACAAAAGAGAGGAGAGAGAGAAAAGGAAAAGAAAAAATTCAGATTGAACCTCCCGATACGCTGAATGAATGTAAAACGGTCCTCTCTTCATCACATGCGTCGGTTTAGACCTGACAACTCGGGCCTAATGTAATTTCCTAACACCCACGTAACCTTTTCCAACCGTTTTCTCTCCTCCATTTTTTTTCTTTTACATTTAATAACCATTAAACATCGGTGTAAAATATTGCATTTTAGAATTAGTCTTGGAGATCAATATCGAGGAATAAGTAGGAACGACACGCGAAAAGAGATTCTCGTAAAATAATTCTTATAGCCACCCATTAGGGCACCACGTACGTCTAACGGGGAGACTTAATTGCTTTCGATCCCTGCAACTCGAGGATAAAAATTATTTTCATTGATTTTGACCAAAATAAAATTTAACTGACTTGTTTAACATTAGAATTGCGAGTTAAAAAATAAATAAATAAATAAAATAAAATAAAAACAGAAAGCATAAAAACCAGATGGAAGGGAAAAACACACAACCGAAATACCACGGGTTCAAATTGTCCAATAATTTGTTTTAAATGATGGGTCTTGGATCTTTGCCCTGGGAGTTTAAAAGTACCCATAAGGACACCGACGGCACGTTTGTTCTAAATACGTATTTAAGGTGGCGACAATTTGAAGAAGGGACAAACGGCATAAGTCAATGTGTGACGGTTGTTTGATTAGTCTGTTAAGAGAATGTGACGGCCGGGAGGTGGTGGAAATCCTTGTGATGAGTTTCAACTGATGCGGAAAACATCTTTTAACTAGGTTCTTTGACTCATTAATAGCTTTTCCTTTACAAAACGGCGGTGGAGGTATACGTTGGAGGAGTCGGGTAAATTGAGTATGCGAAACATGCAGTCCGTGTGTGAGACTGTAACTGTTCACGAAACGAATTGCCGTTAAAGTCTTTTGCCAAATATTTGCTGGACTATTTTTTTCTTTTTCATGTGACTAAATAAATAAAAAATGAGAAATGGTCAAACGTGGTTACGGTCAATTGCGCTTGTCATTACCATTTGCGACTGTTATTATATCCATTAATCACTTACAAGTCTGCGGCCGAAATTTAGCAACAACAAAAAAATCTCAAATCTTAGAAGTAAAAGTAAAATCTCTCAAATTATTGTTATCAGATGAATTATTCAATAAAATACGCACCGTTGTTGGACTGAACTCTTCATTACAGGGTCATGGGTTTGACTGAGTCGAGTGAATAAAGCAAAATGTGGGTTATTTATGCGATGAGTGTGCAATATTTATGAAATGAATCTCTATCTCACTCTGCAGTGACTATGAAACGAATCCCTCTAACTAGTGTGCAGTACTTATGAAATGAATCCCTCAAACTAGTGTGCAGTATTTATGAAATGAATCTCTCAAACTAGTGTGCAGTATTTATGAAATGAATCTCTCAAAAAGTGTGCAATATTTATGAAATGAATCTCAAAAGTATTTATGAAATGAATCCTCAAACTAGTGTATTTATGAAATGAATCTCTCAAATGTGCAGTATTTATGAAATGAATCTCTCAAACTAGTGTGCAGTATTTATGAAATGAATCCCTCAAACTAGTGTGCAATATTTATGAAATGAATCAAACTAGTGTGCAGTACTTATGAAAGGAATCATTCATGACATCGTTATAAGAGTGCGACATTCGAAACCGAACACCCAGTCAGGATGTAAGGATAACGTTTGGGAGAGTTAGCAGGAAGAAACCTTTTTCTCAAACTAACACTGACGTATGTCAATCTAATGATCACACTAACATCGCTAAAATTTGTTCGAATTCAGTGAGATTTATACGCCTATACGGAGAATAAATAAAAATTTTTCCGCTTTCCCGACGTTACTCATCCATTTCTTTCGCCCAAATTTATCGGATGGGTAATAAATTTGAGTTGTCTTCTTCTTCTTTCTCTTCCTGCTCTCGTGCCACCAGTAATCCCAGTCGAGTTCTTCTCTCTTTTTTGTTTTGTTTTTGTATAAATTCAAGCCACGTCCTTTTTTAGCTTTCCTTCTCTTCCTCACTCTCCAGTTTTTTCACATCGTCACATTCATCCTTCTTCCCTCTCTCTACCACAAATTGTAACCCAAGCTGTGACACAAATTAAAGGGTGAAAAACATAAAAAGGGAAAATTTTAGAGAAAGAAAGAAAGAAGAGAAGAAAAAAATTTGTCACCAACTCGTTAGAAAAGGAGTCTGAGAACGCTCACGTAGTCCTTCTCACTCTCTCCGAAAATGTTGATGACCAGATTCTTTTTTGTGACAGTCGAAATCGTTTTCGTTTGTCTTTCTTTTTATTGAAGATGGTTTTCTAATTAGACCGGACCGTGACCCATGATGATGCGGGGGAGGGGGAGGGGGTGAAAGTGCCACAAAAAAAATATCTGAGAGTGACCTTATTAAACGAAAAGGAAAAAAAAAGTTAATTGTGATATAAAAAGTGCGGATGAACGACCATGCGAAGGTGAATCTTTCATTCTCGAGTCAGAAACAAATCCAGTCATCCAGAAAGATTGAGTAGCAAAGCAAAATTGAAGGGAAAAGAAAATATTTACGGCCGGTCTTCTTTTGCGACAAACAAAAATGAAAACTGGAAAAACAACTCGAGGCCCTTCCGAGAATGTTTTCCTTCTTCTTCGCCATCATCATCTTATTTTCTTTAACGAGAGACAAGTTGATATCTTAATGAGATTTCGTATATAGTAAGTCACAGGGAATTTTTTTTTCGGCGATTCGAGCCCAGGAAGAGGATGAGTATTCGATAAAATTAACATATAAAATATTTTCTTTATCTTATTTATATTATCGAATTGATTACGACCTGCTGTGAAGAGTCCGTCTCCGCGACTACCACCTCGATTCGTGTTCGTTTTCAATTTTTACTTTGAAAATTCTGCCTCGTGACACTTGTCGCCATTTTCCTCCTTTCCAGCCACTCACTCCAGAGATCAAGAGCCCTTAAATCCGGAAACACCTCCGTACTAAGTTAATAGCCGATAAAAGGTAATAAAAAGGAGTCTTTATAATGATTTTTAGTGTTAATTAAAAGAAAATTTTTATTAATTATCGCGGTAATAAATTAATAATCGTGATGGAAGTGTGTAATAACTTGTGTTTAATGCCAAAACATCACTTAATATTTTAATCGCTGAATTTTTCTTGCCTTCGAATTGTGTTGAAGTAACTCTTTCGAGAGGAACTCCGACTAAGAAAGCACTCCCCTGTCTAATTTATTTGAAACGAATCGTTCATTTCATAAATATTGCACACTCAATAGTACTTTTCGATTTGAATGAGTTTCTGTTTTAGTATACTCTACACTAGTTTGGGATTTTAATTTCATGAGTATTGCGCATTTAAAGGTGTGATTCATTTCATAATTACTGCACACTGGTGTGAGAGATTCATTTCATAAATATTGCACACTGGTTTGAGAGATTCATTTCATAAATACTGCACACTGGTTTGAGATTCATTCTCCAATCACTGCACACTAGTTTCAGATATTCATTTCATAAATACTGCACATTAGCTTGAGAGACTCATGTCATAAATACTGCACACTAGTTTCAGATATTCATTTCATAAATATTGCACACTCATCGCATAAATAATCCACATTCCTCTCAGTCAATCCCATGACCCATGCCTGGTGTTGAAAGATCAAGCGAAAGTTCTAGAAGAGTTTGTAAGAACATTTCTGTCGTTAGACTAACAATTCCATCCTGTGTTACAGCTAATATATAATCGTAGTATAAATGGGTTTATAAACCCATATAATGGTAGTATAAATGGGGTATATGGGTTTAGTATAAATGGGACAAATGGGTTTGAGTTGGCGCAAGGGGTGCACCAGGCTATGATGACGTCAGGGGCTGATGTCACAGGTAGTTGTGTGCATCAGTTTTGAATAATTTTTTTGGACCACCCCTAAGTATAGTGAGTCAAACCGATATTATAATATTGCTAAGATGAGTATCTACTATAAAAATATCAAAACGACCTAGTTCATGAGGAGCTCTACAGCTGAATAATTGTTTGAATTTCCTTCTGCCACTTGAATCCTTTCCGAATCCGGACTTGAATATGGCAGATCGCCACAAACTCATTAATTTTTGAATAACAATCTTTGGCAATGAGTTTGGGGTTGGAAAAGGATCTTTGACCCCACTAACCCAAAACTTATTCAACCGACGTAAACAAAAAATAATGTCGCGCTCAATATGAGAGAGAGAGAGGATGGTGGGAGAGGAAGAAATTTATTTTCGCAGTAGCCCAGTAACCAGTCAATAAAATAACGTGAGAGGCAGAGCCAGAACCGAAAAATTTAATTGGATGCTTAATTGCTCTTTTTTTTCTTCTTTATTTCTAATAAAAAGAAATTTAGTGAAGTAAACATCTTCTGAAAGCAATATGGTTAGTGAACCACAACCAGTTTTAAAAGTTTCAAAGTCAAAGTCCACGTTATTAAGTTATTTCTACCGTAATCCTCAAGTTTTGTCTCATGATCAGATTGTTGTTGTTGTTGTTTAGATTCTGAAGCGTAGATGATTTGATTTAACTAGTATGATAGATAAATTTTCTTTTTTTAATTTTTGATTGATTTTTGTTGTCTAGCCTGGTTGTCCTCATCAACACTACAGTAGAAGTCTACAACTTATAAATGTATCAGACCATGCTGTAGATGGTGTAAAATCTGTTAGACTTTTTATCTAGTTCACCTATCACTAATCACCATTAGCTAATAATCATTATGTCTGCTGTAGATGTAGTTTAAAAATGTTTGCGTCAAACACTATGGCGTCAGGACGTCTGATGTACATTTTTTCGTGTCGGTGCCTTTAGAATAAATATTCACGACAGAAGATTTTGTGAAGTCTTTGAAAAGTCGGTTGTTTGATCGATAGCCTTTACTAAGTTTAGTTCTCGCTTTTCTGTTGTTCGCTTGCCTGACATTTTGGTCAGGCTATCGTTTTCCTCTTTTAGTTAACAGATTTGCTGCAACAATTTAAGCTTTGTTCTCACTTTTTAATTGTGTGCAAATTTGCTGCCACGGTTTTGTTGGTTTTTCGCTATAAGTTAGGGCAGATTTGCTGCGACAATCATTAAAGTCAAGTTTGGAGAATTTTACCCGTCGTAGTTCAATGACTATTTGGGGTAAGGGGTCCTATTCTTTAAGGCCCTTCTCCTGAGTATTCTACTACTAATATTTCATTAGTAGTACTACAAATGGATAACCGAAGTCCAGCGAGGTTTTCATTTTGTTCGATTAACCCTACGCCTAACAATTTGGAAGGAAGGAGTCCGCGGGACCATTTACCGTGCGATATAGGAGCATCGGGAGGTCCCTAAACTGCTAAAGTTAAACCACGTGACTACACTTTCACTGAGCAGATCTGCCGGAGCGATCAATGTTCAGCAGTGCCATCACTAAGACACACACACTTCCGGTTTTTATTTTGTTTCTTTTGTTATTTAATCGAAATTTGTATGGTCCTTCGAACCGGATTCGAACAAGATTTATTTTTGGTGTCTACATTTTGGTAGTTGGACGGATTCGCCGCCATATATATTAATTCTCCAGTGGCGGTGGAACTGACTTCTATAATTTCGCTTGGAGCCTGCGTTTTTCCGAGCCTCTTGCTTACTCATCTTATCCTTAGTTCTCGTGTCTTCGGGCAGGGTTTTTAAGAAAACAAAAAGTTTCTACTTTGTCATTTACTGTTAATTAAACAGAACACGTCAGAATACATCCATCGACGCATGCGCAATAGTTTCTAAATGGCACCGATGTGGAGCCGCCGGCACTCGGCTTATAGTTTTTGATGGCACCACTGTGGAGCTATCGGACGCCGTAGTGTTAATAACACAAAATCCTACAGAAAATCTGTTTTTAGCTTTATCTACCTTACCACTTTTAAGGCCTATGGTATAGCGGTCAAAGTACCCGACTACAGAATTTATAGTCATCAGGTCGAATTCTACTACTGTTATCTGTAACGGATGGAAAACGGGAATAAAACTCAACTACTACAACCACTACTATTATCTACCCTTTGATTGTTTATCTAGTGATTGTAGTTATTGCTAGAGAAGCTGTTTGTTTATATTTTAGGGCCCCTACGTCACCATTCCTAACAGTATGTGCAGCAGTGACTGTTTTCTTACTGTAAACAAACTAAAATGATGGGTTTCCCTAAAAAGTTCAGTTTTTAACAATTTATACAGTATAAATGAATATATCATAATCTACAGCAGACGACAGTAAATGAAGTAAAAATAAATTAATTTTGTTTATACAAATCGACAGTCAGTTGATTTTTGTTGGTTAATTGTTTCTCGTTTCGTACAGTTTTTCGTTGTTATAATTTTGAAAGTGGGTCAACTCCATAGCGCTGGTGTTCTTAATGAACTAAACGACCCACAATTTACGGAGTTGATGCTTTTCTCAAAATATCTTAGGGTCATAAACAGCCCAAATTCCAAAACTCAATTTTAAACCGAGGTTTAAGTAAGGGTCTGAGTAAGGAGTCGAGAATTGTCACTTTTGAAATTTTGAGTGGTCTCTGAGAGCACAGCCTGTCAGATGCAATGTTTACTTCGATTTTCTATCAACAGCGAAAATGTTTCCTTTCCCGAGGGGATTATCAGATAAATTTGCAAAACCACGTGATAGTAATGAAAATTTTGTTTTGTTTTGACACGCGAAAATTATTGGGGGCATTTTTTTCACAAACAGCGCGGAAAACTGTTTCGCAAACGCTCGGCACTCACAACAGTAAAAAACGCGAGGGCGCGTTTTTTACTGTTGTGAGTGCAAACGTTTTCCGCGCTGTTTTTTTATAAATAATTTTCGTGTCAAACATAATGGTTAGCGATCACGAAAATTCAAACAACATTACCAACAGCATTCCTGATCCGTATTCCGCGCATTTTATACTGTTTTCAGTGCTCAATATTTACGAGAACAAATTTTTGCGCGCTGTTTTTGAAAGAAAAATATTAACACCATCTATCAAAATATAAATCATAACGAATTTGGAGAAAGTTACTTTCCCGAAATTTCAGAACCGTGTGTCCTCTTATTCTATCCTGTTGCAAATGCTGAACGCTTATGAAACGGTTTTGCGCGCCATTTTTGGACAAAATAAATTTTCGCGCATCAAAACCTAAAGTCCAACGACCGGGAAAATTTAAACAACAATTCTAACATAAGTTCTAAACCGTGTCTCGCGCGTTTTTTAGTGCTGTGAGTGTTGAATTTTTACAAAACACTTTTGCGCGCTGTTTGTAAAAACCCTTCCTATAATTTTCAAAACATTAAGCAAAAATTTGAACCACCAAACTAACAAATTTTCTGACCCATATTCCGAGAGTTTTATGTTTTCAGTATTCAATGTTCATGGACAAAATTTTGCGCGCTGTTTTTACGCAAAGGAAAACCCTTCATTTTCATAACATAACAAAATATAATAACGACAGCAGGAATTTAAAAAAAATTACTAACGAAACTTCTGAACCATGTGTCCCGTGTGCTCTGAGTGCTGAACGTTCACAAAACAGTTTAGCACGCTGTTTTTGAAAAAGAAAAATACCACCCCAGTAATTTTCGTGTATCAAAACATGATTCACGACAGCAGGAATTTAAACAAATAGTCCTCTTATTCTATAGTGTCGCAAATACTAAACGCTTACAAAACAGATTTGCGCGCTATTTGTGACCTCCTCTCCACAACAATTTTCGTGTATCAACACAAAACGCCTAACGACCGGGGAAATTTGAACAACATCACTAACAACAGTTCCGGTTTTACACGAATCCTAATTTGGAACAGGGGGTGAGATTAATAAAAGTTAATAAATAAGCGAATTTATTAAAACATAATTCCCTGATTGGTTGACTCTCATTGGCGAGTGTATTTATAGCGCCGAAGTGATTTTGCGGTCAGTCATTATTAAGATAATGTTTTTCTGTATTTTCCAATTAGAAATCTTAATTTTGCTTTGATTTCCTGTCGAAGGTTGTAAGAGAGAAAATAAAAATGAAAATGGGGTCTTTAACTTGAGTTAAAAATAAATAAAAATCAGAGGCTCCAAGTTTTTTTTCACAAGATCAGTTCGGACTTTAAAAAAAACGTGTAACACCATATGGGAAGACGTTTATCTGGAATTCTGGATCCTTTTTTTATAGTCAATAGCTAAACAAGTTGTCGTTAATCAACCGATGTCTACCAGATAAAGACGAAAGCCGTCGAATTTTGAATGTGTGTAATGACAGAGCAGATTACTATTAAACCGCGTTTATAATAAGATTTTCTCCTTCCCTCAGCCATTACTATAAAATTGGTTCTAATATTAGAAAACCGTTCACCGGATGAGATAATTTGTAAAAGCTCTTATAACCTCATCATTTCCAGGCTGCGCGCGCACGCAAAACAAAAAACAAACCAAAATGGCGACAGTCATTGAGTTCATTTTAACACTTCCGAAAAGGACTTCTTTCAAGTTTTTCCTTTTTGAGTTTATTTGTTTGATAAAAAAAATTTTGAGTTTTCTCTTTTTGTATGTTAGTTTTGCAAATTGCTCGAGACGAACCGGAGCAAACGATTCTGAGACAAAATGGCAGGGGAGGAGACCCCACCCGGAGTGAAGAGAAAAAGAAGACAAAAGCGAAAGCGTGGAAAGCGTGATATATTTTATTAAAGGAAATTAAATTTTTTTCTTTCTTTCTCTCTCTCTCTCTCTCTCTCATTCAATGAAACGGAACCGATAAAATTCTCTACATTTTGTTTCCTCTTATTCGATTTACGAAATGCGTCAATTTGACTCGTTTCAAACCTTTCATCTCTTATTTTCATAGTACCTAACCAATGAATAAATCAACATATTATTTAAATAACTTTTTGATGTTTTGCTATATGTATCAAGTTAAAATTTTTCATATGAGTCAAATTGACTCAGTTCGTAGCTCTCGGGCTGTTAAATGTGCATAACTTATAAATTCAACCGAACGAAAGTATAAAACAAATTATAATTTTTTTGCGTTTTAATTTAAATAGAAGATAATATCTTCAAAGCGTCAAATTGACTCAGTTCATAGATAAATAATTTACGAAAAATTTCCGAACGGAACCGATCTTTCCTGAACCTATATTTTGAATGAATAGGTTTCTTGTTTTCATTTGGTTCAAATTACATGTATATTGGACAATCACTATCAACACAACAGCTTCGAACTGAGCCAAGTTGACGCTTTATTTTTGTATACTGACTATAGTTAACTTGAAAACAAATTCCTATAGTTAACTTCCGTATCCTAAAGTAAATTGCATATATTGATTGAATTCATTTTATAAATTACTGAGTTATAAACCTAACTGAGTCAATGTGACTCGCTTCGATCATTTAATTTCTGTATGTATACAGTAAACCCTAAAATTAATTTGATTTAATTTATATACTGAATAAATCGGTCTTTATATATGATGACCTCAATTTAACTAGTGATAAACCAATTTTCAAATTGAGTCGATTTGACCCAAATAAAAATTTGTTTAGACCCAATTTTAGATTTTGGGTTTGACCCAAATTTAGATTTGTTTGTAGTAGTAGGAGTTATATATTATTTTATATATTCGCACGTTGGGTTGATTCAATTTGTAGGCTATGCACAATTATTAACACGAGATTTACGATCTGAGTCACTTTGACTCATTTTACAAACTTTATTTTTATGCATATTGAATCTTGAATGATGGGAGATCTGGAGTGTAGTTGTCAAACCACCTGACTAGTTCGAATTCCCTCCCATATCCTGTTATACTAAAGGTTAAAAACCGGGTAATATAATTCAAACATATATTAAGACTTCTGGTGGCTCCGGTGCATCATTGCCGGTGACTCCACGTTGGTGCCGTTTGGAAATTTTTGAGCATCTTGTCAAATTAGAATTTTCACATCAGACAGTCGGGATGGGAGAAGCTGATACGAACATTCAGGAAATGGAATCTCTGTAGTGTTCGGTGTGTGACAGCTTACATCGGCGCAGCTGTATTATGTGATTAACACTATGGCGTCCGGTTATCCCACAGTGGTGCCATACAAAAAGTACTGACCGAGACCCGGTGACTCCTTGTTGGTACATTTCGAAAATTATTGCGCATGCGTCGCATTGGATGTATTTTGTATTCAAAACTGTAGAACAATAACTGTTTTATTGAAGGTATTTTCTAGTCTATAGAGTATAGAAAGTCGATATTCTGTCAAAAGTTAATGTGGCATGTTATGTTTATGACAAAATAGAAACTTTTCGTTTCTTAAAACCTTGCCCAAAAACATAGCAATTAACGACAAGATTAGTACACCTCGAAAAACTATTGGCTCCTAGTGAAATTCGTAGCGAAGTCAGCACCACCGACAGCAAAACGAGAAAATCTAGACTAGACATTCGGACGCCATAGTGATAAAGCTTAAATATTATTTCATATTTTAAATAAATTTACTGGCCTTAGGTCTTTTTTGAGAAATTCATCTATAGCTATACATCATATACTTGGAAATTGGGTCAATTTGGCTCCTATGTACATAAAATTAATTTTTGCACGTGTTAGGACTTATAATAATTATTTCTCAACACTAATTATCTTTCGATTTCCAGTAGCTTCTTTTCAATCTAAAAATTATACTTAAATTTTTATCAATTTATACACCACAATGGTGTCAAAGCTCACTACGACACAATCAACTGAAATCACAACACTATCATTCAATCAGAGGCCCAAATCACAATAAATTCCCCACAGAGCTATTTCAAACTACAGAAATAGATATTATACAGGCCTACAGAGGTTTCTGTCTCCATCTCGCCAAAGTCCTATTTTCCTGTTGT
Organism: Columbicola columbae; assembly: GCA_016920875.1. Lineage (NCBI taxonomy): Eukaryota > Metazoa > Arthropoda > Insecta > Psocodea > Philopteridae > Columbicola > Columbicola columbae. The sequence continues at coordinate 5,938,254 of JADMLL010000001.1, read as the reverse complement.
CATTTCAAAGAATCGTTTGTCAGCGGGGGGTTCATAACCCTCGGTTCAACAACCTAACATCCCTTCAAGTATGACAACAGCAAATTATCAAAAATGTTTTTCACTTTCCCCGAAATATCTCTTTCGATTTAATCGTGTTGTCGGAGAAATTTGAAATTTAACCGGGAAAGTCAAATTTAAGAGGCGTATTTTGGAAACCGTGTAATTCCTTCCGAAGAAATTATAATTTATTTAATTTAACACGAGGAATTTATTAATTTTCGGATGGGAATGAAACAATTATTGAAGTTTAAAAAGTTTTCTTTTATGCTTCAAACCAAAAAAAGAAGAAGAAGAAGATACAGAAGAAGTAGGTGGAGGAATAAATAACCGAACGAAAAGAAAAAAATTGTTTATAACTCCTAACAAAGGAAGAATTCCCTATATACAGATTCTTTTTTTTCATCGATAAAGTATGAAAATACAGTAATAAACTTTTTTCGATTAAATATAAGGTTATAGGAGGAAGAAGCAGAAGAAGAAAAGAATGAATAAGATTAGTTGAAAGGAAAGAAGTTTCGTGGAAACACGGAGTTTTTTCAAATTTTAACTTATAAGTATGTTTATTAAAATACAACCGCAACATCAATTTCGAGTCAACAACGAAAAGAATTTTTTTCCTTCCATGGAAATATTTCAAGAGTTGTGCGGTTAGAAGGCGGTGGTTGAAGGGGGATGAGAGCTTCCAAGTTAATATTTCACTTTCGTGGGATGAATTCCAAGTTTAAAAATAAAATTTTTTTTTTTCCTGAACACTTTTCCATTTTTTTGAATAAAAATAAATATTGGAAGACTTGAAAGATTTTTATTTCTTCCGTCGAAAGCGAGAAAAAAACGGAAATCGGGAATTTATTGGCGCGAAAATTTCAATTCAAAAATTTAACATAAAAAAATCCTTACCTCCGTTGAAGAAAATTTTTTTTAGATGCGATTTAAAAACCAACACTCGAAAATTAAATAAATAAGCACGAAAAATTTTTGTTTTTGTTTTACGCTATCTCCTTAAAACAAAGACCGAAAATTCTTTGTCCGCGGCTCTACTATCACTGATGTTCTAATGTTACCCATGTCTAAGTCGTACCTGAATCTTACTCCCACCTAAAGAAAGTGATTTGGTAGTAAGGTAACTAACCACTTGCCGGTATAGTGAATCTTGGTTGATAAAAACAACGTGAAGGTCATTTGTTTTCAATTTTTACCTTAAGGCTTTCTGATTCCTTACACCGTTCAACTTTTCTTTTCGCAGCTTTTCTCTCTCTCTCTCCGAGTTTCTTCTTTTTTTTTGCCATCATGGTTGACCTCCTTCGGTGCCCTGAAATGAAAATTGGTGGGCAATCACGTGAGAGGATTCGATTTAATTTTTTTTCCTTTTCTTTTCTTTTTTTGGATGGTTTTTCTCGCGAGCATGTTTTACATAAATTTTGTTTTTATTCTGGAGAGGGAGAAGGGCCGGGTGGCGGGTGTTATCTGAGATGAATTTATCTTTGTTTTGTTAAACCGTTGCCGCTTTTGTTTTTCGATGCAATTCTGGAGAAGAAAGTTTGGATGACTTCTTAAAAGTCTTACGTGAACGTTTTTTTTTGTTTAAATGAGGGCAAATGAGGGATTTCTCCTCTTATCTGTCGAATTGACTCATAAACACGCTTCAAACCTCCTTAGTCCTCTCCTGCTTTCCCAACCTCTTCTTCTATAACTCCAGCCTTCATCCAAAACCTTGGGACGCTGGTCTGCTCCCCAGACATAATTCCTCATAACTACTCCGACAAACTACATAGTGTCCCATGATGGTATAGTGGTACCTTGAGATACGAATGTCCTAACATACGAATTTGGGATGTGCGATAATTGCTTAGATCAAGGGTCTTTAACCCGCGGCCCGCCAACAGCACTTTCAATAACGACTACACAAAAATAATTTTTAGAAAAATAAACTAACATTGACCAACTGCATTGGATTGATTTTTAATTTGTCCCTTTTGTTGATGTTGGCCCTATAGATAAATGTTTTCTACTTATCTACTTGTTTAATCATCCTGACCATTGCCAAAAATTCTCATATCCTATGGTCCGGCCCGCTGTGAAAAAAATAAATTTTTTTTGGCCTTAATGTGTAAAACGTTGAAGACCCCTGGCTTGGGTGATCCCTAAATTGCAAAACGTTCGCTCAGCTTTCCTCCCGCCACTTTGAGATACGATTTGTTGACATACGACGATGATCACAGAACGAATCACATTCGTGTCTCAAGGTACCACTGTAGTTAAAAAGGCGTCGAAAGTCATCAGAGGACTATTGGAATCATTACGTCAAAACTTTTTACGTTTTCTGGTTAACTTCTACCATCTACAAGTAGTTTGTGGGTATAGCTTTAGGGACTGTATATAGAAAACAAACCAATGTTTTAGCCTCGGGATCGGATAAAAAAAGTGTCGGTGAAATTAGTCGTTAGAAGAGACTGAGATAGAAAAGGAGTGAGAAGAAAATATGAAAAAGTAGCCATTAGAAAAGGGAAAAAAATGATAGAGACAAGAGGAAGGAGAATTCGGAAGAAAGGAAACGACATTTCCAAAAGGAAAAAGGGAGAAGAAACGTGTTATAGAATTTAATGGTTTGTCTCTTTTGAGACATCGGTGACGTTGTCATTCGTTGAAGGGATGCTGCGGAATGGACCTCAGAGTTAAAGATTCTAACGATTTCCCTCTTTGACGGTTGGTATCTCCAGATCCTTTCGCAAAATATAATTGGAAGACTTCGGAGTATTTTCGGGTTCAAAGATTCCTCTTCTTTTTAATAATGTCGTATATTAATATTATGGTTTAAGTAGTTGCCAGTAGTTGAGGCCGAGATTGGTTTTTCCAATTTTTTTCCTCTCGAGTTCTCTCACTTCTCTAATGTCAATAATCTTTACATTTACTATCAAACGGCTTCGAATTCCTTTTCCATTCTTCATGCGAATAAAAGTTTGATATTAGTCATAAATCGTGATTGTCTGTTTGGTTTTGTAGAAGCCGCCGGCAAAATCAAAGAGAAAATGAAAAAAAGAAATTTTTGTTAAGAAGCCATAAAAAAAGAACTGAGAGCCACCAAATCCACCCGATTTATTATTGTCTGTGAAAAATTAAAAAAAATTTTGCGGCCAATTTCGTATTTATTTATGTAGTTTAATACTTTTTTTTGGTAATTAGCCAAATCGGGGCCGTCATTATAGGGTCCAATAAAAAAATAAATATTTCGAAGCAATTTTATTTCGGAAATAAAATTTTAATTATAACTCAAAATTCAACAGATGAATGACCCTCGGTTTTGCTGAATCCATGCCGATTTATTTAGAAAAACTTTTTCTTCTATTCGAACGGCCAAATTTGACATTTCATCATTTCGGATTTGTTTTAGAAAGTAAAAGTGATTTTAAGACTTCATCCATCCTGTATTTCCCTCTCTCGAGCATTGCGCCTTACGGATGGCAAGTCCATTGTCGAGCTTTTCCATTCCGTGGGGTTTATGGATGAGATGGAGGTCCACCCAGGCAGTGCCTCCTGTACCTGTGTAAGGCTACTAACTCGGGGAGGGCGCCAGGTATCCCCGAGGCTCCACGGCACAAATCCCTTTTGCCACGTACCCCATCGCACGGGTCGCATAGCACCTTGGAGTTGGGAGGCTGATTACAGTGAGAAACCACTGGGCGGTGGGGTCGCCACATCCCTACGCCTCGTTTTAAGACTTCAAATTTGTTTCTTTGTTCTGGAAGAATCCGTTTTGTAAGTAACACACACTTCATAGTTAATGCATCCGAATAATCTATTTCATAAATATACTTCCAGACAGAATTCATTCCACAAATAATGCACACCCCAATGACAATTCAATTCAAGCACTATTACAAAATAGCCGTCTTATCCAGACAAACAATTACTAAACCTCCTCCTCCTCCTCTTCGTCCACTCGACTTACCATAAAGCTTGTGCACAGAATCGTGGCAACTTTTTAATTTATCAATTCACAATTTAAGAGAAAACAAATTTCTATTTGCATGGCGAAGGGAATAGATGACCGTTGATCGTATTTCATACCTGCACGTTTTTGCAACAAATTACTAATGCCATTAACACTGTGGCTGCTGCTATTTTCAATCTCAAGCTCTTTCTTTAGTCGGACTATTAATGTCTGACCCAGTGCACTGAATTTGTTGTAATTTTTAAATTTATTTTCATAACAACCGAATTTATTAGTAATTAACTTAGAATTTCTTTTTTTTTATCCATCAACCTTCAATCCTATCAGTTTCACTAACGAATTATTTTTATACTATTAGCAAACTAAATTCAAGTCAGTTTCTTGATTGGAGAAGATTTTAATTAATCTTAAAAGACCCACACGGAGACACGCTCCCAATCAAATTTCGGACATTAACTAAAAGCGACAGAGACGAAAACCGTCCACCACGAATCCTTCCAGTTTATTAATTTAATTATTAATTTTGTTTAAATCAAATGTCAGTCAAATATTTTTTTATATTCCCAGTTGGATGTGGTATTGTTCAGATTGGATAATCCCTCGTGGTTATGGACAGATCCAATTTCTCATTTTTACTCTTTTTGGGTGGGGGCGGGGGGGGAGATTGATTGAATTGGACTGCAAAGCCAAACAAATTTTTTTTTATTTTTAATAAGCAACATGGGTTAAGTCCTTGGTGCTCAAACTGCGGCCCACCGAGCTCTACTGAGTGGTCGATAGCTCATTGTTAACTCTGAACTATAGTGCCTGACCAGTACGAAAATGTTCGGGCCTGTGCTCAGAAACTGCTAACATATCAACATATCTTTATGAGCCGATATACAGAAAATACATACAGAAACAGATGTACCCTGAGGGTGAACCGTATGCGTCGAAAGCCGGACGTAAAATGTTTTTTTTGGCAAGTCCTATGACCCAGTCGCAATGACCACGATGGAAATTTGGCCCGGAAAGGAAAAGTTTGAGTACCAAGAGATTAAGTTGTCATTGGAAAAAATATTCTTCTCTACCACTACACAACGGAAATATTATTTATGTTCAAATGTATAATAAATTCAAAAGTGAACATCATGAGATTTGTCCTTTAAAAGAGTTTCAAACTGGTTGGAAGCGTGGCATTTGTGAGCCCCGAGGTAGTTTTTAGAGCCCCGCGATGTTCTCAAATAAAATGAGAGCAGGATGATGTGATGCAAGGAATACGAGACTAGGTCGAGACAGTGCTGGATATGATTTGATTTATGAAAAATTAATTTCAAAAATAATGCACACTTTAGTAAGCCAGTAATTTGCTCATTGTTACTAAGAATTTATTATGTCAGTAATGCACAATGCTGTGGTTAGAAATTTTATAAAATTTAGAGAGATGTCAAAATGGCAACACCCAAACCCTCCAATAATTTAATTTAGCCCAAAATGACCTAATAAAAATCAAACAGAACTCACCACCATAACTTCTTAGTCTGGCACTTAAACCACCATAAACCTCCTCACCCACCTATATAATATGTTCTAATTACTCTACATTCAGTATATATACTCAAATCTTCGCTTCAAGATATAATTATAATAAATATGTCATGATATGAGACACCAGAATATTCTTCCAGGGCTTAAGCACTATTCCAAGTCAATCAATATATCACTCACCCAACACTCAACAGATTTCTCAACCATGAAAGAAGGAAAGTAGCCTCAACAAATTACCACCAACAGCTGATATGGAACTTAGATGACACATCCTGAAATGACCCTGGAACCAGTCACATCAAATTTTCTTGAGTGTATTTCACTAACTCTGACACCACTGATTTAGAAGTAAAGGAAATCCTCTTCCAGTATGCCTCGTTCTACTCTCTATTCCAAAATTACGCTTGGAGGAAAAATAAAGAAACAACCGATAATTTATCCGAGATCTATTAACTCTATGATTATTAAAAGAATGTACATATGTTTGGAAAAAGAAGTAAGAATGCAAATGATAGACATTTAAACAAGGATCCTTGTTTTGGAAGAGACAATAGCAATTTCTCAACAAAGGGCTATGCAATGAAAAGTGAGCGTAAGTATGTAAGTATGGTCATACACACCAACTCGACTACTACCATGAAATATAAATTCAGTCAAAGGAGGAGGAGGAGGTCATGTAATGAAGTGAAACATCAAGAGAAGGTAATGTCATCACTCTCTCACGTTTGCAAAATTTTAACAGTTTGATTTGAGACATATTTAAAAAAGAATTATTGGACTTAGTATAGAACTATGACCGAATGAGCAAAGTGGAAGACATAAAATAATTCAGTGTCAACAACACCGAAAGGAAAGAAAGAATTTATTGGTAACTTCTTCTTGGAGGTATTAAAACATGATCAACTCCCAGGTTTAATAAATTAAAGTAAGAAAAAAAGTTTCTGATGTTTTTAGTAAACTTATGTTTTGGTTGTATAAGGAAATATATAAATTTCGGTTTTTATACCCCAGTGTACAAGAGGATCCCCGAAACATCAACCGCCAAACATGATCATTTCAATATGCAATAGGCCAGGGATGGCGAAACTATGCCACGTTTTAATTATTAATCTGTACTTAATTTATAATTTATGATATAAATTTCTAGTATTGAATACCTATCTCAGTATATTAACTACAACCATCAAATTATACATTTTATTTTTAAATAAATTCTCTAAAATTGTTTAAAGAAGAATTGCTTTTATTTGTTTATTTATTTATACTTTCGTATAGTTTTGACCACGCTAACATTTCGGATGCAATTTTACTGTGGCACGCCACCTATTAAAAAGATTTTTATGACTTTATAGCACGGACATCAAAAAAGGTTCGGGCAAATATACATATATCCGGCGATTATTCATAATAACCGACTATGATTAGTTAATATGATAACTTACTAAGTATTTATCACATTTACCGGGTAGTTTATAAAATATTAATAATTAGGAATTTAATCAAAGTTTAGTTAGATGGTTTGCTTTTCTTGCTTCTAATATATTCGCCACTTCTTGTGAGGAGGTTCTTTTACTGTTACAGCTGTTTGGGTTGCTTGCCTTTTGTGAGAAAAGTGACCGTGTCAGCAGTCTACATTACAAGTTGGAGATTTTATAGACTAGCCAGTAAATACTATAATTAGTCACAAATTTGTTACATTTACTCAGCTTAGTTGGTGATTATAAATATTCGCCGGAAAATATATATATTCCCGTGATTTATCACTTTTACTGGCTATTTTATAAAACCTCCAGCTCATAATGACGAAATTATTAAGTTTGTTCACATTCTTGACTTGTGACATTTTTCATGTATTCGCAGGTTCTTTTAGGGAGGTTTGTTCACTGTTACTGGCAAGCACAGTCTCTTGAATTTTACAGAAAAGTGACAGAAGCGAAGAATCTCACCAAACCTTGAATGAATTCCCCATTATGAGTTTGAAATTTTATAAACTAGCCGGTAAATGTGATAAATATTCATTAATGTGTCACAGTAACCAATCTTAGTTGGTGATTATGAATAATAGCAGGGAACTCAATTTATTACTTTTATCGTAGCATAAATTTATCACATTTACCGGCTAGTTTATAAAATTTCAAACTCATAATGGGAATTCTAATAAAAGTTGGCTCGCATGCTTGGCTTTAGCCACCTTTCTAATGAAAAGCAAAGAATTTAAACTTCTACCCTGGTCAGTAACAGCGAACGAACCTCCCACATATTAATATATATTTGATTGATATATCACTTTTCTCGTACCATATATATGATATTACTTTCCCGTCCACATAATATAAACCTAAATGGAGTCTTATTTGGTTCAAAAGAACTGTCACTGAGTCGAGCAATGACCTTGACTGTTCTCTTAAGCTAAACATTGATCGCAGGGGTTTAACCCACAAAGGAAAACCACCCTTAGTAGTGTTACGTCTTTGTTATTTATCACATCAGCGAAATATAATCAAAGGTAGTTCACAGTGGGCTCATCAACCTATTCTGAGGGACACCAATATGCCAGAATAAATCAAAGAGTCTGTTCTTATGGGTGTGCGACTCCTCCCCGATTATCAAAACTTCCAGAAGTTTCAACCATCGTCTCATACGGCGAGGATTTAAATAATTTTTCTTTCTTTCATAGTTAATAATAATTATTTGTGTGTGTACATGCCGTTATGGGATTTCTACCGGATGTTCGCAACAATAATTATATCAATTTAATTGTAATATTCAACAATGGCAACTAGGTAAAGTGTGTTGTTGTGTCGGACTGAAAATATTATACATCTCTTGATTAAAAACAACAACACAAAACATTTCTTACAAAGTTTTTTCTCATAATTTATTTAGAAATGAGGAAGGAAGGAGAAGGAGAAAAAAAAATTTCAGATATACCATTAAAAGTACGTTTAAGCCTATGAAGTGGAAGACTCGAGAAGTAGTGGAAGCGAACGAAATCGAAAATCTTTGCCCTCTTTAAAATATTAAACGCTTTTAAATAAAAATTAAAAACAAGTTTTTTTTTGTTTTTATAAAAAAAAATGCTTTTGAGAATGTTTCCGCTCAACATCAGCACCGAAACTACCGGAAATAAAATTTTACCCTTTCCAAATTTCCACCTTTTTATCTTGAAAGAATTTTTATTTTTAAATAAAACCGGTGTTACTCGAGGGACCGACCTTTTTGGAAGGGGGTTGAATATTTCAAAATCTTTGACCAAAAATTTTGTATTTGGAGTGTTAGTGAAAAATTCAGACAGACAGACATATGCTTTCGGTTGGGATCATCAATCAAAAGTCTCACATGACGAAAATCACGGATACAATTTTGTTGACAGAAATGGTAGGCGAAGTGCTTTCTCTCAGGTGGGTTGTTCATCTTTTCTTCTTCTCTTTTTCTTTCTCAACATTCCCTTAATTCCCCTCTGGCACTACACGATTTGTCTTCTTTATTCTAAAACTTGTGAACGTTTTCTGTTTGTCTTTTCTCATATTTTATCAAAGTTTTTTTTTTCTCTCCTTTACCTCCCTCCTCCCTCTCGCCACACATTTTTTCCTTCATTTCACTCGAGGGCTTTCAGACTAGACAGAATTCGATAAAAACTACTCTTTCGCCTTCAAGTTTTGCAACAATTTTGGCGAGTCTTTTGAAGTAAGGAAATTTACATTTTTTAGAGTTTTATGAGATAACTACTTAAGTTACCGCCAAAGCTCAAAAGATGTTACCCTGCGCACTAACCAGCTAATCTGCAAATGATTCGCCTCGTTAATTTCCGAAATCAAGATTTTTCCACATTTTAACTAGGTAATGTGCACATTAGGGACTTCCGTATCAAACTTCAGAAAGTTTGTTTGTTCCTCTCGTTTCCTTCCTTGTACTAAATTCATTCATTAAATATTAACACTTAACGAACGAGTGTCGCGATACTTGCAACATGACATGATACTCTAGAACAGGGATGGCGAACCTTTTTTGATGTCCGTGCTATAAACTCATAAAAATTCTTTTTAATCGGTGACGTGCCACAATAAAATTGCATCCGAAATGTTAGCGTGGTCAAAACTGTACGTAAGTATAAATAAATAAACAAATAAAAGCAATTCTTCTTTAAACAATTTTATCTAGTTCGCATCTTGTAAAATATATATATCGCATGCAATATTGTAATAATAAAATGTATAATCTGACGGTTCTAATTAACATATTGAGATAGGTACTCAATACTACAAATTTATATCATAAATTATAAATTTATTAATTTCTATCAAAAAAGATAGCTTACTATCTTACGCTCTTAGTCTTATCTTAGTGAACTTAATCACTTTGCGTGCCATCAAAATTTTCAAACGTGCCACAGGTTCACCATCCCTGCTCTTGTAAATAGGCGTCCATTTATTTATATCAATTCCAACTATTTTCCTGAAGTTTTCACTCCAGTATTCTTCCTACAGACATATCTATTCATATACATCTATTGTTACTGTAAATTTTCATAAAATCCAAGAAAGCGAAAATGATTAAGCACCTTTTCTCGCTTTGGAGAGGAACCACTTCCTTTTTATAAAATCCGTCAACCTACTGGTCAGTAGTTTGTGTAAGTGTAGTGACAGTTTTAGAAAATGCGCTTGTTCGTTAAGCGCTAAAGAATAGATAAATGTATTAAATTACATTCATTTAAGGTTGCAAAAGTGTCACTGTTGTTCCGTCATTCTCATTCTAACGATTTACTCGTTAGTACTGTGCAGTGTATTTAACTAAATGAACGAAACAATTCGGAACTTTAACGCATCAACCCAGTTATACAGTATTGTTATATTCCGGGAGATGTGAAAACATAATTATATGTTTAAGTTAATAAAATAATTTGTCATGATTAAAATTCCGGAGACACATTAAAGTAAAACGTAACAAAACCAGGCCGAAAAGAGATCTCAAAGAGAACTGGAGAGAAGTTTTGCTCTTATTCTCGTTACTTGTTAAATGTTTAAAATGAACTTCGAACTAAACTATCTGAAGCGGAAATTACTTAGTAATCGAGCTAAAACTGAGAATAAGTCATGCTTTTCTTTTTTCTTTTTTTTCCCTGTCAACTACCATCTATCTCTAAGCGAGACATTTTGTAGTTGGTCTAGCTTTAGGGGCTTTATATCCAGGAAGCAAACCAGTGTCTCAACCCTAGGAGTAGGATAATAGGATGCGACTGGAAGAGCAGTCTAAGGATGAGATAAAGAGTAAGAATAAAAGGTAGTGTGGCAACAAGAAGAAGTAGAAATAATGAGAAAATAGAATAGGTTAATAGGGGATCAAAGAAAGGAGAAAAAATAAAACATGTAACGGACAGGTATAGGTTATGAACCATTCTTCTGTGTTTACACCCACAATCTATCTATCTACTTAATTTTTTGTCCATTTGAAGAACTAAACTGACAAATCAGTAGAATGTATCATATCAATATAGAGGAAATGGAAAAATCAAATATTTAATGAAATTCAACTTTCATTTGCTTTCCATAACCTTATCTGGTCAAAAACAAAAACAAAAGAGAGAAAATAATCTGACACTAACACAAATAGATTTTATCTAACTCATGTTCTGATTCATTCTTATGTTCAAATCCATGACAAAAGAATACCTAATGTGATAAACTGCATTTCTAGTAAAACATGAATAATTTTTAAGCTTGAAAATGATGAAGAAAGAAATGATGAAAATTTACAAAAATTTTAAAAGTCTTCTCTTGATTAGCAAAAAAAATTATCTAACAAATTCCTTTTTATGTGGGAGTTTTTGTAACCCTATTTTACAGTTCAAATTTCATTTATCAAAGGTTATTTAACTGTGATGCAAGATAAATCATAACAAAGGTTATTAGCTTTCATTTTACTCTATAAAATCAGCATCCCAACAACGTATTCTATATCAAGTTTCGTTTTTATAATCAAATTTACTTCTTTTTTTCCTGAGTGAGAGAGAATAAATTTGTTTTTACTTTTTCTTATATTTTCATTATTGATTATATGAATTATTACACATAATTCTTCTCATGAAAGTGTGATCAGAGAGAGAAGGAAAAAGCGAGGCTTGAGCCTATAATCATGTTAGCCAAGTTGATGTTATTATGAGTTTCATTTACTCGAACAATTTTGAAAATTTCTAATTAAAGTACAATTATTAATTACATATTACTTTACAATAAAACGCTACGGTTTATTCCTAAGAATCAAACGATTATTTCTCTCTAACATACATGCACACATACGGGGAAAAAAAAGTGAAATAAACATACGTGTAGCGGGTAAACATAGTCCAAGATTAAACTCCAAGCTCTAATTATTGTCAAGATCGATGAATGGTGCGAATTCAGATAATGACTATAAATAAAAAAAAGAGAAAAAAAGTTAAAAGATCACGTTGATACATACTAATGCACTTATCACTGACCCTGATCTATTCCACGGTAGTGTTTTTACTTTATTTATTTATTTTTATTTTACACAAAGAAATCCACAAAAGAAATGCCCATTAAAGCACGGTTAATTTAAAGTGAGTGGTAACGCACCCGTGCACAAGAGGGTTGTCTAATAAAATTAGTTTTACAACATTATTTACATGTCATTATAATGATTAAGCGTGTCATCTGGCTATCACCTCCCTCGGCCATTAAGTGTGATAAATCATTTTTAAGCTGAGGCGAATCTTAAAACAAGATTTTAAATAAAAAGAAGTGTATGTCCGAAAGAGTTGACAGGGATCACAGTTTCAAGTGATCGTTCATGGACAGTGTTGCCACCTGAACTCAAAATCACGCCACCCGGATGCTACGAAAAAAATTTTTTTTTTATTCTTCGCACGATGTTTAATAGTTACATAAAACACGAAAACATGGAATAAACTCGATTTCTGTCCAATAATACAAATAATAATAATTTTAATATGAATTGTTTAAGCAATACGATATAAAATGGAAAACAAACGCATAAAAATCACAGCAGGTGATAATAATTGGTTCATTTGTATTTATTACCTTATACATATTTTATTGCTCCCAGATGTTTCCAAATTCTCTTTATTGAATTTATTAAACTGAAAATTTATTGAACACGTATAGAACTAATACGATTAATATTTAAATTACTGCAAAATTAAAAAGTGTCCTTTTAGTTTGACTGTTTTTATTTTAGCCCGCCATAATTCGTCCCCTGGTGTTCGTATTTGGAACTAATATCGTTCCTCAAAAAAATTCACGCAATTTATAAATATTTTTTAAATAATAAATGAATGAATGAATTAGTTATTCAACTTCCTTTTTATTGTGAGTTTTCGATTTTTGAAGCCCAAACCGGACAAACGAATCAATTATTTGGGCATTCGTTCGAAAAATTTAAATTCCGTCGTGAAGAATCAGTCAGTTGGAAACGCCGAATCAAAGGCATTCTGTTTCGTTTAAATTCTTTGTTAAATCCGATGGTAATGAATGAGTGGAGGGTTTTTAAAAACCTCACCTCTTTCCTTTCCATTTTGCTGAAGCGTCATAAAACTTATTCTTTCGTCGTTTCAATCAGACCTCAGAGGATGAACGTGCTTTCTATTTTATATTGCGAGCCATTATTATCTTCTCTTTTCAGCAAAAAATCGCTGATCCTTATTTAATTTTAAAGGTTACTTCAAATGAAGATCTTTAGTTTTTTTTCTCTTCCTTTTCCTTTTCTTAATTGTTTTAAACAATTTTATGGCGAAGTGTAACTTGTTAACGTTCAAACCTGTCGCAAAAGCCTGGCTCTTTCCTCGCCCACTTAGATATTATCTCAGAGTCGACTTCCATTTTTAAACGGAAGACCACTGAGGCTCCAGCACATTAAAAACCAATCAGTCATAATCTTCGTAATATGAAGCCGGACTTTTAACACGTGAACCAAATCCTTGTTTGGTCAAAAAGGAAAAAACTTGCAACGATAACTTGACCTTATCAAAAATCCTGATAAAAATTTAATTTGGTATAAACGCTTATTTCTAATGTCGCTCACAGCGGTGATTCCTAATTAGGGTATCAACCGTTTTACATGAATGAGTCAATAAATAAATAATATGAATAAAACATAAAAATTTTTACATCAACTAGATAAGAGTTTAAAAACCTTGTGAGGCGGAGGACAGAAAACGAAAAAGAAAATTGGACTTAAGTAAATTTTTAACGATTCGTTTATTTTATTAATTTGGTTTGTGATTTGTTGATTACATAAGCCTAACCACGTAAGATTTTCCTGAAAAGGTCCTCCGTTCTTGTTTTATGGGGGTGTATGGTGGTGGGTGAAGATGGGAAACGGGGTCGTTTGCCTCGTTGCTGTCGTTTATTGTTTTCGTGTTTTACTTTCAACCCTCCCACGTCCTCCTCTTTATTTTATTTTATTAAGTTTTCAAAGTCTTGCGATAAACATTATCCCGATACCGAAGTTTTAATGAGTCTCCATAAAACAGCGCACACTTTGGTGAAACAAAACATTTCTGTCGTAAATATTGTTCAATTTTGACAAGAATTCATTTCTTTAATGAAGCACATTTTAATAAGATGCTCATTAAGTCACTGTTGGTAAGAATATATTTCATAAATAATGCACTTTAAAGAAATACTCGTTTCATAAATACTGCACAGTTTAAAGAGAAACCCGTTTCATTAATACTACACACTTTAAATAGAAATTCGTTTAAAATGACACACACTAAAGAGAAACTCATTTCAAAATATTGCACACCAAAGAGAAACCAGTATCAAAAATGACACACTAAAGAGATACTCATTTCATAAATACTGCACATTAAAGCGAAACTCGTTTCAAAATTGACACACTAAAGAGAAACTCATTTCATAATTATTGCACATTAAAGAGATCACTTTAACAAGGATCTACTAACTTTACTAACAGGGAATTCCGTGAGGTAGTCATTTCATTAAAGGTACAGACTTATGATATTTCATTTCATAAATGTTGCACACTTATAGTAATATAGTTTCGGAATGAATGAGAATTTGAATGAGATGTTCATTTCTTAAATGATACACACTTTTCTGAAGTGGGCGTTTTGTGCAGATGTGGGTATCATAAATTGAGGCCTTTGCTTCGATGTTTTAAGGAAATTAAATGTGTGAGAAAAAGCCGGAAGTTATGGAACTCTGATGTTAATGCAGTAGTTAGACTTTTAATCCCGGTTTCCACCCTTGGGTATAACAGGATGTGGGTGAGGCTTTGCAATCACTACCATAAGTTCTGTAGTCGACCACAGATCACAGTCGACTGTGGTCTTGGACCACAGATCCCCCACACTGTAATGTTAAAGGTGAAAATGGGTCGATAAAATAATTGAAAATATGAATGAATGTTTAAGACCGAGCCAATAGAAGCTTTTAGCTTCGGTGTAGAAGAGAGAAAGAATTCGGAATAGAGTCTATTGTCTTCGAGGGTCATTATAGTCAAATCAGCTTAAAACAACCGGAAACTTTTCCTTGTTTCCGATAAATTTCTCTCACAGTAATGTGGGTCCGATTTCGAGAACAGGATTTCGTATCAAATTTTAAGTCGAAAGATTTTTGTCGTTTGGACCCAACCACCTGGGCTTTTTAATTGTTAATGGCCAGACGCCAAAAAAAATCGTTTTAGACGGACACGGATTGAACTCCGATTTTTTTTTTTAATTGAATGAGTGCCCACATAGTGATCGAGCAACTTAACCATTTGAGGTCTACGAGAAATGAAATCGATTTCATCTTGAGAAAGAAAAAAAAACATGTCTCACCTCATTTCTGCCATGGACGGTGTGAAAGCAGAAAAAGGAGAAAAAGAGGAGAAACACAAAGAAGGTACTCTTAAAACCGGTACCACCCTAATCAAAGCCTCAGACAAAAAGACCAATGTATTATGTTAAAATTTTTGCGGTTTTTAAATGATAGTTGTTGTTCGGGACAAAAACGAATATCAGTGTAGAAAACAACTTTTTTTTCTTTCACGTCATCTTTCACGAGACCAATCTCATTTTCTACGATTCATCCTTTTAAGGTCCATCTCTGAAGGGCAAATCTAATTATTGTGTTCCAAGTTACGCGAAATCGAAATTGAGAGAAAGAACTAAAGTGAATTTTTAAAACTATTTGTATGCGTTGAGGATTTTTACCTGTAACTTTGTCAGCATCTCTCTCTCTCTTATCCCTGTGCTCTTGTTCCTGAATACGCACCATGTGGAGGTCAAAGTTTACACTTTATTTCCGCCTGAAATCAAATTGAGGGGTAGAGTCGTTAATGAGTTACAATATTCGAAAGGCATTTACTGTCCTTTGAGACTTTAACACCTAGAATCACCTTTCTTTCATAAATAATGCACACTTTTATGAGTAATTTGGTTTGGAGATATAACACAACCCCATTTCAGGAATTATGACCACTTGCCAAAGAAAGAATGCAATACAACAGGCAGTGCACACTCATGCGAAACAATTGCATAAATATTTTAAAGATCTTATTTCAAAAGTAATGCACACTTTAATGTGATACTTATCTGTAATTCATTTGTAGAATTCATTTTATAAAAACTACACACTGAGTAAAGGGAACCCGTTTCAAAAATATTGCACGTTTTCATTCGTAATCCGTTTGAATTGTTGTATTAAACCAGGGATGTCAAACTCAAAAGCTAATTTGGGCCATAAACCACAGTTTTAGCTTTAATTGGGCCACAAAAAAATCAATGTTCATAGAATATTTTTATTTTGAATAGTATATTGTAATAAACATATATGAAGTTAAATTATTGCTGAAAATGATCCGTATAGTTTATAAATAAAATATATTATAATTTTATATGCTGGTGTCGTTTCTAATTTATATTTATTTTGACTTTGCGTCGGATATATTGATTGGGCCATAAAAATTTTCATCTCGGGCCGCAGTTTGACACCCCTGTATTAAGTACTTCAAACGGGAGGCCTGGTATAGTGATTAAAGTATTTGACTATAGACGTTATGTTTGTAAGTTTGAATCTTCGAATCTTATTCCGTATCCGGTTATAACCAAGAGTGAAAAGGATTAAAGGGACAAAAAATTTCAATAAACAAGTGTGCAATACTTCTGAAATTAGTTTCTCATAATCCCCAAATTTATTTATGGAATAATGTTCACTTAAGAACAGCGAACCAAAATCATATTGAGGGAGAACAATATTTCCGAAACCAAATCAAATCTTTGAGCCACAACTACGGAACGAATTGTTCGTATCATATTCAAAACAAGAATCTGATACAAAACGGAAGTTGTTTCTCTCTTGGCCTAATAAAAGACTTTCCAACTTCGCTTCTTCCGCTGGTAATGAATGAGCCAGAGTTGAGTATGAATCCAAATTGATTTTCAAACCATTTCCATTCGACTGAAGAAAAACAATTTTATCACTGCCAGAGGGATAACTCCTCCATCCCACTACAACGATAAAAACTTTTTCCTCACATTTCTCGTCAGCGTGAAAACAAACAGATGGAGAGAGGCAACAAAAAAGGCTGTCGCTTCATGAGGGCCGTGTTAAGCCGTAATTAATTCTTTCGTATAGACAAGTCGTATTAATTTCATTCAATTAATATCATCACATATCACTTGACACAAATCTCGCGGTGCTTCAATTTTTTTTTCTTAAATATTCTCATTAGTACTTAAAGCAGATGTAACCACCTTCATCGAGAGGCAGGGGGGTGGAGGGGGCCTGGGAAGTAAAAACTCGTTTTTAGCTAAAAATCTTTTTTTTTTGAAAGGCAGTCACTTAAACTGACCACATATCCGGAATTTAAATTTTGTCGTGAATTGTGCCTCTTCAGAGAAATTTTATTTTTATTTTTAATTTGTACTCTGTTAACGCTGCGGGTAGTATATTAAACGGAAAGCTAAAAATAAAAATGTTGGAAGGAGCGGAAAAAACTTTCGTTTCCCTGCGAAATGGCCGTTTGGTTCTTGGGAAGAATCATTTCTCTCGATTTCTCAGTGAATGGAAAGAGAACTGTTTGACTCAAATATTTATTTATTGTTTTAACTAGGACAAAAAGTATCCTGAATAATATATTATAATAATAAAAGTCTGGCTCGTGGCGAGCGCGGACTTGGAAAATAATTTTTTCTTCAGCTCAACAGTCGGCCATTTTCCTTTCTAATTTGCCTTCTTATTTCATGACGTATGCGGAGAGCACGCTCTTGCTCAATTGAGCGTTAATAAATTTGAAACTTTGTTTTAGACTTTTAGTTTGTTCTAACCACTTTTCTTTTCTCTTTTCTTTCTCCTCTTTCAGGCTACGCTCTTTGCTTTCCTCCTGGTAATCTCCTTGTCTGAAGAGGATATCACGCTTGACTGCCGGCCCAGCATGTCATGGGTTTTCGATTGAAGTATTATATCAAAACGGTTCTGAGACAGGAGAAGGATGAATGTGATTATTGAAGTTTTGATGGAAGATGTCAATTAAAATTTATTTATCGTGACACTTCGGATTATGGACGTTCCTTGATCCGAAAATTTTGTGATCCAAATCGATATTTTATCCAGAATCGAAGGAAGATTCTAAGAGACACTGGAGTACAGCACACACAAGATATGGGTACCATATACTCATCTCACAGTCGTTCGTGAAACGAACCAAAAATCCCTCCGGTATCCGAAGATCGGTTGTATCGTGCAGAAAGACGTTCGTGATCCGAGGTATCAAACCTCAGAAATGATTTTAAAAAAAGCTAGTCATCATTTTCGAGTGGCAAAAATTAACATTTATCACAAGAAGAAGGAGAAAAAAAAAGAATTCGAGGACACGGAAATAGTTAAATCTTATTATGGAAAGAAAATGGCGCATGGGTTTTCTCCGAAAAGAAGAAATCCGCCAACGAGGGAATCATGACAGTTTTCACATTTTTTCATGTCGTTTCGTGAATTTCTAACTTAAAAAAAAGTGGTTCACCTTTTTCCTCTTCTTCTTCTTCTTCTCTATTTTTATTCAGTTTCGCTCGAATAAATAACTATCATTAATTAGTTTTGATGAGAGATTTTGAACGAGGGAGATTTTAAAAAGTTGTATCCGCCAAAATTTTCATTAAAAATACATTACTCTTGGAGTGTTTCACTTTTTATTTATAAAAAAAGAAAGAAAATAATAAACAAATTAATTAATTAAAAAGATCAAAGTTAGAAAGAAAGTAAATATTTGTCCCCAAAATATTTGCAATCACATCCGGGCGGATAACTTTATCATTCATTTCAGAGTCCGCTCAGTGCCCAAAATTCTGACTCCACCACCATCGGATTAAAGACTTTAAAATCAATGCAGAAGACAATTCATCCATCCTCATCCTAAATGAAGCGTTTAATGGATAATATGTGTCATCCTCTAGGACCTTGAACCGATTAAACACCGCACAAGCACCTGTTCTACTCTCTTTCTCAAATCCTTCCCCGAAACGTATGTTGGGAGATTGGGTGGGTGGTAGGGGGTATATGGACCGTTTTGACTATATTGTTTGGTTTTTGGAACTCTTAATTTGCCACTTGTTAACTCAATGAAGCAGAAAAAGAATTTGAGTTTGAGTCGGTCTATAGTCTAATATCGTGCATATAAAACGGTTGTTAATAACCATTAATGGAAAAGTTCCTTGATGGCGGTTCATTAACACCTTTTGGCTCCAACCTCCGATGGTAATAAGACCTTGCTATAATATTGGCTATAATGCCTTGCTAACTGCTCGGAACTTTCTCGTTTTCGCTTTTTTATTTTCCAGTTACATTTATTTTATGTGTTACTATGATCTCAACGGAGTTTTCTTCTCCGTGTCGACGTCATTTCCACCGCTTTAATGGAAACGGAAATTATCTCTTTCCTTTTAGTAAAATATGAGTTATACTATACAAACAAAATCTCAAGGCCCGGATTTTAGAGACAATTTTCTAAAATTTAGAGCTTGGTGGGAGATGGCAGTAAGACTTCTCCTCCCGGAGTGTCCCTGGACGTAATCCCAAAAACCTTTGTTAATATGGAGCCATTGATTCTCACGAGGAAGACGAAAATCGCCAGATTCAACCGAGAAAACCGACATCTCAAAAGAGTCGACGACTCCATTACACGCTTCTCTCATACGCTCAACCTTTTCTTCTTCCCGAGCTTTCATCTTTATCATTTCCGTTATTATACTAGTTTGTCATCTTCCTTTTCTCTTTTATCTTATTTCCTGCAATTTCATTTCTCCGCTTCATCCTTTCTGTCTATCAACTGTCTTTACAACATTCTCTTCCTTCTGGTCCTTATTTCCATTCTCTTTCTCTTCCGGCTTTCTCAACCAAAAATTGTCTTTCGTATCTCTTATCTACGACCGAATTCCTTTATCCACACGACACTGGTGTGATTCTTAGTCATACAAAAAAATTATATTATACCTTTCATAAGTGTATTTCCTTTATTCGCTCCTGTAGCTATGACTTTATTCTCTAGGTTCTGATTCTCAAATCCACTTATTGTCCCGTATTAGGAGACAGGTGGCAGTGACCTAAAAGAGATAAAAAATTTGATTAACCTTTATATCGCACAGTTAAATAACTGACAAAACGTCAATTTATTTATTTATTTATTTGTTTAAAAGTTTATGAATCTAAAAAGAAACTTAAATAATAAAAAAGAAATAATCAATTAGGATAATCGATAATGATGATGATGATGATGATGATGTTTGAAAAGGTCTGAAGTGTTTTTTTATAACAAAAGGTGACAGTTGTTGTCAATTGGAATCTAAATTGAGACGTTTAGGTTAAATAAAAAGAGAGAATATAAAATTTTATTTATTTATTTTTAAATAACTGGGAAAACATCATCACGAAATTTTTTCTAAAAGCCTTTTTTTTCTTTTTACTTTTTAATAAACAAAAATGAACTCAAGGCTATATCTCATGTGAAACGTTGTTAAAATTTATTTTTAAATTACATTTAGGTCTCAAAAGACTTTTTTTATGGTCTAAACCAGGGGTTTTGCAACTTTTTGCACCCCGTCAAAGCACCAATATGATTATATTAATATATATGTGACTGGAGTTTGTTCAGACTTGCGAGCATGTTTCATCCGGTTCAAGGCCAAGAGGGTTTAAGAAAAGGTAAAATAGTACAAAAGACCGCCGGAATCATTAAAAGAATGCTGTACCTGTACCTGAAAGTATTATCATAATTGTAGAGTGATCTATCTGAACAAAGGCTCAGGAATTTTAAGGAAATGTTCAATTGGCAGAAAAGGCCACAGGATGGGTCATTCATAAGAATACGGTTGTCAAACCCTTTTGGGGGTATAAATACAGGCACGAATGAATCAATAAAACATTCCGAAATCAGGAATCAGTTGGTTTGTTCCTAACAACCTTAGCACACTTCGTCACCACTAAGGTTGACTCAAGAGCATCAGAGGAGTTCATTAAAAAATCTATCCTCACACATCTCACCGACTACCACAGGTGATTTCAAGGAGGATCAATCCTGAAGCAAGAGGGTATCTCCTTTCGGAAGTCCTAAGAGAATTCTAAAACTGGAATTTTGGAAAAATATTCAGTATCACCTGAAAAAAGTTATAATTTTTACATAAATATTTCGTTCCCACTTAAATGTCCGAAATTAGGAGCAACTTTTCCCTGATTTTTGTGAAAATTTTCTCAAAAACTGAAAAATAGACTTTCAGAAGGTCGCCCTCTCCTCCTCAAATGTTAGGGAAGGTTCCTAACCTCTGACATTATCGTAATTGTAGCATGTCAATAAAAAATAAATTTTAAGAGATGGACTGTTATTCATGTGAGTTATTTGTAAAATGACTTTCTTATCGATTATTTTAGAATTAAATTACCCACAAGAGTGTGATTTATTAATTAAATGGAATCATGAATGTGTCCATTATTTATAAAATTAACCGCGGCGACCAAAGAAACACGCACAAACTTGAAACAAACAAGTCACAGGACAAAGACAGAATGAGATGTGTAGGAGTCCTCACAAATCATAGACATAAAACTCAACCAACTGTCAATCAGTGCTGTACAACAAACCGGCGAAGTAACTCGAACGGCTATCCAAACGACCGCGCTATTTTTCGTAGATATTCGTGCGCTGTCTCATCAGTAAACCAAACTCCGACAGTAACAGTCACGAGAATTTCAAAACTCACCACAAAACTTGAAATTCACTCATCGAAACCAAACAAAAATTGATATCTCAAATAAAAGATGGAGAAGAGTATAAATCAAAGTATAAATCAAAAATTATAAACTCATAGGTGGCAGTGGGAAAAGCCATCAAGTTTCATTTTCCATAAAGGTTGTCAGTAAGAGAGGAAACCCCACAGTTCAGTTTAGGTTTTAACATAATTTATTTATGCAAATCCTCACAAAAGCAAAAGGAAATTTGATTTAACCTAAAAATTTATTCTACGATTTAGGAAGCATAAAACAGAAAAATTAGTTTTAGACTAACAGTCGGCGGTGGAAAGCCGTTAAATTTCATTTCTTTCTTGTTTAATAATTTAATAATACAAAAGATAAATTTTAGAAAAAAATCGTTTTTCGTTTTACTTAAAGTTATAAAAATAGTTTATTGATTTATCTACGTCTAATACAAAACAGAAGGAAATACAGTTTAGCTACAAAAATAAAATTTCATAACAAAAGATGGAAGTAAGGAGAAACTTAAAGGATTAGTCTTACACCAACAGTTGGTATTAGAAGGTCGTTAAATTTTATTTTTTATTGATAGGTTTCCTAGCCTTGCGTGGCTGTTGTTTGCACGTTTTTTTTAATATGTTTATGTCCGTTATTGACAGTTTGCATTATTTCATCGTTTTTTTCTGAAGTCTTAGCTGAGAAATATTTGTTTGCACATAAAACAAATCGCTCGTGGTATTGTTTTGCTCACGGCACAAGTCAGCTTTGCACAAGAGAGCAGCAGCTTGCTAATTGTGACAAATACCTGGGTGTTTATCACATTTACCAGGTAGCTTATAGAATCTTTAACTCATAATCTGTGGATATTTTATAAATTAGCCGGTAAATGTGATAAATGTTCAGTAATTTGTCACGCTAACCTAGTTTGGTTGGTGATTGTGAATAATCGCCGGAAATTGTATATATATTTGAGATTTATCACTTTCCTTCTTCTTCGTCTTCTTCCTATCCCGTTTCATCACGCTGACTACTATCTAAGAGTCCAACTCTGCATCCCTATTCTTCTATTATTCAGTCACGAGGTCCTTCGTCTGCCTCGCCTTTTTCCTTCAATTTTCTCTTCCATAATTAATCGAAGGAGTCGATATTTCTAGTTTCTGATCACGTGGTCGAAGTACTGAAGTTTCCGTCGTTTGATGCAAAAGAAAACTTCTGTCTACTTGCACATTCGCTGTTCTTCTCTCTGTCGCTCCACGAGATCTTAAGCATTAGAGCCACATCTCAAACGCCTCGATCCTCTTCCCAGTGTTCTGGTTAGCCCCCAACCCTTGTTACCGTATAGAAGCACAGGAAGGACGTCAGGATCCGGGTTCTTCTCTCTGGGGAGTGTTCCCGGCGCCACAGCAGATTTTCATTTTAATGAAAACTTAAATTCACGATACATTTATCACATTTACCGTGTAGGTAAAACATCCGACTCGTAATGGAGAATTTAATGCCTGGCTTTAGCCACCTTTCTGATGAAAAGCAAGGAATCTAAGCATCTGTCCTAGCAAACAGTGAACGAACCTCCCAACAGAAGCGGTAAAAACATAAGAATAAGTCTCAGGAACCAATTTTCATCAAACTTTGACTAACTCCCCCATTACACGATGGAGATTTTATAAACTAACCGGTAAATTTGATAAATATTCAATAATTTGTCACATCAACCAATTATAGCTGGTGACTATGAAACCACCGAGACTTATACGTGTACATATATTCGCCAGATTTATCACTTTTACCGTAGTTGATATTAGGTGTAACGCAGTGAACCGAAATTATTTTCCGCAACACGTAGTACGTTATTTACATATTTAATGTGAAACTTTTTGAAGTGTCACAGGAGCGAAAATGAAATTTTCCTCTTCGACACACAAACACCCACCCACGTCGCGAAAATGGATTTCTAGACGCAGGGACCCATGTTCTTAATTAAGAGATTATTCTAGTGTCTCAATTAGTACTGTGCGACTTTTTTCTTTTCTATTTATAAAGAACTTAGCACAAGAATTAATGTGACAATAAACGGGAGGTCAAAAAGTAGAGTGTGCTCGGGTCTCTTTGGCTCTCATTCCACTGTTAGAGTGTTAGTGATATGGGTATGATTGTTGTGTTACCTTTTGTCGTTTTAATTATGTGAATGAGAATTTCGCTCGTTGTTGTTGTTGTATGAATCATCCGGAATAAATTGAGTTCTTTTAACCGAATAATACACGAAAAATAATTAAAGGTTTTAAATTTAATTACATCTGCCATGGTAAGAGAGAATATAAACTCTACTGTTTGGTCTGATTTCTCTTCAGAGACTTTTTGTATTTTTTACTTTGAGAAAAATTTTCTTTTGTACGGCTTTTTTTTTAATTTTATTACTTCGGGCAAAAAAAAACTCTTCGAAATCCCCTGGGCTTTTTCTTTCTTTCTTCTTCAACTTCTGTTTTTTTTTCTTTTGTTTTCTTTGACTTTTCGTTTCGTTGATTTCTTAGTACAAGTCAGCTTTTGTTTTAAATTTAAAGCTCAAAGTAACTCACTTCGAGAGAAAGAAATATGTCTTAAAAAAATTAAAACAATTTTGAATCCCGGTGACAAGCTGACAAGAAGTCTTCTTTTCTTCTTTCGTAGCTGAGTACCTGAAAATTTTTATTCTCTTCTTTGTTTTCGCTGTGACTACATCACAAGTCCTCCTCCTTTTATTTACAATATTATTTAAATACATTTTGTTGATTCAGAGTCTCCAAAAGTTTTATGTATCGTGTATGTGACGGTAAAAGTGATAAATCAGGCGGATATATATAATTCCCGGCGATTATTCATAATCACCAAATAACCAGGGAGGAGTGGTGTAGTGGTTAAGTTCCTGACTTGGACGCGAATGATCGTGAGTTCGAATCCTCCTCCCGCATCCTGTTATACCCAAAAATTAAGGGCGAAAAACGGGATTAAAATCACCACAAATAATCACCAAATAAGCTTGGTCAATGTGACAAAGTTCTGAATATTTATCATATTAACCGGTCAATTTATAAAATATCTCCAACTAGTAACGGGCAATTTAATAAAAGTTGGCTTACATGCTTGGCTTTAGCCGGGTTTGTGACGAAAAGCAAGGAATATAAGCATCGGTCCTCGCCAGTAACAGTGGACGAACCTCCCAACAAGAAGCGCCAAAAACATAAGGAGAAGTGTCAGAAACCAAGTATTTCAGCAAACTTTGATTAAATCCCATAAATCCACAATTTACGTATTGTATATGTGACGGTAAAAGTGATAAATGTCTCTTATAACGAGCAATTTTTAGCATAATGAGCGACATGTATATGGGGAATCCTGACAGTTTTTGTTCGGCCTGGAACGCATTATCCTGTTTAACATTAATTTATGTGGAAAATATTGTTTCGCATAACGAGTAAAACTCCGGAACGAATTAAACTCGTTATGAAAGGTTTTAGTTTCTCTTCGAACGTTCTCCGAGTGAGTGATTTAAGGGTTTCTAATTTGTGACGCGGATACTAATTAAAAAATTAAAATCTGTAAAAGGTCTTAACTGATTTAGAGATTACTTCACTCGTTTTCCATTTTTAATTTTTTTTTCCTCTCTTCTTTCCCTTTCATCGTTTCCGTCAACTACCTTTCACCGGACCTATCATTTTCTCACCAGGGCGGGAACGTGGCCAGTTTCATACCAAAACCAAACCCCGTTTACGAGACCGACCAACGAATTTCACCTGTCACAGTGTAAACCGTTTATAACAGCGGACCCACGACTTTGAACTGAGACTAACATTTCAAACATGGGAAACACCTCAAAATCCTGGACGCCCACGATACGGTTCCCAAATTCCAAGGATTTAAATCGCAACAAATCCAAGTGAAAGATGAGACGAGAAGTTTCCTCTCAAAGCAAATATTCTAAAAAGGAGCACAACCCCGCTCTAAATGTCAGCAGTTTCGTTTGGATCAGAGAAAAGTCAAGCCAAAGAAATGAACAAAACTCTTTCCTATGATATAGGTGAACCAGAATGTCGTAATGTCGTTTATATGTTACGGTAAAAGTGATAAATTGATACTCAAGTATACCCAAACAGGAGGAGAGTGGTTTAGAGGTCGCATCGCGTGTCAAGAGTGAAGTGTGCATTTATTATGAAATATTAAGTGGAACACCGGAAAATAATGTCAGTTCTGTGTCCTACTCCTAATACGTATGTTACGTTAAAAGTGATAAATTTGGTGAATTCATGTATTTCCCGGGGATTATTCATATTCAGTGTGACAAACCACTCAATATTTATCACATTTACCGGCTAGTTCATAAAATCCTAACTCTTAACAGGAAATTTAATAAAAGTTTTCTCAGTTTAGAGTTGAATATTTTATAAATTAACCGGTAAAAGTGATAAATATCGATTAATTTGTCAGACTAAATAAGCTAAGTTGGTGATTATGAATAATCTCCGGGAAATATATATATATTCGCCAAGTTTATCACTTTTACCATAACAAACGTATTAGGGTGGTATAGAACTGACATTATTTTCCGGTTCACTTAATATTTCATAATAAATGCACACTTCACTCTTGTCACGTGATGCGACCTCCAAACCAGTTTCCTCCCGCTTGGGTATACTTAAGTATCGAGTTCAACAGCCTGCCGGGGTATTTTAATAATCGTCTATGAACACTTGGAGAGTAGATTAACTAGATTGAAACTAAGTCTCGATCCAATAACAAATACTCAATTACCAAGGTCAATAAATAAATAAATAAATAATAACAAATAAATACTTGTAATTTCACAAGAGATCTGAGATTGTTTTTTGAAAGGGAAAAGTTTTCTTTGAGCCAATCACGAACTTAATTATACTAATTAAAGAGCAGAAACCACCGAAATGAATAGCTAATTTCTGTTAATTACCGTATGTTTCAGCGTTCGAGACAACCCCCAAACTTCCAACAGTCAAAAAAACCTTTTCAGCATGGTATGGCGTACACGAACTTTTGTTTACTACAAAAGCAACGTCACTGACAGTGAATAATGACCTTGACTATTCTCATATGGATTGTATAAGCTAAAGATCAGTGCCAGGTGGTGGTTACACCAACAGAAGCCAAGGCTACGCTCTCGCTACCACATATATTAGTGAAATACGTAATATACTTCTAGTCGTATATCCTTCTTGGATGTTACAATTTCCTCTTGTATATGTAACATTTAAAAGAGCTAAGAGCACTATAGCTATTGATGTAGTGACATATAATATGACTTGATCGATAAACGAGCATCAACAAGCAACAGTACATCAACGGAAATAACCAAACGATATGCCGCCACTTACGGAACATAATAAGTTATTACTCTGACTAATAAAGTAAATAAATCAATAAATATAAATATAGTTATAGTTGAGTTTCAATCCCGTTTTTACCCTTTTTAGGTATAACAGGATACGGGAGGAGGATTTGAACTCGCGACTATAAATTCTTAGCCTGGCACTTAACCCACTACGTCACAGACCTCCCAAATAGTTGATTGAATAAACAAATCAATAAATAAAGATCTATACAAATAAATACATACATAGATAAGCATCTAATAATAAAAATGAAACCCACCAGAAGACTCATCCCAAATTTGTGGCGATGAAGGAGACATGATGACGTCGAATGTCACCCAATTCATGAGATGCCACAGACAGTTTGGCGGTTACCTTTATAGAATAAAGAAGGTGTCCACACTGGAAAGGGCTCACTGGGGTGTGGACGAGTATTCTCTTTTGGGAGAACGAGAGGAGACATAACAGTTCGGTATCCACCCCCTCCAGTTAAGGACAGACGGTTAATGTTGGTGGGGCACCTAAGAAACCGCAACGGGAAGGGTGAAGAATGAAATGTGGTGAATTGGGACAGAGAAGAGAGAAGTAGATAGGAAAGAAAAGAAAAAAAGAGGTAAAGAAAGGCTTCCGGGAATTACCCGTCATTTGCCAACGGGAAGTCAAAGAGTAAGAAGTGAATGGCGGGCTTGGAAAATCACTCCCCCAGGAGCAGAGTATTGAGTCTAGAAAGAGCACGACGACATCAAACGAGAGGACACAGCTGAGGAGGATAGTCGTGAAAGACATCCCCTGTTGGAATCCCATCCCAAGTCATTCTAGAAAACGTGACAAATTGTAAAGCCAAGGCCAAAATTATGAACAGAAAATTAAAAGTGAATCCAGACTTTTAAAAAATAAAAAACAAAAGGCTATTAATACTTATACCAATAAATAAATATACTATATAAAGATAAATTAATAATATTTTACAAAAATGACGTATTTGACTGAAAGACTGAAACAAAGATGTCTACAAGGCCCTCTTAATTAATCAGCTATACTCCCACTTTATTCAATACCTCCCTCTCATCATATTCCTTCTATAAAATATAATATAATTATAAACAGTGTCACCCATCAATCTCCTGTGAGTGACAACAATCCGTCACAATGCCCTCCATAACTCCACCACAATTTTCAAGGAATAAGACGGGCCTCAGTTTCCCAAACTGGGAGAGAGGTTTCTACCATTGTTCCACCCATCAAATCTATTTTTCCCATACAACTACTTCCACGAACAAAAACTGATTATACTCGAGTATAAATAGGCTTGTTTATCATTTTAAAACTGTTAATAGTTCAGAGAACCGAGGGATATCATGGATCCGCTAATCCTCCGTTAATTCTATTAATACTAATCACCGTTTTAACCCTTTCTTACGGTCACTGAATTAATAAAGCTATAAAAAATTTTTTTTTGTTTTTGTTATCTATGAAAAATAAAACTGTAAATTATTTGTGCAAATATTCCCGTAGATTAAATCATCGTAAAGGGCTATAATCTTAATCTAACTTCCTCCATCTGCGATATCATTTAAATAGACAAAATAAATGAAGTTCACCTCCTCACACAGACTTATTGTGAGAATTCTTGAATTCTCTCTCTCTCTCTCTTTATTTTAAGATTGAGTTTGCATTTAAAAATAAACTTATTTATTCATGGCCAAGATTATTACGGTTAATAATTACAACAACCTTCCTTATTAAACTTTTAATTTAAATGAGAACGAAAAGGAAAGAAAAAAGTGTTTTTGTGTTCGTCTGGCGAGTAAATCCAAATTAAGCTTAGTAACAGAGCCTCTATACCCGGGACACATCCACCACTCAAGGGATGACCTGATAAAATAGTTTTGTTGATTGGTTGTGTTATTTGCTTTTGGATCATATCCTCTTTGTCTATTTGTATATGTCACGGTAAAATTGATAAATCGGGAGAGTATATATATTTTCATGGTCACCAACTAATCTGGGTAAATGGGACAAAGAACTGAATGTTTATCACATCCACCGGCTAGCTTATAAAATCTCCAACTACACTCTCCTCTGTACACTCTTTTATTAAATTCCCATCCCAACTTGGATATTTTATAAACTATCCGGTAAATATGATAAATTTATGTTACGATGAAAGTTATAAATCTGTTGAATATAAAAATAATTTCCGGCGATTATTCATAATCACCAACTAACCTCGGAAAATGGAACAAATTACTGAGTATTTATCACATCTACCGGTTAGTTTATAAAATATTAAACCCATAATCTGAGCAAACTTTTATTAAAATCCCCATTGCGAGTAAGAGATTTTATAAATTAGCCGGCAAACGTGATTAATACTTAGTAATTTGTAACGTTTATCAAGCTTAGACGGTGATTATAAATAATCCCCGGGATTTATATACATAGTCGCCAAATTTATCACTTTTACCGTAGCATATATTTATGACAGGAGGCCAAGGCTCACGCAGGCTGTAGAACTAATGAACAAATGAGTGTATTTATCACATTTACTGGCTAGTCTATAAAACTCTCAATTGGGAATTTAATAGAAGTTTGCTGATGTTTTATATTTTATAAACTAGCCGGTAAATGTGATAAAAATTCATTTACCTTAGGTGGTAATATGAATAATCGACGGGAATTATATATGTATATAATTTATCAATCGCCAGCTGGTGGACGTGACCAATACTATAAATTTATCACATTTACCAGATGGTTTATAAAATATCCAACATGTGTCCCTATTATGAGTTGAAACTTCTATAAACCAAAAGTGATAAATCGAGCAAGTATATATAATTCCCGGGGATTATTTATAAAGATCAACCCAGCTTAGTTAATATGGCAGATTGCTTAAGATTTATCACATCTACCGGCTAGCTTATAGAATCTCCAATCCATAATCTCGACAAATGTTATTAAATTCCTCATTGGGAGTTGAGAATTTTATAAATTAACTAGCGAACTTGATAAATATTCAATAATTTGCCACATTTACCACTTTTAGGTGGTGATTATGAATAATTGACGGGAATTATATATGTATATAATGAATATCTGTTATTTATCACTTCATCCTTATCACATTTACCGGCTAGTCGTGGGAGGGGTGGTGTAGTGGTTAAATTCCCTAACTTGGAAGCAATGATCGTCGGTTCGAATCCTCCTCCCGCATCCTGTTGTACCCAAAAAAGGGTAAAAACCGGGATTGAGACCACCAGACTACCAGATTTACCGGCTAGTCTATAAAATCTTGAGCTCTCAATGGGGAATTCAATAAAAGTTTGTCCAGATTATTAGCTGGAAGTTTTATAAGCTAGCCACTGAATGTGATAAGCATCATTGTGGACCCACCAGACACAATAACAGTAGCCTATTGTGTTTTGGTGCTATGTTAACGTAAAGTAGTTTCATAATTTGGCGCGAGTTTATGCCTGTAGATAAATTTCCTTCTTTTTTGGGAAAATTTAACGCTAATGGACGATTAATTATTAATAAAAGACTTTCAAGTGCTATATAAACAAAAATAGAAAACGAGCTATATGGTAAACACCCACGACAGAATGGAAAAACAGAGATAAAACGGAGAATCCAGCCTTGGGGGAAGTATTAAAATTAAAAATTGAAACCAACAAGTCGAGAGTCGACGGAAATGAAAAACGAATGAAGAAGCGGAGCAATCAAGTAAGAAACTACCGTCGTCAGATGATGGAAACGAAGGAAAGAATGAAAGTAAGGATGAAGAGGGAAAAACAAAATTAAAAACCGAAAACCATGATTTCTGACGCGAAAAACTCCAAATCTCTGGAATCCATCTTATTAAAGAGAAGAAAAAATGGTCAGGTGGAGGCAAGTTCAAGGTCACGAAATATTTGTGTGTGTCGATTTGAAAGCATTTACCGAAACGTTAATTTCAGAAACTAGTAATCAGAAAGCGATTCGCAAAAAAAAAGGAAGGAATTCGTACGAAAACGAATATTAGTAACTTGACATTGAATGAAAATAGAGAATTGGAAAGAGATAGATAGATAAATAGATAAGGGTTTGAAAGAGTATTCATTTCGGTATCCATTTAATAATAATAAAAAGAAACCTCAGATCGCTTCACTTAAATCAAATGCCTATTTTTAAGGTTCTGCAATTTTGCAAAAAAAAGAAACCTAATTGTACCTAAACCTCAATTGTGAACTTCTTTTATCATTTTACTTTCTCCAGTGTTTGAGAAAACGCGAGCAAGGATTCTCATTAGACTTTCTCCAGATTTGCAATTTTGTGAGTGCTCGCGAATTTTTTTTTTTTGCGCTTGCAAATCTTATTTTTCGACATAATTTTCGAACCGATGGTTCGTTTCATATTATTACGACTGTTTTTTTATTATTATTTTCATTTACATTTCCTTCGGCGTAGAAAAGAACTCGCCCAGATAAGCAATAATAATTGCGGGATTGTTTTCACGGTTCAGGTGTGTGAATGCGTGTGTGGCTGATATGTGTACACTATGCAGAATGAAATTTTCAAATCGATTTTTCAAGCTCAGGTTGATAAATTATTCTTCCTTCCCTTCCCTCCACCGCATAACTGACACCTGTCTATGAGTTTTAGATAAGACACAACTTGTAGGTCATGGGTGGCCAAACTTTTCAGCAGTCGGGCTAGATTTTTGAAATAAGCGATTTCCTACGAAATTTCTGTTGTAAGAAATACATTTCTCGGAATTAGGTGGATTGGTGAAACAAAACACACGAATATATAATATTTAGATAAAAATATCTACAAGAATTAGTATTAAAAAAATTGCGCGGTCGTTCTGATAGTCCAGAGATCGGCAAAGTGCGGCTCCGGAGCCACGTGCGACTCTTTTACTCCTTGGCTGGGGCCCTTCCATAAAATGTTTAGTGCAGGCCCGGAATATTATTTAACCAACTAAATATTATATTTATATAGTATGATACTAAGTTTTATTTAGTGTATTTCAACGAAATTTAAGGACACATGGTCATTAAAGCTGTAGGTTGCTAGCAACATGTATGAGATTTAATTATTAATGGAAGTGTGCACTATTTATGAAATTAATTCTACTTTTAGGTCATACACTTGTTCTAGAAACTAAAAATGTATAATAATTAAGAATTTGTTTTGTCACAGAGTGTGTGTGATGGTGTTTAATTCATTTCAAAAGTAATGCACACTTTGATGTAGAATTCATTATACAAAACAATGTACATTTTAGTACAGAATTCATTTCATAAATGCTTTGAGCCAAGACGTACAGTATTTAGCAAAAGCCCGTGAGTATACTTTTGGCACTACAGTGGTATCTTGAGATACGAATGTCCTAACATAAATTTTTGAGATACGACTTGAAATATTCTAAAATTTCTACCTCGACATACGACGAAAAATTTGAGATACGAATTTGGGTTGTGCGATAATTGCATAGGTGATCCCTAAATGGCAAAACGTTCGCTCAACTTTCTTCCTGCCGCTTTGAGATACGATTCTTTTGCCATACGACGATAATCACAGAACGAATTAAATTCGTACTCAAGGTAACACTGTAATTACTTTGCTAAAATGTGTCAGCAAAATTTGTCTCTACAGCGGAGCTTTAAAAATGGCTCTCTGAACCATTTTCAGGTTTCTATAGTTTAAATTTGGCTCTTTTGGATGACGACTTTGCCGACCACTGCGATAGCCGTTCGAGTAATTTACTGAGTGGTGGTACTGTACTAATTGACTGCTTCTTGGTCGCGTGTTCTATTTATATCATCTCTACAGACCCTCTTTCATCGTCGCCTCATACAAGTCTCCACATGTTCTACGATCTGTCTGATGTAAGTCGAGGCGTGTTTGACGTGTTGCTTGGCCGCCACAATTTTTGTATGAAAATATAACAAAAGTGAGAATCAAACATATTTATTAGATTGGAATCAGGCTATACAATAATTAATTATAAAAAATATACAAAACATATTTTAGCGAGTTGTCAGATTTTATTTGTGAGCCATAAGCAGATACTCACTCTCGCTGTAGGCCTATCGCTAAGGGAACGGATAAGTTATGGATGGAACTGAGAAGAGGGAATTTGTTTACCTATGTAAATTTTATGTATTAAATTATGTATAATAGAAGAATATCTATACCCCGGTGGTTCCAATAGTTGTTCGAGTTACTTCCCAATTCGCTATACTACACTTGCTGGTCGCGTGTTCTAGGGTTATGCATTGCCCTAAGAGTCTTAGTGTGTCTTCGTGCAAGTTTCTGCATGTCTGTAACAAGTCTTACAAATAACGCACAAGTATAACAGTCGAAGCGGAGCTGGCTGCAGGTGGAACAACTTGGCCTGAAGCAAAACAAACAGCCTTCAGCCGAGATCGTTGTAGACGCCCTGTGCACCCCACTAAAATTTTAGCAGACAAAGTGAATGGGACACCCTGTATATAGACTATATTGCATTAACATTTGAATACGTGAACTCTTTGTGTACCCCATAACATGATGTTTTACAAGAACCATTGTAGTGTGAACCAGAAGAATTACCTTCTGTCTGTAATTGATCACCTTGAGTATATATTATCTATAAAACAAATAGCCGAAACTAAGGAATTTAATTTTAAACAGTAAATAATTACATGGATAATTAGTTTAAAAGCAATTCGGCACAAGTTTCAACAATAACAAATGTTTACGTACAGTCATGCTGACTTGACATATTGTTGTCTGTCAAAATCCCCGAAAGATTTATAAATTCGCGCATCGGTATACCACCCAAGAGAGTCCCATATGGCGTTTGGGTTGAGGTGCTTAGAAAGTCAATCTGAGAAAGAAAAATTTGGAAGGTGGGAAAGGAGCAAAGTGGTTGGCATTTCGGAAACCGTCAACCCCATCTCAACAAAAGGTTTTCCCAAAAGTTTCCCTCTCGAGAGAAACACTAGTCTCAAGTTAGTGTCAGCCTCAACTTTTTCTACCGATTTTGCGGTTTTTGCTTTTTGTGGTTTTCGTGTACACCTTCATCCGACACGAGGTAAAGGAAGTGCTTCTCTATCATTCTATCTTAGGCTCACATTTCTGTGGGATGAGTTTTGACGAAGCCTTTTCTCCCGCCCCCTCCCCCGAAGAATCACATTTTTAATTAAAACCAATCTCAGACGATCTTCACTTTCAATACAAAAGGATTGGATGGATGGAATCGATTTGAATTTGATACTGCGGGCAAAACCTTAGCTGGAAGTGTTACAACCAAAACCGAATTATTTCACTTTCATCGGGACGCACCGCTTTCTAAACGTTCTCCAATTTTGAGTTCGTTTGTTTCCGCTTTCGTCATTCCCAACAGCCAAATTCAATATTTGTCCTCTCGTTAAATATTATGTGCGGATTTATTTTTACTGGTTTTTTGTGTTGTGTTTGGGATTTTCCAAATTATAAGAATTTGATGTCCTCAACTTGTAAAAATTTTTGAATTTGCCCAACCACTCGTGGCGGAAAACACTCAAAACGCAGTTGTCTGGTTAACA
Source organism: Columbicola columbae (assembly GCA_016920875.1). Classification (NCBI taxonomy): domain Eukaryota; kingdom Metazoa; phylum Arthropoda; class Insecta; order Psocodea; family Philopteridae; genus Columbicola; species Columbicola columbae. The sequence continues at coordinate 5,903,579 of JADMLL010000001.1, read as the reverse complement.
TACGACCTACATCGGCAGGTAATAAAAATTGTGAAGCGGCAAAAGTTTGCCGCTTCACAATTTTTTTATTTGCCTGCCGATGCGGTGAGTGTCGTATGTAGTTAAGATTATGTTAACCAGACAACTGCGTTCTTGTTGTTTTTGATGTCTTGGAAGCCGCCCAACGACGCAAACTTCGTCAGCAATTTATGAAATTGATTTCTTTTACGAAAGTCTGCAGTACTTTTGACATGAATTTTATATTTGGGTGTGCAATATTTATGAAATGAGATCTCTTAAATTGTGTGCAGTACTTTTGAAACTAATTCTAGGTTAAAGTGTGCAATACTTTTGAAATGAATTCTAGATTGAAGTGTGTAAAACTTGGTGAAAAGTTTGCCGCTTGATAATTTTTATCTGTGTGCCGATGCGGTGAGTGTGGTATGTAGTCAAGATTATGTTAACCAGACGACTGTGTTTTTGCCTGTTTTTTGCTGTCGTGGAAGCCGCCCAACGACGCAAATTTCGTCAGCAATTCTATGCACCGAGGAACGTGGACAGTATAACAGTTACTGAAAACAAATATTTTCTGTTTAATATAATCACTCAGCACACCTCTTCATTTCAGAAGTCCTGCACAGATTTTATGAGATCTCGTTTCATAAATATTGCACACTTTAACCTAGAATCCATTTCAAAAGTATTACACACTTCAACATAGATTACATTTCAAAAATACTACACATTTTAAGGGACCGAATTTCATAAATATTGCACACATAAAAGAAATTAATTTCATAAATAGTGCACACATAGACACAAGAACAGCACAAAAATCTTTTCAAGCTTACAATTAATCTCATTAAGCTCATTATCAAGTTGTTGAAAGAAGTCTGTGTGACCTCTGGATAGTTCAAACAATAAGACAAAAAATATTTCCGAGGCAATAAACATGGTATAGCTGAGCTTGCGAGAGAAAAATCTCAAATTTCGTTTGTTTGAGACTTTTTTTTCAAGAGAACACGTTCGTCAACAATTCTAGAAAGCGGTGGAAGGCGGAGAGTGTGAATATTAAAACGAAATCTACACGAAAGAGTGGAATATTAAAAACACAACAAATTAGATTAAAATATAATATTTACATGTACAATATTTAGAATGTAGATTATGTATTCGTGTCTGGAAACGGTTGAAAATGACCTCGTGAAAAAGCTAAACGTAGAGCGGGAAACGTTTCTAAAAATAAGCGAACCTTGTTAACATTCCCTACAAACCTTAATTAATTTTAATTACTCAAAATCCTCCTGACCGGGTAAAGTTGATCGTTTCAAATGCAACATGGCCACATCATCATCATCATCATCGCCTTCTCGAAACCGTTCGGAGTTTGTTCTGAAGTTCGCGTCACACCTTACATCCCTAACGTTTGTCCTTTGAGATTTTTTTTAGACACAAAGTTTGGAACAAGACACGGGCAACGAACTTTGGTTTAGTTTAGCACAAACTTTAGAACACAATTAGACTTAATTGTATCTTCGAAGGATTTGTCTCCTTCCACGACGCTTTTCTAAAAATCAAAATAAAAAATTGTTTCCCGCTCTTAAAAACCTAGCAAACGTGAGGACACTTCTTCGGAGTGGTGAAAATGGTAGAAGCAATAAAAATTTTTAAACTCATCTCATTCGGTTAAAAAGTAGTTCCGAATAAAAAGGCAAAAGAAATGGCCAATTATGGCGCTTATTTATTGACGACTTAAGGAGCTTTACTTAATAAAAAATTATTTTGATAATTATAATGGCTTATGATTAATAATCAGGTTCATTTTATTACTCCTCACAAAATCGACTTGAAACGTTTAATGACTGAGCTAATGTGTGAGTTTGATCCTTTGGCTACGCTTCCATTTTTTTCTAGACTTTCTTTAGAGTTTCCTCTTTAGGAGGAGAAAAAAAAATTTCATCCATAAAAACCTATTATTAGTAAATGGCCGATCGAAACTTTTAATTCCTTCTATGGGTTGTTAGTATTATGACATTTTCAGTGGCGTATGGTGACATATAATATGGCTAGTTTCCTCATGGAAGCTGTCACGTGTCAAACGATACAGAGCTTTCTTTTGGGAATATTAGATCACGAATCGAGGTTGTGATGAAAAATCTTTCCATCGCGAATACAGTTTGATGTGATTATGCAATGATCATCCCAAGAGATGAGTTATGAACGACTTTGTCGATCATCTCTCAAGTGGATTTTCTTGGTATCCCCTCTCACTTGGTTTAGGTAGGAGGTTTATGGTCTCCCCGTCAGCAGAAATGAAAGCCTACCAAACAGAGCGGAGTAACTAAATCTTCTCTCCATTCTTTTATACTATCACCGCCCTCTTTCATCGCCCGCCAAATGTACCTATGACCATCGCTGCCCCTAAATCGCTTACTAGGGTGCGGTGGAACTTTGGGAATCACTGTTTAACTTGTCACAGGTGCTTACTAAAACTTTTTTCGTAAATATTGCACACTTTTAAGCAGAAATTGTTTGATAAATAGAAATGACGCATAAATAATACAAAATTTAAAGTAGATCTCATTCTGTAGATAATGCAGGAGTCCTTGAAAACATTCAAGCAGTGATTTTAAAAGACATTGTTTAAAAAATTATGCCAACCTGAGAAAACCAATGCATTTCAAAAATAATGCACACTTATTGTGGCGATCAAAACAACACGTTCAGACTTGTAATAGACATGCAGAAACTTGGAGTAAGATGCGCTCAGACTTGTAGGAATGAGTCTGCACAAAACTAGAACACGCGACCAATACATTACAACGAATTGGGGAAGTAACTCGAACGGCTATCGGAACAACCGCGCTATTTTCTATATATAGTATCGTGCATATTTTTATTTCAATATATTTTATGTTCGTTCGGAATTGGTGTTTTGTCTCATCAATCCAGCTAATTCCCAGAACTTATTTCATAAATAATGCACATTCGACACCTTTATATTGAAAGAAATGCACACTTTTATAATATACCATCAACCGTTTCTCTGTCCATCTTATTTTATCTACCTATTTAGTACGCTTTCTTTTGACTACCAACTCATTTGTCTACTCTTTATCTTTATACTCTATATACTTAGGTGTTTGAATATTTTACTTTTATTTATACATTGCATGTTATTTTCTCATCTTACTTCCGTATCTATGTTTTATCCTATCCGATTTTCAATCTCTACGATAGCCTCTTTCTACAGCTTTTATCCACCCGACTCAGACCGAGCTTAAAGCGAAAGCATTTTAAACTTCCTGCTTTCCTAACTTCCATACCAGTGATTCCCAAAGTGGTCTATATCGACTCCTAAGGGTCTATGACAACCTGCAAGGGGTCTACGTGGGCGAAAAAAAATTTAGAGTCCATGAAAATGGGGATCCACGATAGTAGATCTCAAAATACACTGATAGTACCTATTTGCTCACATTATACTATCTTATAATATAAAGACATATACATTATTTATAAAGGTACCTATGAAGTAAAAAATTTTCAAAAATGGATATGAGGTAAGTGGGGGGTCTACCCAAAACCGAAAAACATGGCAACGGGTCTGCGACACAAAAACGTTTGGGAACCTCTGTTCTATCTATTCAACCTTAGACTGGTCACAAGTCTTTAATACCTGACAGGTTTGAGTTTGATTTGATTCATGTAATACTTGTCCGCATCCTTAATGCCCTTTTGGGCGAAATAAGCGAAATTATAATATATATTATTTTATAATATAAATGCCATTAACCAGTAATTTGACGCTCCCCTCTTTCAATTGTATTTTTGTTTCGTATTTTATTGTGTCCCGTTGTATAGTATCAGTATCAACATTCGCACAGCATAGCTGTGTACCTTTTTATTTATCGATGAGACGAAGAAACGTTTGGCTGCACTGAGTTCCCAATCGGCTTCACAGAATCCACGCCACTGATCATTTTCTGACTTCCCAGAGACCATCCAGTTTCCATTCTCACGCAGATGGGAATTCAAAGACTCGAGTTCCTTCTCCCTTCCGCCATCTTTAATAAAACGGAAATTATAAAACGTTATTTATAGCGTCTTCAAAATCAGGATTCTGGTCTCTCACATCCTTACTTATTCGATATTAAACTTTCATTTTCAAAACAAGTTTTTTTTGCTAATGACCTCATCACTTCAAAAATTAGGTTTATAGTAATCATAGAGAGAGAGAGAGAAACTTCAATAAATGAATCCGCGGGAAGCGAAAAAAAAAATCTTAATTTATCATTTATGAAAGAAAAGCAACAAGACTGAACATCACGTAGAGGAACTAAGATCAAAAGATCCCAAAATAAGCAAACAATAAGCACTCAATTACAGAGAGAGCCGAAAACAACTACTTCTGACTAGAGGGAGATATTTTCGCGGGACTGGTGAACTGTAGAGAAGTTTGAGAGAACTTACATGGGGTCGATGCTCGCTACAGCTTTCAAATCCACTTATTCAAAATGTGGGATGGGACTGAGTAACACCCCCGAGGGCGTTCTTTGATTACACCTTAGCGGGTGAAAAATTCAAATTTAATATTTAGCGGGTTCAAAATAATGAGTCAACCCGATAATAAATTTAAATATGTGTGAACAGGGGAATTTAGTTGGTTCACTGTTACACAAAAAATAGTTTTATAGAGTTTGTAAGATAAACAACGTCTACCCCTGCTATATTTCATTCATCCAAAATGAGCTAAAGTTAATGATTTATGGGTTCATATTTTTTGATAAGTTGGCAACACTACCAACGGTATTAAATTGAGTTTAGCTAAACATAATTTTGGTATCAGTACTAAAAAATGTTTTACATGACTTTGAACAAGAGGATTATGTCAGTACCAAGCTGGAGAGTCAGGGAAGACTCATCCTTTGTCTCACAATAGCCCTTCTGGCTTGAAAGACGTTGTTGGAATTCCAGGCGACGTCTGTCTTTAATATTTGTCCAGTGGACACTGCAACAGGTCGCCTAACCCATCTCTTGAGGCTTCCCCCACACCAAATTTATGATAATCAATAATTTTATTTAAAAATGTCTAACACAAACTCAAAAAAGGGATTAATGTGGGGCCGGGGGGCTCGTTTTAAGCAACCATGAGCTCAATTTTTTCCCAGACTTTTCGAGAAAAAACGCCACTCGCACGTTTTCCCGTATCTCGTTTAAAATTTATTAAAAATATTTTTCATTTGTGTCTGTAACATGTGAAATGTTTCTGTAAAAGAACAGAGATGACGTGGGGAAGGAGCCGGTGGCGGGGCGGAGGTTAAACGAAAGGGAGAAAGATTAGAAATAAATTTGAAGCAACTTTTAATCCCGAAGGTTTCGAAAAACTTCCAAGTCTTCCCTTTTTCTCTTTCTCTTTGCCTTTTGTATGGCTGACCCCAATTTTCCTTTTTTTTTGAAATCCTGAATGAACTCCTCATGTTTTAAAGATATTTTGTACAGTTTGTGTTTGTTTTTCCCACACGTGTTTTCCACCCGGAAATTTATCCCTCATCAAAATTTTCCGGCTTTGTTTTGTTTTTTTGTTTTTTCTCTGACGAAAGAAGGAGAAACGTGTGAACTAGGTAAGGGGGAAGTTGTCTTGTTTGTCGAAGAATTTGACGTGGGTGATGGCTAAAAGTTTAACACTAATAATACTAATACTAAAAGCTACGGAAATGTGAAATATTGGACAGAAATTGAAAAGCTTCGAAAGGAAAAGGACAGGGAAATTTTTTGATGCAAAATCGGAAACCTTAAAGTGACTTAACTTATTTAAGAGCCATTTTTAAAGCTCTGCTGTAGAGATAAGTTTGCTGAGACATTTTCCAATAAACTAATTAGTGCTTTAAGTACACTCTCAAGCTTCTTTTCCAAATACTGTACGTCTTGGCTTAAAGTATTTATCGCATGAATCCTGCACTAAAATATACTATGTTTTTTTAATAATGAATTTTATATCAAGGTGTGCATTACTTTTGAAATGAATTACTCACTGACGTAGACATAATTTCATAAATAGTGCGCACTTTCATAAATACTGCATCTCATTAATGTTGCTCAGCAGTAATTTAGCTTTGCCTTTATATTTATAATATATTATTATAGTCTTATTTTTACAGGGCATTGCACAGTAGTAGGACGAAGTCATTTCAAAAATATTGCACAATAGTAGAACGAATTGAGTTCAAAAATATTGCACAACATCAGACCGAATTCATTTTTAAAATATTGCACAATAGTAGGACAAAGTGAGTTCAAAAAAATTGCACACTAGTAGGGTGAATTCATTTCAAAAATACTGCACACCAATAGGGTGAATTCATTTCAAAAATATTGCACAACATCAGAGCGAATTCATTTCAAAAATACTACACAATAGTAAGACAAATTGAGTTCAAAGATATTGCACACCAGTAGGGCGACCTCGTTTCACAGATATTCCACAGTAGTAGGGCGAATTTAGTTCAAAAATATTGCACACTTGACTATGTGTCCTTAAATTTCGTAGAAATACAGTAAATAAAACTTGGTATCATATTTATACAAAGATAATATTCAGTTAATAGACAATACTCAGGACCTGCACTAAACATTTTATGGAAGAGATGCAGCCAAGAAGTAAAAGATCCGCATGTGTCCCACCTACGACCCAGACCACCTACTTATCGTCAAGAATTCCAAAACAGACGGATGACAGATAACCAGAGGGCAGAAAAAGTAAAAGAAAAACTTGAAAGGATCGGTGATACCTAACTCAAACAAGTTGGCCGTCGGGCAAAGGAAAACATTCTTCAAAGTAAAGGGAAAAAAAAAGTTCGCAACAGCTTTTACCAAAAAAAGGTTTTCAAAATTGTTCACCAAAAGAAAAAATGAAAATGAAAAATGCTTCCGTTTGTTGTTTTAAACAAACGACTTTGGGTAAAAATTACTCCAACTATAAAAATTAATTTTATGGTGAAATTAATTCTAAAAGGGCGGTAAAAGTTTGGGTTCTGAAAGCTTTAAGAAAAATCCCACGGAGAAAAGCAGAGAATTCATAAAATTAAAACTAGGGAAAGAATTAAAAAACTTTCCTCTTTAATTAGAAATTATAAATATTATAATACATTTCCCTTATTTATTTATTTATTTCTCGCTTCTCAACTGTATAAAAAGTAAGTAGATCATTTATCACGAGGTTGTCTCTCTCTGACTTTACGACTTGCTTACACGTCGTAAAGTTGCGTGAGTGTGGCCCGTGAGACCACACGTCAATATCCAAGAACACAACAAGTGTTCCACCTCACACCCGAAAATCTCCTTCCCGTCTTCTCGTTAACTAAAGTATTACGATTCGACTAACTCTCTTAATCACTAGTTTTAGCTTTTTCAACAATTAATTCAGTGTTAGCTCGGATCGGAAACGTCTCGGTTCACGACTTATTGTCAACGTACTGTTAAATTACTTTTATTTTGCTAATTAAACTGATTAATCACAATTTTTTGGGGTTTTCGGCCCTGTTAGAACAGAGACCATGTTGGAGTTGTGACCATGTCTTTCAGGTTTCTCTGTTTCTTCACTTCTTCGTTCCGATCCTGGATTTTGTTTTTATAGTTCACCTTTCACTCGTGTTTTGGGTTTTGTTTACTTTTTCGATTTTTATATTTAGAACCTCTACATGGTTAAGGTTCCCGAATTAGACGCAAAGATCGTGAATTCGAATCCTCCTCCCGCATCCTGTTATACCCCCACAAAAGGTGGAAAAACGGGATTCAAACTACCACCATCACCACCTTACAACCTCTACTATTCGGTAGGTCTTTTGTGAGTGTTTCATATTTCTTCGTGTCCTCATGTTTTGTTCTTGGGTCAGAAAGCACATCTCATTAATAATTAGTTACTGACGATACAATCTTATATATCTCTGGTTCATTGATCTTAGCTGTCGTAAAATTGATTATATAGTCAATACATACTAATACGAATTATTAGTTTCATAAATAATGCACATTTTGAAAAGGAAATTCTTTCCATAAATACTCAAACCTTTCGGAATATTTAATTTCATGAAATCAGTACTTCAGTAATGAGAAATATTGTGTGTCCTTCTCGGGTGTTAAATATCCCCTTCTATGTTTTTAGAGGAGCTAATTATACTATAGTCCAGGTGATCAATTATTCTGTATAAATAGTCTTTGTATCGTGTTGTTCGCCACATTCCACATTCGGGAGTAGAATAAAGCAGCCGAAAGCAAAGCGAAATTCATTATTCAGTCTCGGAGCTCCACATCGTTCTATTTACTATTTGTATTCCAAATTCTAGTTGTATATTAATATTTTATATCAATATATATAATTTACATTCGTTCGAAATTAGAGTGTTTTCAATCATCATCAACGATACACCCTGGTTCCGATAGTATATTAACACTATATTGTCCGCACGTCTAGTCTAGATTTTCTTCTGGGGCTGACTTAAATAATATTGCTTACCACCGCCCCTGTTCGAGGTTCTTCTTTACCAATTTTATCATCAGTTTTCATGTCTCAATCCTGTTCCTCTATTTGCTCGAAATTGTGGGAGATTTTGTTTGATAACCACGACACAGCAACCGATATTCACCCAATAATTTTGCATAGTACTAACGTGGAGCCACAGCCCGACAGTTTTCCGTATGGCACCACACGGGGCAGCATAGTGTTAATACTATGTCCTCCGCACGTCTAATCCAGATTTTCCGGTAGTTAGTCCAGTAGGATTGACTTACATCAGCTTACTTGCTTGGGTATGGCAAGAACTGGGAGCCATCGGCATTTACTCGATAGGTTTTGCATGGAGCGAAGTGTTATTATACACCTAGTTCAAGAGGAACTTATTAACTTTACTATTATATGACTTATACTATTACATGATTATACTATTGCTAGAAAGTTTTTGTCTTAAATAATCGCTTCAATATTCATGGTATTCACCCCAGACACAGCAACCTATCGACGATCAACCAAAATTGGCCTCGTTATCAACTTGCTGGTCACCCCTCCTATAATATATATATATATATAAATCAATCAACAAATATATAGTTATAGTTATGTTTTAATCTCTTTTCACCCTTTTTTGGGTTTAACAGGATACAGGAGGATGATTTGAACTCGCGACTATAACTTCCGAGTCTGTCGCTTAACCACTACACCACCGACTTCCCGCTATCAATCAATATATACACACCAGTGAGTAGTCATAAAAAGCAACAGCACATCAGCACACATAGCTAAATAAATAAACTATATACCGCCACGTACGTAACCCAAAAAGCAGATACACTAGATAAATAAGAAAAAAATAAGGAAATTCAACAGATAAATAAATAATCAAACAAGCAACAGAAAAATACAGAAAATAAATAAACCCATATCTAACTATCAAGCTTATAAATATGGAAATCAATTTTCACAATATTAATATTGAGCTGGGATGGAAGTAAACAAAAAACGGAAACCGATCACTAAATAAATAAATATGCTGTCCGGTTTATACTAAAAGTGATTCCGGACTAATATGTATATTTGTAAAAGATAAATAGACACGCAAGCAAATAAATACGTAACATTATACAAATAAATAACGTATAATATAGATTAACTATATTAATAAGAGAAATGAAATTTTTAAAAGCGAAACAGAAACTCGTCCAGTCATTCATATTCCCACAACGACTGTTATAGTTTTCTGAGCTGTTCAAATCACCGGTAAAAAATTTTATAGCCCAAAACAAAAATAAATAACAAAACGAAGAATGGAGAAGAAGAAGAAGAAGAAAAGGTGGCGACATGGATAGAAAAAGGAAAAAATGCAAAACAAACCCGACGGAGCGTCGGTGTTCTCCCTCAGTCTTCAATAGAACCCGGACGCGAACGGTTACGCGGGATTCCGTTCTCTCATCGCGAACGTTCTTTCCAACCATTCGTTTAGGTAGTTTATATGTATTTACGTTGTTGACAGAGAGAGAGAGAAGAAAAGAAAAGAAAAATGTCTCTAATTAATAAATAATGGTGAGGTTTCTTTTGTGTTTTCCTTTCCACAGATTTTTCGTCTGTTTCTTTTAAGAGCTTTTACTCAATTAAAAATGAAATCCGTTTAAAAAAAAAAAAATTTTTTTCTTTCTTCTGCTCATCGAGCAAGAACGTTTTGAATGAGAGTTGACTCGAGAGAAAGGAGTCATTTTGAGTTATTACCCACAACTTGAAGATGTTTTATGTCTAATTATAAAGAAAATAATTAAATCAAATAAAAATAATTGTGGAATGTCAATGTCGGTAAGTTTCCTTTCAAAGATTTGATGAAACAAACATGAGACACGGGAGAATGTGGGAAGGGGAGGTGTAGAAGAAGGCGGTGCAATTTAACATAAAGTTCAGAGGATTACATTCAAAACGGTTTTCTCACGTAAAATAAAGTCATTTAGAAAAATGAAAAAATCGAGGTGAGCTTTGTTTGGAAATTCCGATTCCGGTTTTAGAAACGAACACGAAAATTTGACGCTAATTTCTCTCTTTTTCTAAATGAGTTGTTAGAATTTAACAAAAGATGAAAAAGTTATTGTTCTTATTAGTTTTAATCCAGTTCGTCACCCTCTAGTATATGTGATTGTGTTCTGCCGTGCTTTTGTCTTTTAAGACCGAAGATAAATTCATAATCCAAACGTATTCATCCATTGTGCAAAAAAGGTGACAGTTTCTCTCAGGAAATGTAAATAATAAAAACAGTCATGTTATAGTCACTTGTGTGGACACAAATTTTTGTTCTTGTTTTGGCTATTACGCTGATAGCTGCAGCTTGAAAAGCAGACGAAATGTTCGACAGAGGTAAGGGTTTTCACTCTTATTATACACAAAATTTGACACGGCGTAATAGCCAGAAAACTGACATAACTACCAGTAGTTTTAGTTAGACCGGAAACGTCGGTTCTGTGCCTTATACCTAATATATGTTACAGTAAAAGTGATAGATAGATCGGAAATTATATGCATAATTCCCCAGACCAACTAAACTTGGTAAGCGTGCACACACACAAACAAAGAATCGTATTATAAACAACGCACTTTTTATGAAGAATTCATTTCATAAATACTGCACACTTTTAAAATAAATTCTTTGGATAATCGGAATTGCTCATTAATGATTGTGTCAAATTGAACAGTGACAGACAAATCTCATCCTATACAAGTCTTGTATTCAGCATTAACGAACAGTAATATCGTACATATGTTACGGTAAAAGTGATAAATATGGTGAATATAAATATAAATCCCGGTGATTATTCATTACCAACAACTAAGCCTAGTAAAAGTGACAAATTACTGAGTATTTATTACATTTACCGGCTAGTTTATAAAATATTCAACTCATAGTTTGTGCAAAATTTTATTTCATTCCCAATCACTAGCCGGTAAATGTGATAAATATGTGGAAGCCTAATTTGTCACGATTTCTAAGCTTAGTTGGTGATTATGAATGATTGGCGCGAATTATATTAATATATACTCGCCTGAATTATCACTTTTATCGTAAAATAATTTTATCACTTTTACCGGCTAGCTTTTAAAATCGCTAACTCGTAACGGGGAATTTAAGAAAATTTGGCTCACGTGCCTGGATTCTACCACTTCACAGGCTTCTGTTATATTGAAGTAAAAGAAAGCTGGAGTGAGTTGATTTATATTTTGTAGAGAAGTGTGCATTAATTATGAAATGAAAGTACCTAACCTAACGCTACGTATGCATGATGTGGACCGGAAGTAACATCGTATATAGGTTACAGAGTATTTATCACATTTACCACCTAGTTTCTAAAACATCCAACTCGTAATCTGAGCAAACTTTCATTAAATTCCCCAGCAAAATTTAAATATTCTATAAACTAACCGGTCAATGTGATAAACATTCAGTAATTTATCACATTTACCAAGCTTAGTTGGTGATTATGAATAGTCGCAGGAAATTATACATAAATTCGCCCGATTTATTGCGCCATATAAAGGTAGTTCCAAAAGTCTAAAATCTAACACAGCTAAATGTCCCAGTTGATATGAGATATCATTAATATATGATTTGGTCAATATTATACTGTGAAGTGGATGGTGATAATATGGCGGTAAGCGTTACTTGTATTTTTCATATTTGTGTACTTTCTTCCTTTTTAATAAGTTATACTTATACCTAAAAAGATATACTACCGTTATTACTATGGAATATTTGTAGTTGGTGGTAGTTTTAATCACGTTTTCCACCTCTCAAAGCTTAAAATAGAACAGTAGACAGTTGTCGGAGGTGCAGTTTCCGACACGTCCCACAATTCAATCAGCATCCTCAGGAACATTTCGAGTGAAAAGTGTATTCACGCCAGCTTCCTGAATATGTGCCGTTCCCTTCAGCGCTCAGTATTATTATTATTAAGGCATAAAGTTATCTTTGGTGGCTTCTTCTTTGAAAAGCGAGAACGGAAATGCCATTTACAATTTGTGCTGAATATGTGAGAGCCTCATTTTGTAAAAATTTCCTTTCTCGCGAATGAAAGACTCGGTTTTAAGATTTTTCTGTTACACGATCTCCGACACGGGCACATCTTTCGGATGAAAGGATTTTCTCGAGAAGAAGAAATAAAATCCCAGATCCCACGCACACACACGGCTTCCTTTTTCCAAAAGGTAAGTGGGTTAATAATTGTTTCGGGATAATTTTGAATGAACTTCTAATACTTGGATGTTGTAAAACTCTCAACTTCACTCAACTTTCTTAATCACCTCCTCCCTCCTCTCCTCTCTCTCATCTAGTCTGAAAACAAAAGTTGTTAATGAATTTCCTTGAGGAGATATAAAAACGCTGGTAGTGATGACCTTATTGGACTCCATTTTTCTTTCTGAATTCAAAAAGCAAAAAGACGTAGGAGAAGAAATTGAAAACAGATTTGTAAGCTTTCTCGAAGATGTTTGTCAGAGGAATTAGAGCTAATCCCCACCTTAGTACCTTTGTAGATTAAAAACTTTTCCACAGCAGCATTTACCATCATCCTATTCCCTTCCCACCTCTTTCAAAATACAATTTTCTTCTACTTCCTACTTCTCTGCTCTAATTTGAACTATCCTCCCAAAAACATTTATATTCACTTCCTTTATCCGGTCTTGGAGCTAAGACATTACTCAACCCTTTAAAGCTAAATCAGCAAACCACTTTTTGACTGGTCCTTAAAGGCAGATAATGTAGTGCTTGCTAACAAGCGGAAGTATTTTCCGGAAGTGAGTTCAACTAAGAGAGAACATCGTACATTTATCAAGAGAACTGAACCAAGCCTCCAGGAGAAGAAAAATTATTTTGAATTCAGTGAGCAGAAAAGATTAAAGTAAAGAGGAGTAAGAACAAAATAAGAGGATGTTTCTTTACTGCTATATAATTCATTTGCACGCTATACAAAGGTTCATTTCATAAATTATGCACACGTTGGACTTGATGCCACTATGAGAATGTAAGACAACAAGACGTTGGTATATTGTTATAAACTGTATATTGACTTAAAATATCACTGTGGTCATTGTGATATCACAGCACCGCCATGACTAACTGGCTATTTGTAGCTTATAGCGCCTCACTTGTAGCGGTTCTTATCATCCTGATCGCTCTCTCATGTTGGAACTAACAAAGCTTGAATGGAAGAGGGAAGATAATACAAAAACATATAAAGTTCGAAAAATCACTTAAACTTTAAGCATGGATCCGTTTCATAAAAAATGCACAGTTTTATGAGTAACTAATTCCATCACCTATAAATCAAAACCCTCTAAAGCAGGGACGAGCAACTCGCGGCTCGTTAAACATGTTTATGCGGCCCCAACCATTTCCAAAATTCAATTTTCTTTATCCCCCCTCTCCCATCAATATATTATTATAAAATTAATTATAATAATATGGTAGTACATACTAAACCGAAACAATTTTTTGCTGACGAGTTACTCACTTATCAGCGACTTGTTCAAACATGCAATACGAACGCCCCGAGTCTGTGCTTCTGTTTGTTTGCTTCTGTCACACAATCAGTCAGACTGGTAAGCTGTTAACTAGCAACTTCAGCAATTCTTGCGTTTCTCGAAAGGCGTGAGCGCAATATTATTGTCAAAAAGGTTATATTACAGTTTTTATTACCAAAATTAAGTTTTCCTACAAATTTGTGCGGCCCGACAACAAATTTAAAAATTGATTTAAGAGGTTGCTCACTCCTGTTTTAAAGGATTCGTTCCATTAGAATTTTACAACGTTACAGGAATCATACACTGTAACTACAGAAAAGTGTAAAATCGAAAGCGGAAATAACCAAAAAATTAAGGTTTCCGTTGAAATTATTAACTTTTTACAAATGGTTTAGACGTTAAAATTCGGCTTTCAAAAGTCACATGTTTAAATTATTAAACGAAAATAATATTTCAATTAAAACTTTGCCGATTCAAAATCTGTCGGACGCGAAGTTTAAACTTCTTCTTCTTCTTCGCGAGATTCGTTACCATATTTGAATTATTTCTAAACTAATTTACATACTCATACGTAGTGATACTCATCTGAGACCTTATCCACGCGACTCTGTCATTATTTTGACATATCCTGCCCCTTATCACGCCCCAAATATTTGACTAAATAAAAATTAAATTATGGTAATAAATTCCGCATCAAAGAGAAACACTAAGAAACCACTTAGTGTTACCAACACTTTCATCCAAATAGCAAAAACTTTCTTTGGTTCCTTCGAATCCGCCTACAAATTCTTCGCTATGCCGATTGTTATGTGTGAAAGCATTTCAAGGTTTTCCTTATGGAATTAAAATGGCGACGAAATGTTGAGCAAACTGGTGCCCGTCAGCTGAATAATTTTATTGAACTAATCCCAGCATTCCAAGTCTTAAAGTCAGTGGCTAATGGTCCCGTGAGTTATGTTTAAGATTCCAGTAATGCGGTTGTAGTAGCTCATGACACATGGCAAGTCGTTTTGAATTTTATTAAAATTTCAAACTGACCTCCCTCCCGCCATTATCCCTACCCTCTCTCCTCCATTTTGTTCTTTATTAAGGCGGTTTTTCGCGAATTATTTTTATCAAAATGAAAGTTGTAACTCTTCGCAGAGCAAAAAAGACAAAATTAACAAATGAAGGTTGACTAATTAAAAAAAAATTTCAGGTAATTAAATAAGTCTTGTCATGTCTAAATGACCTAATTTCCTAATCAGATTCTCTTGATAAAATTGCAGTCAACTTTGACCCGGAGAGATTGCAGTCGGATGGATTAAATGGAAATGCAAAATCCCGACCACCTTTTTAATACCCTAAACATGACCAAAAGTAGTCATGACGGTACTTTTAATACCGGATGTCTAAATCTAGTTCTCAAGCACTCACACTGGTGACCAGATTTTTACCCCCTCCCCCTCACCCCGTGCCAAAGTTTTCTCTGATGTGAGTTTACATTTTTATAGTTGGTAACTCTGAGAGAAGTTCAATATGACAACGCGACCAAGGGTTATGATTGATAACGGTTTTCTAACCGAGGAATTTATGTCTTCACACACAAACCGCTTATTAAATTTTTCTCGAAATTTACGGTTCTTCCCCGTTTCCGGTTTCGAGGAACAATGTCTATTGATGAAATTATTATTTTCCCCATTCCAGTCCGAATAGTTTGAGTTCCAGGTTTTTGTTCCGGGTCAAAAGCACACTTGAGGGTTGAAATGTTTTTCCAAAACCTGGGGAAATTGTTGACGAGAATCGTTTTTCACTGGCGGACTGTATGATTCATTACACTGGTTGGGTGTTGGATCTCTTTATACTGTTAGACGGACAGGAAAATAATTTCGGTTCTTTGCGTTACACCTAATATATATGTTGCGATAAAGGAAGCGAATATATTAATATATATTTTTTCCGCCGATTATTTATAGTCACCAATTAAGCTGAGTAAATTTGACAAATTGCTTAATATTTTTCATAATAAATATGATACAAAATGGCGTGCAAAAGATGATATCCTCTCCAGGAAAATGTGAATGGTGATAATTGATATAGACAGACTGATTGCTTCGTTGGTCTGATGAGAACTCTTCTCGCTCAACCTGAACACTGTTTCAACCTGCTCGTGGTTACTGAAGATACGAGTACTCATCCTTCCTTAGCACCCGCACTATATACAAATCACAATATGTGAGCTTTAATGATAATCGTTCAGTGATAAAAACAAAACCTTGTTTTTGACATTTTTATATACAGTTATGTTAGTTATGTTAGTTTTTGACTGTTATGTCAAAATTTGTGACTGATAAGAGTGGAAACTCGCACCTCACCAAACGTCTCGTCTGCTTTTCTAGCAGCAGATACCCTCAAGATAAATCAGGCGAGTGTATATTAATAAGATCTCCGGCGATTATTCGTAATCATCAACTAAGCTTGGTAAATGTGACGAATTACTGAATGTTTATCACATTGACCGGTTAGTTTATAGAATATTCAATTTTGCTGGGGAATTTAATGAAAGTTTGCTCAGATTACGAGTTGGATGTTTTATAAACTAGGCGGTAAATGTGATAAATACTCTGTAACCTATTTACGATGTTACTTCCGGTCCACATCATGCATACGTAGCGTTGGGTTAGATACTTTCATTTCATAATTAATGCACACTTCTTTACAAAATATAAACCAACTCACTCCAGCTTTCTTTTACTTCAATATAACAGAAGCCTGTGAAGTGGTAGAATCCAGGCACGTGAGCCAAATTTTCTTAAATTCCCCGTTACGAGTTAGCGATTTTAAAAGCTAACCGGTAAAAGTAATAAATTTATGTTACGGTAAAAGTGATCAATCTGATGAATATAAATATAATTCCCGGCGAGTATTTATTACCACACCACCAAGTTAGCTCAGTAAGTGTCATAAATTACGGAATATTTATCAAATTTACCGACTAGTTAATTAATTATCTAACTCATAATCCGTACAAACTTTTCTTAAATTTCCCATCACTAGTTGATATTTTAAAAACTAGTAAAAATTTGATAAAATGTATAAGTGGTAAATGAGGCGAGGATATATATAAGATTTTCGGCAATTATTCATAATCACTAACTAAGCTCGGTAAATGTGAGAAATTACTGAATATTTATCACATTTACCGGTTAACCAACTAGTGTTGGGGATGAAATAAAAGTTTGCAAAGACTCTGAGTTACATATTTTATAAACTAGCCAGCAAATGTGATAAATACTCTGTAACCCATTTACGCTATTACTTTCCGGTCCATATAACACACACGTAGCCTTGGGTTAGGTAACTTCATTTCATAATTAATGCACACTTCTATTCAAAATACAAACCAACCCGTTCAAGTTTTCTTTTTGAGAAAGAATTTCAATATCAAGTTAGAAAATCTGTCAAGTGGTAAAAGCCAAGAATATGAGCCAAATTTTATTAAATCCCCAATGATAGGTTGGGTATTTTATAAACTACCCGGTAAATGTGATATATATTCATTAACCCAAATTAATTGGTGACTACGAATAATCGCCTGAATTTATATATATTTCGCGTCATTTATCAATTTTACCGTAGCTCGCAGAACCGAAAATATTATCCGGTTCATCTAAAAGTATAAAGAGATCTGACACCATCCCGTGTTATGAATGGCGGAGTTCGTTAGTGAAAAGAATACTCTTCGACACTTTCTCCAAGCTTTTGAAAACTCTTGAACTCTCGAGTGTGCTTATGACTGGGAACAAAACCTGGGACTCCAACTGTTGGCAGACTGGAGCGGGAAAATTTCATTAACAGACACTGTTCCATTATATTTATTCGCCTGATTTATCACTTTTACCGTAATGTTTTGTACGATATTACTTTCTGGTTCACATACAAAGGCTGAATATCTGGGAGTAAATTTTTTTAAAAAGATTTTTCCAAAATCGAACAATAGTTACGCCGGTAAAGAAACTATATCAAGTCTCACTCTCTGGGGGTCTGACATTCTTTAATGAAATTGTTTTTTTTGAAAGATATGGGTGCCTTTTTCCTTTGGCTGAAAGCATAAAAAAATAATTTCCTGTCAAGACAAATGGAGGCTTGGAAAGGAAATCTAATTTTTTTGTCAGAAACCGAGCATTCAATTTTCCCTCAAAAACAAATAACACAAGTTCACAAGACTTTTCTTCTCTGTAAAATTTGGAGGTTTTATTGGACCAGTGCTAAGACTTTCCTTTGTTCGCGGACAAAGGGCGAAATACCAGTATTCGCTCTCTCCTTCCTGATTAGAAAGCGTTTTTCAGCTTTCAGTTTTAGAAACTCTTTCAAGAAACTTTCTTCTTTTTATTTTTAACATGACTCGATAAAAGTTCCTCTTTTTGTCTGACAGAAATTCGCTTGGGTAAAAGAAGAGAAGATTGGGATTTGGGTTGAAACAACAGCGAAAAGTCACATAAATTTATTCCATTCAAGTTACAAGAGTGCCAACCTTTTCCCAAACTCAATTTCCTCTCGATCGATTTAATTTCGATTGATCGAATCCTTGGAATTTTGACTATTTCCACACTTCCTCTCATTAGATTCGTTAAGAAATTTCTGCGCATCCGGAATTCGCGTTTTGACTTATGTACCCCTTTGAGGAACTTCATTCATCAACTCTTCTCCTTATGCTTCATCGCTCGCGATCATTCTTTTCCAGGGTTTCCCATTGAAAAGAAAATTCTTTTCTTCTTTATATTATCTCATTGTCCATGCTCGCTCACTCAATTCAATATTAAATTTTTTTTTAATCGATTTTAATAATCCCCAAGAATCTTCCTTCTTTCTGTGACGCTGCCGACAGCAGAAAAAACTCGAAATATTGTGAATGAAAGAGGACTCGAGTCTATCTACTGACACGAGCTTATGTCTCCATTTTTTTAATGGGAATTAATCGTCGTTGGTAATGCCTCTCAGTAAGAGGTCTTCAGCCTTAATCGTGATAAATGAACCAGGGTGGAGTCGTGTCGTGATACTAAGACCACAATAAAATTTTTAACCCGAAACTCTCTTCTTCTTCTTCACTTTTGAATGAAGAGCCAATGTTCAAACATTACCGTTGTCTTTCGTTAGCCGAACTAAGCTGATACTAAGATCCGCGAAATTCCACACCAACCGTATCTACAGCGTAAATGCTTTCTTATAATCGACAGATTAAACAATGTAGAAATTAAAATTAATCGCAGAGGCTTCGTGGTGTAGGAGTTAAGTACCAGACTAAGAAGTTATAGTCTCGAGTTCAAATCCTTGTCACACCCAAAAAGGATGCAAATGGGATTAAAACTCAACTATAACTATAAATTTAATTTAATAAAGTGAAGAGCAAAGTTGAATTAATTACCTGTTAATCCGCATAAGTAAGTGTGCGTTGTTTATGAAATAAATAAAAGATTTCATGAAAATGTTTATTACTTACGAAATGAATTCTATGTGCAAGTGTGCGTTATTTATGAAACAAGCTCTCCTTAAATATAATTGCTCCGAGGAAGTCTTCAGAACCTGTGAATTATTTAAAAAATAAGTTTTGTATTGAAGT
Organism: Columbicola columbae; assembly: GCA_016920875.1. Lineage (NCBI taxonomy): Eukaryota > Metazoa > Arthropoda > Insecta > Psocodea > Philopteridae > Columbicola > Columbicola columbae. The sequence goes on along the minus strand of JADMLL010000001.1, from coordinate 5,883,960 downwards.
ATGCATTGATATGGTAAGGTTCTAGTAGTGTGCAATACTTATGAAACGAGATATTCCTTCTTTGTGGGAGAAATTCCTCGTTTAAAAATGTCAATTAAAAATCGGAAGGTATTTATGACTCATTTTATTAGAATTTTCACATCAGACAGTCGCGATGGGGAAAACTGATACGAAGATTCCGAAAATGGAAACTCTGTAGTGTTCCTTGTGTGACAGCTTACATCGGCGTAGCTGTATCATGCGCATGGATATATATGGACCTGAGTAACACTATGGCGTCACAGGGGTGCAAAGACTATTCACCGAGTGCCGGTGGCTCCCTGTTCGTGCCTCTCGAAATTTCTTACGCATGCGTCGATGTCTGTATTGTGAATTCAAAGCTGAGGAACGAAAGTTATTGTTGCGTGTTCTGTTTGACTAACAGTAAATGACAAAGTAGAAACTTTTTATTTTCTCAAAAACTTTGCCTCAGGAGTCTATAGGAGTAGAAGGTTCGGTCTCATCTCTAAATCGATTCATACAGTTAGTGTAAAGTTAGTCCAAGCGAACCAACGGCGTTAGTTTGAAACTATAACAAAATAGGTTGCACATTCACACGAATGATTTATTTCATAAATATTGCACACTGCTACGTAGTCTTCATTTAACTTAATCCAAAAGAATACAGTACTACTGGCTGTGGGTTACGTACGCTTTTAGTTGAAAGATTAGGCCACATACGTCATACTTAACATGCGTTATTGAGCTTATTAACACTGGTCCGGAGGGTCCACAGTTCACACAGTGGTGTCATGTCAAAAAATACTAACTGAGTACCGATGGCTCCCCGTTGGTACCTTTCGAAAATTATTGCGCATGCGTCGAAAGTTATTGTTGCGTGTTTTGTTTAACTAACAGTAAATGACAAAGCAGAAACTTTTCGTTTTCTTAAAAACCTTGCCCCAAGACGTGGGAACTAAGGATAAGATGAATAAAGAAGAACCTCGAAAAAACGCCGGCTCGAAGCGAAATTATGTACGTCAGTTCCACCGGCAGATTAGACGTCCGGACGCCGTAATGTAAACTACGTAAATGCTGCAAAGCAAAATATCACAAAACACTTCCACTCAATCTAGACGGAACGCAGCCAGATTTTTTACAGATTTATAAAGTAATTTATATCTGATAATATTATTCTTAGAAAACTATAATTGAAATTATACTCCTGAGTGTTTGTTTGCAATTTCAGCGTAAAAACAATTTCCCTAAGTCGGTAAAATTTCACTGGATCCCACTGTGGGGGAGCTAGGAGAGCGGAATCAAGTTTACTTGCCCTCAAAATTATTAATGTAAGTCAATAGGTTGTAATTATTTCGCACGATAATTAAATTTTATTAAAATTTGTTTAAGACAAACGATTATAATGATCCTCGCACGATAAACGTTATTCTGAGAAATCCGAACTGTACAAATTCAAAGGGAATTTTCCCTGAATAAACAATTTACGGAAAATGGAAAAGTTTTTGAGGAAACGAAGGAGCCTTCCAGCGTATTCAGACGAAGGGAGCAGGTGCTTTCATCGAAATTTGGGTAAATCGAACCGAAATATATCTACGCACCGGGGGCCAGGCATTTCGGTCGAACCGCAGAAATCCGATATTTGTTGCCCGTGGAGTTGTAAACCGAGAAACTCGTATGTGGAAAAAATGGAGAGAGAGGATCACTAGTCCAGTGGTTGAGGATTTAAGGAATTAAAACGTGGACTCGAACCCGAAACTGAAACCGATGAGAATAAACCTCCCGGTTCTAATTATAACCGATTCTGTAAAAGAGTTGAGATTAAGCCTACCAGGCCCTAAAAAAATAAATACATAGACATTAACTTATGTATTCTGACATGGTTCAAAATGTCTTTCGCATTTTTATCACGGTCTCTTGCAAACATCCTACCCAAACTGTATAATGCTTCCACCTTTTAATTAACTCGCCGAGTTTAAATTTTTTTTGGTTCGTTAGCCTCATCTTTGTTAGGAAAATTGTTTTATAAACAAGAAGCCGGGCACGTTCCTGCCAAAACACAACTTTTTAGAAAAATTTTCATTTGTTTTTGTTTCTTCCCTTTTGCGCGAGCTTTGAATTAGACAGACACAAATAATTTTAAGTTTGTTATCGTGTCGTTTAGATTTGTTAACTCGTAGGAAAGGAACGAACCTATTCTCTTCAAAACAAATTTTTTTCTTTTTCATACAAAACATGTTTACAACATTCGTGATACGTGTCCCTTCTACCGTTTATACAAAAACCGTTTACCCAAAAATTTTTATCGGTTTTCAATTTTCACACTTACAAAAAATTTAAATTTACAAATTAAAATTTTTAAGGTTTTTTATATTATTTACTTGTAGTGCAGTGGAACCTCTCTTAACGAATCCCTCTTATAGCGAGAAATTCGCATAACGAGCAACATAATAATTTTTATATTTACAATAGGTTTATATTATTTGGGACCACCTGAAATTTTCTTTCTCGCTGCAACTTTTGTTTTTCTTTTGTATGCCACAGGTAGAACGGAGGTCTGGAGTAATGAAGTCCAAATACTTTTCTTCAGATATTGGATTGCTCCATCCTCCAGTACCGACTCGCCTTTTCTATACCTTCGAATCTTCTCTGAATTTCCTCGTGGATTTTCAGCCTTTCTTCTCTCCTTCTTCTGACATACTCCACGCTGAGGCCAATCTTCTGTAAAAAAGTTCTTTTTGGCTTATCTTCTACGTTCTAGTCGTAAGCACTCTTCCGGCAGATCGTTATTTCTTGCCATTGTTTTCGATTTAAACTTTGCTGCTCTTGCAACACTCTTGATTATTATTGGTGTTTTCTTCACTTCCTCCATGATCACATAGTTTGGAACATACCATGGTAAGGTCTATCTGAAGAAGTTTCTCTGCAGCTGTTCGAATTGCGGGTGTTCCGTCCATCCCCAGACCTCCGCCGCATACAGTAGCACACTTTCCACAAGATACTGGTAAAGCATGCACCAGCCTGGGGAACGACCTTTTGTCCATGCTCCATACTTTCTTCATTATGGCTGATGCTCTGTGCGCAGTTCTTAATTCTAAAAGAGCAACATATTTTGCAAAAAAAATGTCTCTCATAATTAGCAATGACTTGCATAACGAGCAATTTTTGGCAAAATGAGCGACACGTACTTGGGGAATCCCCAAAGATTTCGGACCCCAAACCAGGGCGGATTCAAAGTTAAATCTTCCTCTGTCTGTCTTATCTTCTTCATTACCACCCAAAATTCATTCATCTTTACTTTCATTCATTTTCGATTTTTTAAACTTCTTAGCTTCCTTTCCTTTCCTTTTCTCTTCTCTTCTTTCAAAGCCATCCCTTCCATCTCGAATTCTTTTCAAACTTTTGGAATTAGAACAGAGTCTTTAAGATGAGGAATTAATTCACAAAGCAACAATCTTGTGAAATAAGAGAAATGCTGAAAGCAAAGTGGAAACTGTTGTTCGTACATTAAGAAGCATCATCCTAAATAAGACAGCAGCCATGCGCCATGAAATTTTTCAAGGATAATGCGGTCTCATTTTTATCAAATTTTGAAGCGTCGGCAAAGACAAATACACTGCTTTGTAGTAAAAATAAATTAGGTATATAGACCTAACTAAGAAAATATGATTAATCTCATATCTGACAGCAATTTCTATGCATTTTTTTGTTTACTAAATGCTAAACATAAATTCTGTTCGGTCTGAAACGCATAAACCTGGTTTACATTGATATATATGGAAAAAATTGTTTCGCATTACGAATAAAACTCCGGAACGAATGAAACTCGTTGAGAGAGGCTCCACTGTATTACTAAAGGAAAAAGAAAAAGAGGCGTAGATTACTCAAAATAAAATAAAATATAACTAAATTGTCAACTTTTTAGTAAAATCTGAGGAAAAATCAGACTTATATTATTTATTTCTCTGTTTAACAGTATAGAAGTATAAAAAACTAAGAATATGTAATAATTTATTAATTAACTTCTGTTTTCAGAGACCATAACCATGTTTTTTGTTATAAAAATTTGCTCCCTTCCTCCTGAGGTGGACTTGATTGTATTTAAGGTTTCAAATAACAAATTTAAATTTTTCTGATCTTTTGTTTGTTCTTACTAAAACCAAAAACTCTTTGTTTAATTCTTTGGAGTAGAGCGGTGATTCTCAAAGTGGTCTATGACAGAGGTCTATGACAAACTGCAAGGGGTCTACGACAGCGAAAAAAAATTTTTGGGGTCCATGAAATGAAAATGGGAGTCCACGAGAATGGGTCTCAACAGCACACTGATAGTACCTATTTAGTTACGTTATACTATCTTATAATATAAAGACATATACATTATTTATATAAGTACCTATGAAGCAAAAATTTTCAAAAATGAATACCAGGTAAGTAGGGGTCTACCCAAAATCGAAAAACATGGCAACGGGTCTACGACAGAAAAATTTTGGGAACCTCTATAGTAGAGGAAGAAGTGTCGGGTTCCTGACTATATTTATTTATAGCCTTGTAAGAGTATAACTTACATAGCAATTCTCCTTCTGATTTCATTGTCATTTTTTGTGACTAAAGAAAGAAATTTATTGTTTCGTTGCTGTTGGAATTTTTTTTTCCTGAAAACCGATAAACCCTAGTTCCTTCTGCTTGTAAACACATCAAGGATTACGGCCATATTGATCCGATTCTTTCTCTGACCGTTAACAGACCGAAACGCGATTTCCTTCTTCGTATTTTTTATTTTATTTTAATATTCTACTTTTTATAAAGATTAATGAAGAGGAAGGAATCCATAAAGAGAACGCCTCCGATTTCCTGTCAATAAAAACTTGAGTTTCCCATTGGAGAAACTTTATTCCCGAATATTGATGTAGTGAAGGGAAGATTTCCGGTTCATTGCTTCCATCTGCAATGTTCTCGTGTGATCGCCTCGCGTACGGCAAAAAAGAAATTAATAAATGCCTTTGAATAAAGACTCGAGAGGAAGACGGAAAAATTCTCTCTCTCTCTCTCTTTCAAAAAGCTAAATATAAAATGGAGGTGTGTGGCCTTTCTATAAAGTGTCGTCGAATTTCCAAGAGGGTCGAGTGAATCTTGAACGAAAAGGTTGCCACATTCATTAACAAACACAAAATTTTACTGATCTCTTGAAGCGATAATTATTTTATAATTAAATTTGAAACAATGTTACTCCGATGACGTGTCACGTCCTTTTGTAATGCCCCGAAATTAATTAGTCGAAACGAATCGGTGACACGATATTTGGGTCTTGAAGTTTTTTGAAATACGGTCGGATTTGGTTGACAGTTAGATGACGCTCATGTTGTTCTGAGAATGAGAAACCTTTTGAAGATTATCTCGGAAAAGATAAGTGTGCAGTATTAATGAAATAAGTGAGAGGCATGCGGTTAAGTGGTCGAGAGGCTTGGCAATTCAAAGGAAAGGTTACGTATACGAGCCTCCTCCCACATACCGTTGGACGGTATGTGGGAGGAGGCTCGTATACGTAACCTTTCCTTTGAATTGCCAAGCCTCTCGACCACTTAACCGCATGCCTCTCACTTATTTCATTAATACTGCACACTTATCTATTCAGAGATTAAAGATTTCTTGTCCTTTTATTTAATGAATGAAACTTTCCGTTGTTTCTCATGAGAAAAATTTATATATTTATAATTATATACAAAAATAGAACCACTCGAGTAGTAATGCTATGGCGTCCGGACGTCTAATTTAGATTTTTTCGTGTCAATACCGGTAGAACTGACTTACATAATTTCGCTAGGAGCCAGCGTTTTTTTTTCGAAATTCTTGTCTACTAATCTACTAATCTTATTGTCATTCTCATGTCTTTGGACAAGGTTTTTAAGAAAACGAAGAGTTTCCACTTTGTCATTTACTGTTAGTCAAACAGAACACGCAACAATAACTTTCGTTCCACAGCTTTGAATATACAATACAGCCATTGACGCATGCGCAATAATTTTCGAAAGGCACCAACAGGGAGCCACCGGCACTCGGTGAATAGTCTTTGCATGGCATCCCTGGGAAGCTATCGGACGCCATAGTGTTACTCAAACCCATATATATCCATGCGCATGATACAGCTACGCCGATGTAAACTGTCACACCCCGAACTCTACAGAACTTTCATTTTCGTGATGTTTGTATCAGTTTTTCCCATCGCGACAGTCTAATGTGAAAAGTCAACCATCGACGCATGCGCAATAATTTTCAAAAGGTAACAACGGGGAGCCACCGGCACTCAGTTAATATTTTTTGACATGACACCACTGTGTAGCCATCGGACCAGTGTTAATAAACTCAATAACGCATGTTAAGTATGACGGATGTGACCTAATCTTTCAACTAAAAGCCTACAGAATAGTACCGCAGTACAGCGTACAGTACCAGTAGTACTGTTATTGTTTTGGATATTAAGTTAGAATAAGTTAAATGAAGACTACGTAGCAGTGTGCAATATTTATGAAATAAATCATTCGTGTGAATGTGCAACCTATTTTGTTATAGTTTCAAACTAACGCCGTTGGTTCGCTTGGACTAACTTTACACTAACGATATGAATCGATTTAGAGATGAGACCGAACCTTCTATCCCTATAGACGCCTGGAGCTTTTCGACGCGGCCGAAAATTCAATTATTCTGTCAAATGTTTCGCTTGGCCGGCAAAATAGTCAAAAGGCTAACATCACTAACAGTAATGAACGCCTCGAAAATATCAAAAACTTGCCAAGGAGTAATTGACGATGAGATCCCTGCGGAAGGTTAATTAGAACAAGTCACTGACACAGAAACCTCTTAATGGAATAGCGCCGGGTTTTGAGTCAAGGCCATTTCGCTTATTGACCGACCACAACAGGATTTTTGTTTTCAATTTAAAATTTTATGTACATCACATTATTAAAACATCAATAAGAGTACGTCCATTTTGTGAAATACCATCGGACGAATCACAAAACACTGAATTAGAATTATTATTCACATTTTCTAGGAACAAATGAAATGAGACAAAAGCTCAGAAGTAATTCATTTTATTAAAAGTTTTCAGTAGGAGCGTATAAAAATTCTCTTTTATATTATATTCTTCCCCGAGTGCTGTCATTTTATACATTCAGTTAGTAAATGCTCGACATTAACATTTCAGATAGCACTTTCTGTTATTAAAAATATCTGTAAATATTCGGGGAAGTTGTCATGGCCCGACAGCACTTGGGTTGTGCGATAGCTATTGTCGACATTTATATCTGTTTGTTATGGAGGGAGGGAATTTATAGCCTTTTTTGGTTTTTTCTCACTGCTTCCACCATTTTTCAAAAATTTTGTCTTTGTATCTAATTGTTTCCGTGTCAATAACATTGCCATATCTAAGTTGTGACTGAGGTCTTCTTTTATTAATTACTACCGAAATATGATATACTCTTTTGTGTTGACTATTCACTAGAGTATATCTCTCTTCTGACAATTTTTGTAATAGAATACTTCATGGAACCACACGATGTACAGTTTATCTGGTTGTCTTCTGTTATCTAACCGGATTTCAGTAGATACTTAAGCTTATAGATTACTCGCTATATAATTAGCGATATTCTGACTTATACTATATGTAGATTCTTACTGAACTTCGACTGATCCACTAGATTACCAACAGAATTCTGATTCTGGACTACCTCACTGACGGACTGCCTTAAACCAGAGGTGCGCAAACTAGGGTTCATGAACTCCATG
>JADMLL010000001.1:5638406-5876081 GCA_016920875.1 Columbicola columbae | reverse complement strand
TTTTACGTATAACAAAAATTATATCGTTACAAAATAGAAAATGCCGTCGAGGAAAAAAGAAGTTGAATTGAAAAAGAAAATTGTTACTTGAAACGTGAAGTGGAAAAATGTCGGTGACTGTCGATTCCAGAGTATTTTGCCGTTTCGAAAATTGAGTTTACAAATCTCAAGAGAACCAAGCTTTAACGTCAGCCGAGAAAAATACTACGTGTCAGTATAAATCAAAAATGAAAAATGAGAATTTCAAAACAAATTTGTTTTTATTTTACTTTTTATATATTCAACCACCTGCTCTTTCTTCCTTTATTGTTTTTTATTATTAATATTTATTATTTTCCGTTTTCATTTTATTAAAATGGCCGCGCTACATTTCCCACGTTGTGTTTTGGTGATTCCATTTTGGTTATTAGTCCTGGAAATAATATTTTTCTCATTTTTCCTTTGATTAAAAGTTAATGATGAACGGTAGCGGAATGATAATTATAGCGCAACTCAATTTGTTCAGTTAAGATAGTAAATTGTGGAGTGACGATTTACGCTGTTTTGCTTTCCAGTCATGAAGTTCATCCAGCCACGATTGCTTATTTCCTTTATCTCGTTCTTTCGTTTGTTCACCACTCCAATCTCTAGTTAACTTTTATCTTTTCACATTCTCTTCTTCTTCTTCTTCTCTCTATCTCTTTGTTATTCCTTCTTCTTCCAGACTTAAGATGCTGGTCTGTTATACTACCTTCTTAAATTTTAGACGCAGAAACTACAGAATTATGGTAATATTTTAAACCCTTTGATAATGGGTTATAGTAAGGTGACCATACTATACTATTATTTTTAATACATGCCGCGTGTTTTGGTATGATAATTTCTTGTTTCAAATTTTGTAAAAATAATTTAAGTTGAAATAGACAAAATACAAAATAATATCGTCCATCAATCACAAGGTAGCGACCTCAGTCAGCAATTTAAGTCAAATTCTACTGTACGACGTCATCTTTCGCGCCTTCCGGTTGTCCGCACAATGAAAGTCCGCCGAACCTCACCCCGAAAATGGCCGAGAGAACGAAAACAACTACAAATGACCCAAATCCCAAAGCACAGCCGTTCTAGAAGGCGTATCGGGTTCGAATGTCTTTCAGCTTTTTCGACAGCGAGTTCGATCCAAATCTTCTGCTTCGCTGGATCGTTCGACTTATATTGTTCGCAAAGATCACCATCGATAACGTTCTTGAGTGGATAACAGTAGGACCGGAAAGAGGTATGATCTTGTCTGCATAAAGGTGGATACTCGCTCCTCATGTGCATTAAGTGCTGCAAGAAATTGTGGTCTACTCGCGAAGTAAACGGAACCAGCACCTCGACCGTTCACGATAGTGTCGTGTAGACGAGACTTTCAAACCTCCGGGAACGAGACTCGTCTTCTGGAGTGACATTCAAATTTCGCCGACGTGAAAGTTCGGGAGAACATCCGCTTTTTGAGAAGTTGAAATGTATTTTTAAAAAATATTGAAAATAAGAACCTTTTCAAAAATTCGCGACAGAAAACCCGAGTCCGAGCCAAATATTGCTTCTCGAAAAATCCGGGACTTACCGGAACACATGGTTGATAGGGATTGTTATGATGTAGTGGTTCCTGGCTAGAGAGCTTATGGTAGTCAGTTCGAGACCTCTCCTACATTTTATTAGACCCAAGGCATAAAACTAGACCAAAACTGTAAACTATAATTGATTGATATTTAAAAATATCAAATTTCCAGCGGGAGGTCTGTGGTGTGATGGTTAAGGGCACTTAAGAAGTTATAGCCACGAGTTCAAATCCTCCTCCCGTAACCTGTTATACCCAAAAAGGGCAAAAAACCGGATTGAAACTCAACTATAACTATAACCAATTACATTTCCACACTGTAATAACAAATTCATTTAATAAATAATGTACATAACTACAAATAATAAAATTTATTTATTGAGTACGCCATGTTAACAAGAAACCCTCGTTTAAACAATGCACACTTTAAGCAAAGAACTCTTTAAGTGGTGATTATGAATAATCGCCAGCAATTTTATATATATTCATCCGATTTATCACTTTTACCGTAACATATATGCAACATTACCATTAAGCCGACATAACAGTATGTTAATCGAGGGATAAAGAAACGTTTTTGGTTCCAACAAAGACCTTTAATAAGTTCCTAAGAGATAATTTGAGAAATGATAATTTTCACCCTGGTTAATGTGTACGCAGCCTAGTTAACGTGTCGAATAACTGATTTATGCGTTATAGCGTTAGCACAGAAATAATATTTTTGTTTTATTTCATTTTTAGGTTGAAAAGAGAAAATTTGGAAGTTAGTCAGTTACGGAATATGAAACATCGTTCAATGTTTCACAAGACTCCGCCAGTCGTCGTATTCATTTTGCTACAAGCCGGTGTTGTCTTTTCGCAAAACAATGAAACAGGTGGGTTTGACTTGAATTTTTATTTTAGATTTGTTTTTATTTCCGGTGAGTTTCACTAAAATATGTAAATAAATTTTGAAAATGGTTTTTCGGAAAATGTTTAACTAATTTAATGTTCTATTTCGAATAGGAGGAAAAATTTTCCTGTGATATTGTTATTCCTTTGACTTGTTGCTAGATAACTACACGAAGGTTTTGCCATATTTATTTAAACAAATCATTTAGTAGAATATTTAAAATATTTCGAATTCAAATCTCTGTTTAGACCAAATTTCCACCCCCCTAATAATTGTTGCAGATTTGTAGAGAAACGTATTTAGAACCTTTCCAAAATTTGCTGAGCGGCATTGTGAGGGTAGAATCTTAACCGTTTGTTCTTCACCAAATAAGTGCTCAAGCCAAAATACTTAAAACTAGTACTGTTCATAAAGTTCAAAATGTTTCCTCGGTTTAGCACTAACAAGCACATAAACTCCAGACCAGTGATGGGCAAGTTACTTAACTCCAGCCAGCCGAGGGTATATCAACATGGATAGTATTAACATATGACCAGCTACAATTACGTTTTGAATGTCGAGAAGTTTAAAGTGAATAATCTACAGAAGAAGATAAACAACCGCGTAGTTCATGTGTTGCAATTTGTGGCCTCATTTTAGTTCCAGCCTGCCAAAAATTTTAAAATTTAAATTGGCCCATTGATTAAAAAATTGCCCACCCCTGCTCTGGACTCAGTAAACTGGTCTGCAGTTCAACCGAATTCAATCCAAACTAAACCTGAATGTAATCTAAACCAAATCAAACTGAACTCTCACGGAATTCCGAAAGCTCAGGAAAATTGTTTAAATTATCAGGTCTACCAAATAGTTCTGTACGTTTTTTAGAATCAAAACAAAATTCGCATTCTCTTACAGCCAGTAAACTGTATACAAAAAATTTAATCACCACTAATGAAAATTTGCTGAGCTGAATTAAGCCTTTCTGAGATATCCGGTGTGATCAGTAAAGGATCTTGGTCCTAACAGCGTTGTTGTTGATCAAAGACGGCCGCCCGGAACTTGTCTTATCAGAAAGGCCAAAATCACTTGTTTCCAAATTTTTCATGTCCTATCAGAAACTATTACCTTCACCTAACTCTCTTAACAAACATCCACCTCTCCTGTATTATTTCTTCATTCTTATCATTAGTCTTACAAAATACTGTGACTTAAATGACACAAATTTAAACTATTGTATACTCACAGTTATTCATACATAAGACTAAATTGAATCGACTTAAATTTTAGTTAATTTGTTACATTTGTATGTATACATTAAGTCAGTGATTCCCAAAGTGGTCTATATAGACCCCCAGGGGTCTATGACAACCTTCTAGAGGTCTACGTCAGCGAAAATGTTTATAGGGATCCATGAAATGAAAATGGGGTTTACGATAGTGAATCTCAACATACACTAATAGTATCTATTTACTTACATTATACTATCTTTTAATATAAAGACATATATATTATTTATAAAAATACCTATGAAGCAAAAAATTGACTTCACTACAGTGACAAATTTACAAAAATCAATATCAGGTAACTAGAGCTCTACAAGAAACCGAAAACATGGCAAAGAAAAATTTTGGGAACTTCTGCATTAAGTGATAAAAGTAGGAAGACACATATGCGCCAAATAAACGTGCTTAAATTGTTGCGACAGAACTTTTCGGTAGACCTAATCTAAAACCGAGAACAAAATAAAATTTCGAACATTCACACACAATAACGGCAGCGGCTGAGAGTTCTTTGCAACTTGTAACGTACACCAACTTCCAAGAACCACACAGAGTCATTGAATCGAGATTATTCGAACAGGAAAACAGTAAAAAGAATAACACTGCTAAACTCAATCGTCGCCAAAATATCAAAATCTTCAACTAAGTTTTGTCAATAATAGTATACAACTTAATTCCTTTATAATTGGCTTCGATGTTGGGAGTATCCCCTGCGCTCAATAACCAAACCAAATCCAAAGTTAAAGATGAAATCCTACGGGAGGAAGATGAAAGAAGACCTTGAGGGGGATGGATTTTTTTTTTTTAAAGCAATCACAACAACAATTTCAAATAATACGCAAATGATTTTCAGTTTTATCCTCATTTCTATCAACAGCTTTTAATAAAATTTGATTGGCTGTCTCTTCCCATTTTGAGAGCAGAAAATTGATTTCCGAGAAAACTCCAGCTCTTTATTTATTTTTTTTTTCATTACTTGCCTTGGATTATTATTTTAGGTGAGAGGCATGAACTCAATAAAAAAAAAAGTGGAAACCAAATTTATATTTACATTTAAACGAGAAACGTTTTTAATTGAAAAAGTTACCCTACGGAACTTTCCCGCACGCGAGTATTAGTTAATAATAAAAAAAAGTTTTCCCTCCGTTGTGGTCACGTCCCTTTTTTAAGGGACCTGAAAATTAATATAAAAAACTGAAAAAGAGACAGGAAATAAACTTGAACTCAACAGCAAAGTAACTCTCACCAGTTTTTCTTTTATTATAATTGACCTAATTTTGTTTATTATACACGGATTTTCCATTTTTGTTATTATGATTAGAATGTCGAATGCATAAATTAAGTTGGTTCGTTCCTTTTTTAAAAAGGTTCTGTGAACATGTAAGAAGACTTGTGATGAGGCTTAATATGCCTTTGAAACAAACCTTTTGATCTTAGTTACGGTAATTACACCTCCTTTATTTCACTGCTTTGTACTCTAACCATACTTATTTCCTTTTCCTTTTATTCATTACTGTGTAAAGCCGAAAGTTTTTAATAATATTTATACTTAACAAGGTCGTTTCGTGTATCGGCTGATTCTCCAGTCAGGCGGGGTGGGGCTTTAATTGATATTTTTATATGTTATACTGGATTCAAATTTCGTACGTTCATAACTTTGCCAAAAATGTTTTGGGAAAAATAAAAAAAATGTTTGTATATCTTATACTTTATTTTCAGAACTAAAGTGGGTCACTCGGGAAATTGCAAAATGGGTCACTCGGTGACCAACAGGTCATAGGTTGCCGACCTCTGTGCTAAACCCTAATTAAAAATGTGTCAGCAAAGCTTAAAAAAATGGCTCTTTGAACAAATATCACTTTTGTATGGTTTAAATTCGGCTCTTTTGGGTTACAAGCTTACCAACCACTATAGCGCATTGACTTATACAATGTAGTCGAGCAAATTGTTGCCAACTCAACGGCTTTATGAGAGCACCATGGGATGGATAGACTTTTTCGATTAATTTTTAACTTTAATTTTACTGTAAGAGTGACCAAAGCAACACGCTCAGACTTATACGAAAGAGTCTACACGACGCATATAAATAAAACACGCGACTAACTGGGAGTCAGTCAGTGCAGTACAACGAATCAGGGAAGTAACTCTAACAACTATCAGGACGACAGCGCTATTTTTTGTAGATACTGTCCCACATACTTTTTATTTCAAGAAATTTATTTTCGTTCAGAATTTGCGTGCTTTCTCCACAAATACACCTAATTCCGACAAAAACCCTCGCCTGAATCTTACACTCACAACAACAAACTCAAACCAATTAGTGAGAAAGTGCAACAGTGCACTTCAAGGACAAATGACTAAAGTTACCAATACGTTTAGTATGCTTTAAAAACTTGTTTTAATAGAAATATCTACTTACACTATCCACTTCATAAATAATGCATACCTTTAGCCCGAATTCGGGGCTTTGAAAGCTTTTCAAAAGTAAGTAAAAACCGGAAAAGTGACCTTTTCGTGTTTCGAGTGTTAGGTCAAAACGCAAATTATTTTTCGGGGCTTTTGTTTTGCTTTGGACACTCACACGAAGGCCTTGTTCACGAGTTTTCTTTTAAAAGATATTTGTTTCAAAAGTAACTGACGAGAGAATTCATTTCATAAATGGTGCATGAATGAATAAAGATTTCGTTTCAAATTAAATTCCACAGTTTCGTCAAGAACTCATAAATAATTTCCGTTAAAGTTGCATAAGGAATTGTACAATTACCGACTGATTTCAGTTCAAAAATCTTGCACACTTTCATAGGGAATTTATTTCATAGATACCATACAGTTTTGTGGATACTTCTTTCACAAATATTGCCATTCTAGTCTGAGGAGTTTAGAAAATTAAATTTCACTCTTGTGCAGTATTTATGAAACAAATTTTCTCCTTTACTTATTTATAATTATTCATTAAGCATAATTTATGTTTTTGTTTCTTTCCTACAGGATGCTTAGACAATGAATTCGAGTGCGACAGAAGCAATTCGTGTATAGCTTTAGCAAGCCGTTGCGATAAAGTCTCAGATTGTCTATACAACGAAGATGAAGAGGACTGTAGTAAGTAACAAAAATATTGATTTTATCTATCGTGTACATGCCTGACATTTATTAATATTAAATTATTTATGTAGTCATGCGAAAGGTGTAAGGTGTAGTGGTTAAAGTGCTCGACTGTAGGAGTTACGGTCGTTTATTCAAATCCTCCTTCCGTATCCTGTTATACCCAAGGGTGAAGAAAGGGATTATAAACTAAACTAATTATGTATACATGAGCCGCGTAATAGCCAAACAAAATTAACATTTATAGTGATAGCCGCGAACATCTAGAATCCCGCCATTGTTGTGTGTTGCCTTACTGTGTATACAGATCAGTTTTATCGTGCAAAACATTTATTTTCAAAGTTCTAACACCTTTTCTTGTAAAAGTTTTAAGAACTTGTTAATTGAAAGAAGGCGTCACCTCTAAGATGATACGCATCTCATTCGAGAGTGCTTATGTGAAAGGCTCTACATTTTTCAAGTGTCAGCTATTTTTATTGAATATAACGTTTTTGTTATCGTGGTTATCATATTTCTCTTGTTTAAGAAAATTTAACTTCGTCCTAAATTTAATGTCATAGTAAACTTGATTTGAGTTGATCGATTGCTTTCACCCGAAATACAGTGGTACCTTGAGATACCAATTAAATTCGTTCTGTGATCATCGTCGTATTGTCTCTCAAAGCGGCGGGAGGAAAGCTGAGCGAACGTTTTGCCATTTAGGGATCACCTATGCAATTATCGCACATCCCAAATTTGTATCTCAAATTTCTCGTCGTATGTCGAGATGCAAATTTTAGAATCCTTCATATCGTATCTCAAAAAATTCGTCTTTTAGGACATTCGTATCTCACGGTACCACTGTAATTTAAATTCAGCGCCATCAGCAATTTTAAAATAATATGAAGGAAGCTGTAGAGAAAAAAACTTGAATGTTACCTGTTCATCAGAAGGATGATGCTCACGGAGCACAATTCGTTCGTTTCCAATTCTTGGACTTAAGACTGTTGTCCAGATGAAAATCCATGATGTGATGATGATGATCCATTTATGGTAGTTACCTTGAAGATAATATAAAGAAACTTATCATCATTCAGTATCGATGATAATTTTTTAAATACCTAATTAATGAAATAGATACCTATTGATAAATTATTTACATTAAAAATTGATAACTAATCAATAATTGTTTAATTAGTTAATTAAAAATCGATAAAACAATAAATGACAATTTCTTACGCAGGAAATAAAACTTAGATGCAGACAGTGACGTAAATAATTCCATAATGAGTTTTATCAATACCTTATTTCATATTTATTGCACACGAGATAGTCTGCTTCATTAGCCAGCTATTCAACGAACAATGATTGAGAAGAGTTGTAGCTCTCTTTTCGTATCATTCTACTACCTGTGACCCATCTCATCAGACTGACCTTTTAAAATGACCCATATTTTAGTTGTCGTTTCCAAACTTTTTAGATTTATTAAATGCTGGAAAAGTAAAAGTTGTAAGACAAAAAGAAAACTAAAAACTTTCGAGAAAACTTCAAATTCCTCGAATAAGGATGATTTTGTGCTGGTATGTTAAGTCATACAAAAGATTAGTTTGTAAACGCTTTTTGGAATATAGCTACCTGTCAGTGTTACTGAATAAAGGCATCCTGATTTGAGGAATACTTGACCATTATGTCCTTTTATTTGACCACCTTAATTGGTGATTTGGAAGAGACCCAAGACAGCTTGGTTTGGCTTGTTCCAAACACCCATTAACTCCAACCAACCTATAAGAGGGCAATTAAATAAAATCAAATAAATTTTAAAAAAATTATTTTTTGGTTTGCAGAAACACATCAGTGTTCCAAGACTCAATTTAAATGCGCCAACGACTTCTGTATATCACGAGAATACCTTTGCAATTTCCAAGACGACTGTGGAGATGCCAGCGACGAGGTAGACTGCAAGTATCGTGAATGTTGGCCTTCAGAATTCAGATGCGATAATCAAGAGTGTATTCGTCCAGGGATGGTCTGCGATGGAAATCCGGACTGTCATGACAATTCTGACGAATCGGGATGCTTAAAAGGTGAGGGATGTGTTACGTTCATATCAGGACAGGAGAAGACTACTTCTTAACTAATAACCTGTTGAATTGACTCGTCTGAAAAGAAACAAGACAAATTTTTTTCTAACCTTTAATTAACATAATTTATTTATTTTTAAATTCCTGATGATTTAAATTAGTTCAGAAAAGGAAATTAGAGAGACGAACTTTTGGACTTTAGTGATATAGAAACCGTTCATATCAGTTTTTCCCTACACCAACGGAGCAAATTAGTTGATGTGCGGACTACCTAATTAATGTGAACATTCACAGACTTACCACCACCGTAGTAACATAAACACAGATTCTGTATCAAAAATGTCACGTGCTATAGGGGCACACAAAAATATAAACACACGCTTAAACACCAACTGTACACTGAGCATCATGTGCTGACTTTCTGACCTACTTCTGACTTAACTAACTTACTAACTTGCTGGTAGCCAAAACCGAGGGTATTTATAGGATATTCTTGTCATCCATTTCGTTCCATTTCCTACCCTTATAATCTTATTTATTCAATTATCTTATTCTGATTATTGAGGGTTTTTTAGGAAACAATGTCCAGTCACCTGACCCCATTTCCTACTCTTGGACCTTGTACCTTGTCTGTTGAATTTTCTTATTTTGATGTTGGAGGATTTTAAAGAAATATTATATCTGAGTTGACACAGTACAATTGGCGTAAATCATATTAGCCTCTTTTAGAATATATGACAAAATTAAAGACGAAAACACATCACGGTGCCACTACCAAACACAAAAATATCCTTCAGCCTTCAAAAAAAAGTTTCCTTCAAGGTTAACTAAGAAAGCCAGTGAGAGAGAGAAAAATCACCGTAATATTCTTGAACATTAAACATTATTCTCGAGAGAGATAAATTTCTTGAGTATTTATTTATAAATCTACCGGATTTATATTCAAGCGTTTAGCATAAAATATAAATAATTCTAGTCAGACTTTACATTAAGCCAAATTAATGATTTTCTGAGTAATATAATGACGTTGGCTAAGAGATAATAAAAATTTGATGGAAATATCTTTAAAAGTATCCACTCCATCTTCCCTGAAATATTTTCTCCAGCCAAGTAAAAAACTAAACTTATAATTTAATCCAAAACAAACCATAAAAATATAAAAAAAATTTATGTAGAACAAAATAAGTGCAATGAATATAAAAACCAGGGCTTTATTGGAGTTGTTAAACGAGGTTTTCCAGCCGTCCAAGTATAAGCAAACGTATAAACCTCTTAATTGGTCTTAAATTACCAACTCGGAACTCGTGAAGTAAAAAATAAGATTTTTAATGGAACAATAACGTTTCTGTAATGTTTAATTAGCCTTTTGTTTATTAAATTATTAAAAACTTTTGAGTGAAGTGCCGCACAGACAGTTTAAAAAACACAAATATTACACCAAATGAAAATTTTTCACCCACTGAACCGATACAGACATCATAAGCAGACTGAAAATCGTTACCACGTTACCTGGTATTTCTATTTGAAGAAACACCTCAGATGGAGCCACTGTCAACCATTTACCATAATCACAAAGAAGATACACATTTCCGCCATATTTAACAAAATAATGATGTTTTCATTTACCACCAAGTCCTTCTGCCTCCACGTTTAGGTATATAAGCGAGGTTCGCGGTTGGGATCCTCAGTCCACTGAATATGTTTACAGTGGTTATGTTGAGTTTGTTTAGTGCAAACAGTGACAGTGTGTTTTGTGGAATTTTTTTTCTTCAATCAGACCTCTGGACCACGTTAGGTTCAACCTCTTTCTTCTCGTGTTTGTCTTTTTCCTCTTCTTTCCCGACCTGTCTTTCTCTCTTCTGCTTGCAACTTTGGCCCTGGAAATTCATATATTCTACCTTCTTCTTCAGGTGTCTCATCCTTGTATATTGTGACACCTGCTTCTCTCAGTTTGCAGGAACTACGCCGAACTACGAAGAAGTATTTAAAGACCTGATTGATCAGTCTTAGTCAGGGCATTGGGTCTTGGTGATAGTAGAAAGCGTTTCTTCTTCTTCATATCACGTCAGTTATCTTTGATATATGTTTGTATAGTTCGCGATTGTGACATCTTCGATATTCGACAGAACACAGGATTTTACGTTTTTCGGTTTCTAATTTTTCCTCCGCAGTGCCTGGTATTCTGCCGCGTATAGGGCTTACTACTGCTTTATAGTGCTGTACCTTGTCATTTCGTGACACAAAGTTTTTTAATAATTCTCTAATAATAATAATATTGTTATTATTAGTTTTTAGCATCTAATTAATCAAGTTATTTCAATAAAGCAAACTAATAAATTAATTTATGAAATTGGCTTCTCATTAAAGTTTACATTCATCAACTTTATTATCTGTCTATATTACCTGTAACGTGCTTAAATCAGTTACCAAACAGATTTTCTAGCTGTTATGCGGTGACATTACTTCATTTCTCAAATCATCTACAGCAGAGGTGAGCAAGCTTTTTAATCAACGAGCCCATTTCAATTTTTAAATTTTTTGGCGGACCGCACATACTAAAGTAATAGGACCGCACAAATTTGTAGGAAAACTTAATTTTCAATTAAAAAAAACTCTAATATTACCTTTTTACAATAATATAACACTCAAGCCTTTCAAGAAACACAAGAATTGCTAAAATTGCTTGCTAACAGCTTACCAGTATCACCGATCGTGTGACAGAAGCAAACACAAAGAAGCACAGAACACAAGGGGCGTTCGTATTGCATGTTTGAAAAAGTCACCGACTCGTCACAAAAAATAGTTTCGGTATAGTATATACTACCATTTTATTATAATTAATTTTATAGTAATATATTTATGGCAGAAAGTCGATAAAATAAATTAAATTTTAGAAATGCTTGGTGGGGCGCATAAACACGTTTAGGCCTATTCATCCCTGACCTATATAATCGTTACGTTACCAACTAGAAACTCATTCAAAAAAATTTTTGAAATAACAGTACAAAATATTATTAATCATATTTATTTTTCGATATCTAAAGAATCAGGTAATATAATCAAGCAACAAATTAGTTAATGGAATCAATCAATAATAAATTAAATAACTACAAAGAGTCCAATGGCTTAAAGTATTAGGTACAATCAATAAATTAACACGATGTTATGCAACAACATAACATGATTGTTATTTAACTAATTACGATAATGTTATTTAAACAAGGTTAAGCCGTTAAAACACAAATTATCCAGGCAAAATGTGGAAAATTTTTGATTATATACTCAAACCAGATCGATTTTAACAAATAAACCAAATCTGAAGACTACTCGCTGGATAATGCGCACATAAACATCTTTCACAGTTTGGTGATAACATACCAATAACATACCTCGTATATACGACTATAAATTTTGCCTCAAACTCGGATTTGCTTAGAATTAAATTATTTTGTTTGCGTTTAATAGGGTTTATTTATTTGAAATACTAAAAATGATTTATAGGAATTTAAAACTAATTAGGAATTCCAAGAGGATCTGGTAATGACAAGCTTTGATCCGACATTTTTGTAACAATTTCCTCCGTTTGTAACTTCTGACCCTTTCACTTTTGATCCTCCTCCCATTTTCAACCCTTTTCCTGGATTACACCCCTATCTTCTGACCCAAAATTCGCCATTTCAGTGCTGACCTTTTAACCTTTCGTTTATTCTATCCTTTAAACAATTTTTATTGTATTTCTCTGTTTTGAAACTTTTCCTTTACTCGAGCCTTCGATTCGATTTTTACGTTGACCTCTAATTAAATGTTAGATGTATCTAAACTCTTCTCTAACCTGTTGACTTTCCTACTGTAAAATCGGTTTCGGTATTGACTCCTGTGGTGACCAAAGCAACACGCTCAAATTTGTAAACCAGTCACTAAGAACTTGCATTGAAACTCGTTCAGACTTGTAGGAAAGAGTCTACATGAAGTGTATAAATAGAACACGTGAGTAACCGTATATCAGTACAGTATAATGAATCGGCGAAGTAACTCGAACGGAGTTGAAACGGGAAGCAACGGCGGGATCGTAAAAGGGGAGGGGGAGGAAGTCGGAGCTCCTGGGAAATGGGAACAGTGTAGCGTAGGAAGAGAGGACAGGCCGTCAGGACGTGGATGGAGGTTTGAGGAGAGGAGTTGTCACAAGGACAGTTTGGGGTCAGGGATCGGCGGAAACGGTGGAGGCAGGACAGGAATGGTCCGTGACCAGAAAGGATTAAAATGGAGGCGCGATTAGCCCATTGAAATGGAGAGGAGGAGGACAGGATCGGGAGGTTGGGAAAAAGAAGCGGAAGGTAGGATTACAGGAGGCGACAGGAATTGGAGAGCGGAGGTGGCGACACAATGCCCGGCGAGCGAAACGAATGTCGAAAATTTACAAATTAAAATTTAAGTTTTTAAGGTTTTTATACCTCTCATAACATAAACTCCAAAAATTATGTCTCTCATAACGAGTAATTTTTGGCAAAATGAGCGACACGTACTTGGGGAATCCTGATAAAAGATTTCCGAAACCAGGGCGGATTCAAAGTTAAATCTTCCTCTGTCTGTCTTATCTTCTTCATTACCACCCAAAATTCTCCACTTTCATTCTTTTTCAATTTTTTAAACTTCTTAGCCTCTTTTCCTTTTCTTTTCTCTTCGTTTCTTTCTAAACAATCCTTCCATCTCGAATTCTGTTTCAACTTTTGGAATTAAAACAGAGTTTTTAATATGAGGGATTAATTCACAAAGCGACAATCTTGTGAAATAAGAGAAATGATTGCTTCGTACATTGAGAGCCATCATCCTAAATAAGACAGTAGCCATGCGCCACGAAATCCTTCAATGATAATGCGGTCTCATTTTTTTATCAAATTTTGAAGCGTCGGCAAAGACAAATGACTAGGCTACATTGTAGCAAAAGGAAATGAAGTACTACCTAAGAGAGTATGATTAATCTCAAAATTGTGAGAAAAAAAAATTGTTGGAAAAAATTGTTTCGCATTACGAGTATAACTCCGGAATGAGAGGTTCCACTGTGCTAGTCTATACTCCGAGTTTCAGCGCAACACGATTACTCTATGATTTGGAAATCGTTAGGAAACGATGGGTAGTATATAGAAGAAAATGTTTTGAGTGCTAGAGGGCTGTTTTGGAAAGTCATATTCACTTCAAAACCACTGCTCAATTGTTCAAAACAATAAGACACACTTTTAGCCGAAACACTTAAAAAATTAGTTTCATAAACCCTACACATTTTCATAATGACAGTGAGGTTGTGTGTCAAAAATCTGATGAATATATTTTCAATGGACATCTACTATTTTAAAGTAAGCGAAACCAAATTCTCTCTTTTCTAAAAATGTATTCTGCGTAATAGTCAATAAAGAAACAATACAAACATTGCTGATAACAACCGTGAAAATTTCAATATAAAACAAAATCAAACGAAACGTACACGAGTTGAATTGAGTTTTAATTTCATTTTTCACCCTGGGGTATAGCAGGATGTGGAAGGAGGATGTAACTCTCAAATTATTACTTCTCTAGTCTTGCGCTTTGACCACTCAACCGCAAGCTTCCCACATCATCTATACATATAAAAATTCTTAACACTCGCTTATATTGTACGAAGTTTGGTTAAAATCATCAAAACGCGTTCTATAGTTCGAAGAAGAAACAAAAAAGCAAATTTTAAATTCATTTCAATATCCATTATATAGATTATAGGACGTTGAACTAAAAATGGTTAAATCAGGATTTTCGAAACTGAGCCTGCTTTCGAAAATACCTAATGACAGGGATTTATGTGTCCATTAGGACATATTTCTCATGAAAACGGAACCGTTCAACCGTTGTTCAACACAGCGTAAATAAATAATACGTAAACAGTTTGTCTTCCTGTTCATCTTTCAAGGTTCCCAGAGGCTCATTTTTCTTAATCCGGTGTTTTTCTCCGACACCAGTTGCGTCGATCCCTTTTAATGACATTTTACAATTTTTAATTTAACATTAAAACATAAAATTTTCCTTCGGTAAATATTCCTGCCATGCTTCCTTTCCTTTAATTTATTTAAAAATTTCGCGAGCTTAGTTGAGGATCAAATTTTAAAATTATTTATGCTTTCCCTTTCGCAAACTCAAACTTACGATACTATCCCCACTCTTTTCTTCCTCCTACATCTCCTTCTCTTTTTATTTTACTTTCGAAAAGTTTTGTATGACTATGGCTTCCTATATTTATTTCATAGGTAATTCAAATACAAGATTTCATTTCATTTCACTAAACACTTTTCACTCGGAACCACTTACGTTCGTAAAGAACCCACTTCAGAATTAATGCACACTTCTACCTACAACTCATTTGCAATATTTTCATCACTAATGCATTTTGTAAGTAGTGCACGCAATAAACACATACTTCGTCGTGATTTGAACAACTCTATTCTATAAATCTATATTGAATATGTGTGCTGTTTTGATGATAGTAACCACCATCTCACAGACAATTGTATCCCGTTAATCATCTCACATCCACTACGTCACGTAATCTATCTCTCAGTATTACCCCAATACTAAATAATAAAACGTAGAGCTGGTAATATAAGCAAATATAATCAGGCGCGCGCGTGCAGTTCTGTTAGCTTCATCTTTAGCTCATTTTACTTCTAAAATGACATTTGATCCAACTTAATGTCACCGTAAGATTCATGAGTGAAGTACACTTTTATTAGAAGTCTAATTTATAAGCAACTTTTACTTTCATTAAATATTCATTTCATAAATTATGCATACTTTTTATTTATATTTTTTATAGTTTCAAATAACGTATGGGCAGACCCGAGTACGGTTTGCGGAAATTCGGGCACATTGCACACTAAAATAAAATTTATACCGCCGTCGAGTGGAGTTTGCGCTTCAGTTTTGGTTTTTGGCTTCAGTTTTTGGTTCAAATTCAGTTCATATCCGGTCTAGTTTTGCATTTAGATTCGGTTGAGGTTCGGTTTAATTAGGGCTGTAAACAACGGTCAACTTTACTAAAAAATTCTAGTTTTGTGCTAAACTCCGGATCAGCTTTTTAACTCGTGGACAAACTCTAGTTTAAAGTATTTTTTGGTTTGTGACCATAATTGGTAAAAAAAATTTGGTTAAATTACGAAATAAAAGGGAAAAATGAAAAGTGAGGCTGAGTTTACTTTTACCTCAAATCGCGACCTTGCTTACGGGTCAATGGCGGGATTCTGCAGAACGGAAAAATGACGAAGTGGCTAGTACAGGGAAATTGCACCTGTACTTCGCTTTCGTGTCCTACATTTAAAAGGGTTTCGGTTGGTTTTTCTA
Organism: Columbicola columbae; assembly: GCA_016920875.1. NCBI lineage: Eukaryota > Metazoa > Arthropoda > Insecta > Psocodea > Philopteridae > Columbicola > Columbicola columbae. The sequence continues at coordinate 5,859,827 of JADMLL010000001.1, read as the reverse complement.
TCTCGTTTCCGTCAAATGTTTTAGTTTGGAGTTTTGCTTACGCCTTCTCAAATATGTGTCAAGGTTTTTCATTCATCTACCAATGTTTTTAAAATTACACTTAGTTATTTACTTTACTTAGTCCTAGTTATTTTGTGAAGTATTAGTCTTGTAATTGCGATAAATAGTTTATGAACGAAACTTTAGCACACTGTCTTCGACTGGAACTTGTTATAATGTTTCCACTGCCTTGGAGTCTCCGCCTATGTCATCCGTCACAGTTATACAGTAGTTAAAGCGGCCGACTATAGAAGTTATGGTCTTGAGTGCGAATCCTTGTATCTTGTTATACGCCATATTAAAACGGGATTAAATCTCAGATAAATAATTCTTATCATCAGTAATGCACCCTTCATGGGGCATTTAAGAGTCGTAAGAAAAATCTATTTCATAAGGAACAACAAACATCATCTCATACCTTGCTATACGGTCATACGGTATTTCTATAACGGCTTCTTCAATTACGGCACGTTTTCGATATACGGCCTCAAATGTTTCAATATAACGGCCAAAATGTGTCAAAGTACTGGTACAGAAGTTAATTTCCTTCCCGAAATTAAGCAAAACATTTTGGATCCAGAACAAACCTTTTGAAGGTTTAAACGAACGTCATGTGCTTCATCTACTTAAACCTCTTTCACATGAGGAACTCATTCAGGTGAAAGCGGAACCGGCATTTGATGAAGAGACAGAGGCTGTTGTATCCAAACAGCTAACTTCAAAAAATTTGTCGAAGCTTTTTCTTATTTCGAACAAGGAAGAAACATCCTCCTTGAAACCGATCCTGATGTCGAACGTAGCGCTAAAGTTTCTCGAGAAAGTAACTCAGCCCTTACTGTTAGAAACCACTGAAGAACAAAATAGACAAAGCAAGACAAACAACGCTGGAAAATTTTTTTTAGCCAGGTCCATCCTTACCAGCGAAAAATGATGACGACAATGATCTACAGGTTACCATTTCTTCATCGTTTTCTGATCAAACCATTTTTAAAAGTTCTGTATGTATACATACACATATTTTATGTCATATGAAGTTGTTTCATTTTTGAATAGATTACTGTCGGTTTTTGGGTCTGTTATTATTCTATGTACAAATCTATGTACTTGTTATGTATGTATTTCTGATTTAAACGAGATAAAATGCATTTTGAATGACACGCCATGTTACATTTTTAATAAATTTGGAACCAGTCTCACTGAATTTGTATTAAAATACTTGATTAGTTATACGGCTTTTCGCTTTACGGCCAAGTTTCGTGGAACGTATCTAAGCCGTAAAGCGAGGTATGGGGGTATTATAAATTCGGAACGAACCTTTAAAGAGGAAATAAATTTGGTCTTCCACAAAAATGACTTTAAAAAAATTTTTTTCATATTTTCCGTTTAAGTATAAGCATATCACGTTATTTAACTCAATCCTAAAATAGATTTTAAAAATTTCATTTCATTTCCAATTTCAGAGACCTGCGACAACGGGAAGAGAATCCACGGGAAAGCAAAATGCAACGGTTGGCCTGATTGCGACGATCACACAGATGAATTCAACTGTGAGTTTCAATTTAGATTTTTCTGTTTGCTTTGTTCGAAATCCGACAAATGATCAAACGGTTAAATTTGACTAAACACACAGAAACATCGATTCGTTTTCGACAATATATCCTGAAGTGTTTAAATAAAAACTTTTTTTTCTTCTTCTTCTTTATTTCCCTTTTAAAGGTGATTGCAACACAACTTCAGGGGAATATTTTCGGTGTCCGAACACGAGGTGTTTAAGAAAATCAAAAATCTGTGATGGGGTTTGCGATTGTCTCGGAGAAACTCCTTGCTACGACGAAAGGGATTGCGAAAACCGCTACATAACAGTTAACGGTACTAGATTTAAAATATTTGAAACGTTAAAAATTTTTCCTCCCTAGAAGGGAAGAGAAAATTTAATTTTTCAATACACACCGTGCAACTCTCGCCATTTCCTTTCCTCTCTAATAAGAGATAAATAAAAACCAGAATACGGCCAAATTTATCTTCTTCCCGCAGAGAATTCCTCTACTCAGGAGAAATTTATTTACTTATTCTATTTATCTAGCAGTTTCATTTTTTTGTATTTTAAATTAAATAAAAACGTAAACGAATTATTACAACGTCTCTTGATGATTACTCAGGAGAGATGTGAAGAACTGTTGTATTTATTTGATTGTTGCTAAAATAGTCATTTTTGATTTATTTTGAACTTGTTTGAAGGTTACTGAAACCGAAACTTTGCTATTATAGTGAATAATTTAATTTAAGGATTGGCCCACTAACTCTTGCAACACGGTTTCTCTACGCAGTAAAATTTTTTTAGTTGGTTTTAGTGTTACTGTATTATCATTAACAGAATTAGTTAGTAAGTGATTTGACACAAAAAAATTAAACTGTTAAAGGATATCGCATATGCAAAATTGGTTCGACGATTTCTTGTAAAGCGACCATAAGCGGGGAGACCGTGGAAAGATGCATCTCCTCCGAGTACATCTGCGACGGTTTTAACGACTGTCACAACGGCAATAACAATCTCTCTGACGAATATGGATGTTTTCCAAGTGTCGGAACGAAAGAAGTCTATTCGTCAAAACTCGGAGAAGAATTCATCATCTGCGGGGTTTAGATAGGAGACGACTCCCCCAAAGATTCGTGTGTGACTTTCAAGTGGATTGTCTCAACGGTGAAGACGAACTCGATTGCAGTGGGTAATATTTCCAAACCTTGTAACTGTCCTCGGGGATCAAGAGCCCAAAGTAAGTAAATGACTGAATGGATTTTAGGTTGGCAAAACTGCAGCAAAAGCGAATTCCAGTGCAACGACGGCTCGTGCATATCCCTTTCGGACAGATGCAACGCTCGCGTTGACTGCAACGATAAAAGCGATGAAATCAACTGTACAGGATTTAAGTGCGAGGATTTGAAGTAAGCGAATTAAGTTTGCCGACATTCCTAATGAAAACTTTATAAGTTGAGATCAACAAAAGCACGCAAGGAATTTATATACCGTATAATGTGGTTTACCACATCATCGCGGAAAGAAAGGCTTTCAGAATGATATGCTTTCAACCCGAATTAATTATGTATAAAGAGCAGAGCCACAGCTTTTGGTCTTCTTAAATTACAAGTTGCCATGTTTTATTTAACACAAAGTATTTGCATTTTGGAATGAGATAAGGAAGAACGAACTTTACCAGATATTTAAGACCTTCAAAAGTGTTTTCATTCTTGAGAGAACCCGTAGCTCTGACTTCCGTTTCCAAAACTTGTGTCTCCTTCGCTACAATTAATCCCTTCTACAAATTTTCTTTTTCTTCTTCAACAGGAAATAAAAATGTCTTCATTTTCTTAAAAGTTTTCCATCCACTTTCGCCATCTTTTCGGAGCAAAATCGCCTTAATAGATGAAACTATGTGTAAATCTTAATTAATCGATAGATAAATTATCTCGTTAACTTCAAACCTTGAAAACCTCTTAAGGGATTAAACGTTTAATGATTTTAACTTTTCCTAAAGTTGTAACTAACGAACAACCGATCTTTAGGTGTTTAATATATTGAGTCGGGTCATAAATAACTTTCGTTGATGTTGCCTAATTAATACGTATTTCTAGGAATATTTTATCTAAAAATATTGTATATAATACCGAATTTGATTCGTAAATAATGCACACTTCTCTTTTATATTTTTAAAATAATTTTATTATATTGACATTTTTAGATATACACCGTGATGCTTATTTTGTAGCATTGTCAATAAGCATATAATACGTATATATATTTAAAACAATAACATTCATGCCAGTGATGAAGATATACTTTAACACAACACACGTCACTTATTGGTTATATTGTTCATGACCTTTATTATAACTGAAGGATTTCTTTAGAATTATATTAAAGGTCACGACGTGACCCTCTTACCAAAAGGTGAAAAACTGTTTAAGCTACAACTATCTCTGCGACAAATTTTTAAAGTGGTTCCAGGAATTTTATACTAAAATCTGAGGTCTGTCAGGGATTATACACTCAAATACTATATAATCGACATCATGTCTACAGTTTAGGTACCATCAAGATCGGTATCTGTCAATAGAAATTTTGTCGCCTCCTTAGACATTTAATTTAGTTTTAAAATCTTTTAGACCAGGGCTCGGCAGCATTCGGCCCTTTGCCACTTTTTGTACGGCCCGCCAAAGCACCAATATAATTCTACTAATACATATGTAAATGGAATTTATTTTTATCCCCCTTTACGAATTATAAAATTTTTGTTCTTGACATCATTCTTATTACAGCATGTCAAGAAAAAAATAATTTTTTATGTATTTATTCATAATAATATTTATAGCGTGAGGAGTAGTGACGTGGATAAAGTTCCAAACTTGGACGTTACAATCGTGAGTTTGAATCCTCTACTCGCATCCTGTTATACCCAAAAAAGGGTCAACAACGGGATTAAAACCACTATTCCACTATAATAATATTTATAATTAAACTTTATATGAAATATATAAAGCACTCTTTAAGTCATACTTAAATGTGTGGCCCATAAAAAAATTTTTATTTTGTAAATGACTGACCGTTTGAAAAAGGTTGCTGCTTTAAGAGTCATTTAATAACACAAATTTTGAGGATATACACAAATTCACTCTTGGGTATAAAAGTATTAATATTTAATTTAAAAAATGAATTCCTCGTTTTACTTTTAAAATATGAATTATAAAAATTCATTGATACTTTAGCCTGATGACTTTGGTAAAGGTTCATCTTTAACTTCATCACTTAAGTATGCATTATAATGGTCCCTCTGGCCAAAAATAAATACGACATGAGTTTTTCATAATAGAGCGAACCCTTAAAACATGAGGCCTGCTTGAAGACGTGCAGTTATTATGAAATGAGTCCTTACTGAACTTGGACTGTTACATTACATTATGTCAAGGGTGAAATGTTTCAGAATTATTTTAAACTTTGAGAATTCGTTTTCCCTTTTGTTTTGAATTCATATAAGCAGTCTAATATTTTTAGATTAGAATAATTTAGAATAATAAGAAATCCGGTCTTAAACCAATATTTACATTTCTTCCTTTTATACTTTGAATAAATTTTCCTTGGGCGAATTTCCCTTCGTTCCCTGTTCCTTCCTTTTTAAATGCTAAAAGAAAATTTTTTTCTTTTAATCCCGTGCTCGTTTACCCGCTTCCGGGGCTGAGAGGACGGTTTTTCGTATCATTAAAGATCAGAAATTTGTGGCTCGTATTTATACTTTTACTAATCCCTAGTAGATAATGTAAAGCAGGGGTGTCAAACTCAAAAGATAACTTGGGCCAAATAAACGATGTTTAACTTTAAGTGGACCGTAAAAAAATCAATGTTTATAGAAACAAATATTTTTAAATGGAATAGTATATTGTAATAAGCATATATATAAAGATAAATGATCCGTAGAGCTTATAAATAAAATATATTATAATTTTATAAGCTAGTTTCGTTTCTAATCCCCAATTACTTTTACTTTACGTCGGATATACTGACTGGGCCACGAGTTTGACACCCCTGATATAAAGATTATCTTGGTAATTTGAAAACCAAAACGTATCTTAGCACTTTTATAGTATTTATAGCACATTAACACAATGACGTCCGGAGGTTTAATGTAAATTTTTTCGTGTCTGTGCCGGTGGAATTGACTCTCATGCTGCCTGAGCACCAATATTTTAAATTCACAACTTATGAACTTTAGTGGTAATCGTCCACATATATAAATAAGTATAAGATCGCCAGCGACGCATGCGCAATAATTTCTGAATGTGACCTCACCGGTACTCAGCTAATAGTGTTTGTGAAGTATTGCATGGCACCACCATGGGGTCACAGGCGGGCAACGGACACTAGACTGCATAGACACGACTGGGCCACGGGTCGTCATAGTGTTAACCTAACGATAAGAAGGAAGTAAAAATTAGTATAAAGTTAGTTTTTATTATTCTTCAGTAAATATAATAAATTGGGAGAGACAAGAAATTACCGGCAGTGCGATAACGGTCAGTGCATAAGTGCAGAGCTTTGGTGCGATTTCATTCCGGACTGTTCTGACGGTTCGGACGAAAGTAACTGCGGTAAGCACTCTCGATTATTTTTATTTCTCATCAGAGGGTTTAATTTATTTTATTTATTTATTTCGATTGCGTTCAGGACCGCCGAAAATATGCACGGAAGACGAGTTTCAGTGTGAAACGTTAAACCAATGCATCCCCAAGAGTTATCAGTGTTACAAGGATGAGAACGAACGAAATGGCTGCGCTGATAAATCCAATTTAAAGGGTAAGTTGTTCGTCACTAATTTGAGTAACATGTGTTAATGTAGAGTCGGTTTGGGGCTGATTTGGATTTCCCATTCATTCCCACTATTTTCTGAGATTTGTGTTTCTTCATTCTCTCAGCCTGTTTTTTCTTCAGTTTGTCTTTCACTAGTTTTCCGTTTTCTTTTTCCTCTAAAATGTGAGTTTCCGTTTTTTTTCGATTATCAAGATTATCACGCTTTGTAGATCTTAAATCGCAATACCCAAGCCTTTCATTTCTTTTTCCACCTCCGTGAACAAGTCTTCTTTCTTTTTTTTATTCACATAACACTTTGGAATATTTTATCTGACAGTATGACTGAATCTGTTCAAGCTACATGTCAGCACGAAGAAACTGTTCTCTATCTACAAGTCTTTGTTGTCTTGTTCTGTATTCATAGTTCTCTGTCATCGGATTTACGATGTTTTTTGATATCCTCCGTTTCTTTTCAGTTATGGTTTTTGCTTCTTTAGTACTAAACCATTTTATTATTCATCCTTGACGAACCACACAACCAACTACGCCTCAAGAGGCACCAACCACTGGACTCCATTTCTATCATTTCTATCTGTTACACTAACATTACTTCTTTCCTTAATTTTATTATCCTTTCCTTCTCTTTTCTCTGCCTTCCTTCTATCTCATCCTATTTTCTCTTCTTCTTATTATTATTATTTTTTTGAAATTGGCCTTACGGCTTCGAGATCCCCCGGATAAGTGTCAAAGGGATTAAGCTCTGTTGGAGCCCTTTCCAGGTTGGCGGCGATCCTGACTGCCATATAAACTTCCTGAAGCCAGAAGTACCGCCTTCTGGAGATTTTCACGGATTTGATTACTCAGCCCTAGCTATATGATGACCTCAAGCAATTTCTTAGGGATCAGTCCAGTAGATCCCATGATATCGGCACGGCCGTAACAGTATTCATCCGCCACTGTCTCTGCACTTGTAGTTCGAGATCCCGATACCTTGTGGTCTTTTCGGCGTGATTATCATTATCATCATCATCATTGTTATTATTACCCTTTCACTACTTTCTTATCCTCTTTCTTTCCTACTTTCCGACTTTCTCTTATCCTATCCTTTAGACTGCAATTCCAGCCACGTCCTATTATCCTATCCTTGGGGTTGAGACACTGGTCTGTTCCCTAGATATAAAGCCTCTTTAAAGCCAAACCAACTACAAAGTGTCTCGCTTAGAGACAGATGGCACAAGGGGGGAGACAAACAATTTTTCATAACTCATAATTTTGTTTATTTCCTGTCGTTTTAGGTTGTAGCAATTTTACTTGTCCGGAAGGTACGTACAAATGTAAAGCCGGTCCTTGCTTAAAACCCTCACTTCTCTGCGACGGAATTTTCGATTGCTTAGATTTTTGGATGGACGAAGAAAATTGTACTCACGAATGCTTTGAAGTATGCACTTGCATTGACATCACGGCTAATTGTACAGGTACTGATGACAATTTTCCCGACTCTCTGAAAGATATTGAGCTTTACACAACCCATATTATTATCGTTATCGCGTTTATTCTCAGGTTTGGGTCTGGATACTATAAAACAGATCGATAAGATGGAAGACCCCTATAGAAAGTTTTACTTCGCTCATAACAATCTGTCTAACGAATTAAACGCGAATTTCACTTATAACATCAGATTCGCCATACTTCTCGACCTTTCCAACAATTCCATATATTCGCTGACGCCAGGGAATTTTAAAGACATGCAAGCTTTGAAGAACTTGATTCTTCAGAATAACTTCATAACTGTTCTAGAAAGTCAAACTTTTGATGGACTGGCTAATTTAAACGGATTGTAAGTAAATAATCCCGTTTTACCCACCATTTGATTTTAATTATGTTGAGTCAATTTGACTCAATTTGAGTTCAAGTCAATTTGAGTTTTGTCTAAAACATTTTTAATGACTTATAATAATCGAAATTAGTTGAGAACGTAACTCCAGTGTTAACAACCTTACGGTATTCATTTATTGATTGGAATTCATTTTATTTAACAACGGATTTTGAGGTGCGTTGGTTAGCAGTAACGTGAGCCAGTTTGACTTACGCGGAAAGTTTGGACATCAGTTAGAATGAAACATTTATTTTTGAATTTTAAGAAGGATTTGAAAGCCATTTTAAACTGTCGTAAGCGGAAATCGGTGTGCATTATTTATGAAATACGTAGTACAAGTTAATCGTTAATACCCGATTTGCTTGTCCTCGAGTACTGACTTTCACTGATGTGAGTCGATTTGACTCTATAAAAGATTTATTTATTTATATTCATTCATTTAATAAATATCATTGTACTGTGTATGCTAACTGTGTTAAATTGACTCACTTCCTAAATCTGTAGCTGATTATATTTATACTTCCTGCTTAGAAAAAGATGACCATGTTGAAAATGATAAATTTGTCTGGTATTTAAGGCACTTAGAAGGTAATCAGATAAAGACAATTAAAGAAAAGGCTTTCTACGGTCTCACCGCTTTGCCTACGTTAAACCTCAGGCACCAGTGCATCGAGTACATTGCTGAAGGAGCTTTTCGAGGACTTCGAAAGCTCTCTGGCTTAGACTTGTCACAAAACAAAATCCAAGTATTGTACCAAGGAACTTTTCAAGATCTGACAAAACTAACTTATTTGTAAGTTCCGTGTATTATTTTCGAGGTGGCAGACGATAGAGTTGAGCACCTGCTTAAAAATTCTTTCTTCTGTTTTAGGGATTTAAGAGGAAATCCTTTAAGAGTACTCGAGAATCAGGTATTTCAAAGACCTGAACTCTCAATTCAAGTTTTGCTCTTTGACAGTTATAAATTTTGTTGTTTGGCCAAAAACGTTCCTAATTGCCAGCCGATTTCAGATGAATTTTCAACATGCGAAGACTTGTTGAGTAATTTTGTCCTTAGAGTGTGCATATGGGTTTTAGGTACCATGGCTACTTTGGGCAATCTTCTTGTTTTTGCTTGGCGAATTAATCAAAAGCATAAAAATAAGGTAACAACGTTACAACGAATTTTCGAATATGCGCTTGGTCGTACATGTGGTTCATAAAAACATTCGCAATCATTTTCAGGTACATTCCTTCCTTATTACAAACTTAGCCGTCGGCGATTTTTTTATGGGTTTCTACCTCCTAATCATAGCCACGGTAGATACCCACTACAGAGGCGTGTATTCTGTTCACGACGAAGAGTGGAGAGCTTCGAGTCTTTGTAGTTTGGCTGGGTTTTTGTCTACTCTCAGCTCGGAGCTTTCTGTTTTCACGTTGACTATTATTACGCTCGACAGATTTCTCGTAAGTTCATCCGAAAAGCCGAAATTGTGCTCAACAGTAGTGACCCATTGTTTGAATAACAAAAACCTTTTTCCCAGGTTATTATGTTCCCATTCAAACTCACCCGGTTGGAAATGAAAAAAATTCGTTGGGTCATGTTGGGAGTATGGGTAGCGGCAGTTTTCCTCTCAGGTGTACCCTTAATTTACAAGGATTATTTCAAAAATTTCTACGGCCGGACGGGAGTTTGCTTAGCATTATGCATCACTACAGACAAAAACGAGGGTTGGAAATATTCGGCTTTCATTTTTGTTTGTAAGTTGACAGTTTTGTGTTTATCCGACAAGCCAAAATAAGCCACACCATCTTAAACACACTTCTATCTTTTCAGTTTTAAACTTTTTGTCCTTTTCGATAATCGCGATTGGCTATATATGGATGTACAGCGTGGCAAAAACGACAAGACTAGCCGTAGGTAGAAGTGTAGAATCAAAACGAGCTGAGCATACAATGGCCAGAAGAATGATTCTCATAGTAGCAACTGATGCTGCTTGCTGGGTGCCTATTATATTTTTAGGGATTTTATCGTTAAATGGCGTCACAGTGCCTTCTCAGGTTGGTAAAAACTAATTTAAGAACTTACCTTTTGTGTAGGAGTTTCCGTTGTCTTATTTACAGGCTAAACATTGATTATGTTTGTTTTGGTTCAGGTGTTTGCTTGGGTTGCAGTGTTTGTACTTCCTCTAAACGCTGCTGTAAATCCGATATTTTACACAATATCAACTACCACGTTCCTGGATCCTGCCAAAAAGAACATAAAACGGTTTAATAGGTCATTTAAATTGGCAAATACTAACAGTACAGCAACGAACTACAGTAAAAACTCAGGTATTGTTTCTCCAGGTTGGATGAGGTACCATTCAACATCTCCTCCCTACCAGTCCTTAATGAGTGATTTCAGTTCCATCACTTAATTCCTTTAACACTTAACAGCTAGAAATTCCAAGAACATAAAAGCCCTCCTGTATAAGAGGTAAGAAACCAATAAAGTTGAGATGATTTTGATGAGCCAAGCAGCACAGCAGAAGAAGTTTGAAAGCCTTGAAGTTATAATACAAGAAGGAAACTCAATGCTTTCTGAAAAAATAGTTCGAGTTTGGCTAACACAACCCGAGCCAGTCTTAGAAAGATAGAATGTAAACGATTTATGAAGGAGAGAGTTAGAACAACAAGGGGTGGAAGGGTTAAAACCGAAAATAGCCTCAGATATTTCTTGTATCCTCGAGGGATGGGTTACAGATCGGCTTTTAATCTAAATCAAGTGAACCATATAAAACAAAAAATTTTTTGATTACCTTTTAGACGTACGAATTCGAAATTCTGGATTGTTCCACACGTACTTTCCACACTGGAGGCCTAAATTTTACAAGCACCGGGAGAATAATTTAGAATTAGTGAAAGTTAAATCAGATGCTTGCAGTAGCAAAACAAGGTAAATCTTTCATTTTGTTCTCTTGAGATCCCTTTTGTAGTAACAAAGAAGTAAAATCTAATACATTTAAGTTTTTTTTTGTTTAGCTTTACATAAATAATGAACTTTTCTTGTTCAATTTCAAATTGTTTAGTTTAAAAAGAAAAAGAACAAAAACTGACTGAGATGCATTTTTTGTGTAGGAAACATTCAATTATAATTTCTAAAAGCAATAACAATCGAATAAAAATAAAAGAAAAGACTGCAAAGGGAAGAACCGTCTTCGTTGAAGAGGAAACGGAAAACGAGGACACAGACTACGAAAACGAAGAAAATCCCTTAGACAAATCAACAGTTAAATCGAGGCTGAATGGGAGCCAAGAGAAAAGATTTCCCAGGTATTTGTGCCAAGATAAAGGTAATTCGATAAGACTTGAAGAAGACGTCCAAGAAGGTTCAGAACGAATCATATGTAAAAGGCGGTGAGTTTTTCTTTTCTCCTAAAAATTTGAGGTAGATTGGTGTACACACAAAATGCGAGGAGAGTGGTTTTGGAGTTTAGCTAATCGATTCATACATTTATTTAAAAATAGTCTAAGATATTGCCACCCATTTCATAAATATTGCACACTTCCATCAATAACCCATTTTTGTAACTATTGCACCCATCGATTCTCCTTTCATAATTATTGCACAGTTCCACCATCAATCCATCTCATAATTAATGCACACTTCTAACAATAACTCATTTTCATAACTATTGCACACTTTCATCAAAACTCCTTTATAATTCCGTTCCACCAATAACTCATTTCATATTTATTGCACACTTCTACCAACAACCCATTTCATAATTCATCATATCAACAACCCATTTTCATATTTTACTTCTTCCATCAAAACTCATTTATAATTCCGTTCCACCAACAACTCATTTCATAATTATTGCACACTTTCATCAATAACCCATTTTATAAATATTGAACATTTCTACCAAGAACCCATTTCATAATTAATGCATTTCTAACAATAACCTTTTCATTCATAATTCTTCCACCAACAATCTTTCATATTTTTCATCAATAACCCATTTTTACACCAACAATCCATTTCATAACTATTGCACACTTCCATCAATTCCTTTCATAATTATTACACAGTTCTACTAAAAAGTCATCTCATAATTAATGCACACTTTCTTCAACAATTCATTTCATAATTGCGCAGTTCTATCAATAACCATCTTCATAATTAACTTCTTTCATAATTATAGCACACTTTTGGAACATTTATCAAGAGATAAAGTTACACTTTGTTGTGTTAATGTATAACTTTTGACTGTTAAGTGGCATAATAGTCAAAAGTTATACACTAATGTTACTAATAACGGGCGAGGAAATCTTAAAAATTATCTCAGATTTTTGTTGTGTTTCTATTAAATTTTAGTTTATTCAATAATTAAATTGAGTTTTATTTATAATATAAATAAAAATGTCAGCTGATTACAGTAACTTTAAAAAATACGTCATCCTGACTTCAGTATATGAGTGTGCACAACTCATGAAGTTGTTCCGTTCTAAACATGAATCGAGCTCTCACTAAAACTATACATAACTTATGGAATTAAATTCCAACCACAAAAGAAACATATCATTCATTTTATTTACACGAAGGCGGTGAATAGATGGCGGTGGCGGGGAGGGAGGAAATAGTTGAAAGGAAAAAGAGAAAACTTTGTGAATATGAAAATTTAGCCTATAGAACTTTGCATGATATCGTATAAATTAGCACACCATTAAACTTTCTTTTGTTTTTATTCTTTCAGAAGAAAAAAAAGGCGAAGGTATAACGATGGCGATCAAACCACATTACACGAAACGGAATCACAAGCATGACTGCCAACTTAATGAAAACAAAAAAAAATCTCTTGAATTCATTTTCATTTAAAAGCCACTGTTCACGCGTTCCTACGAACCACAATAGAATTCGACTCTTTTCGCTGCGGAAAACAAAACGATTTTCTTCATCGCTTATTTCCGTAAAAAGACGGAAGTCAGCAGCTGAGTCATTAAGTTCAGATTCTTCAACGATTAAGAATCCTTTGGCGCTTGCGCATATCAGAATAAATAGTTGTGCCTCTTTGTAAAGCTTGTTAAAAAAATCAAACGACAGCATAAATAAATCAAATTTTGATGAAATGATGTGTATTTTTGTTTTTAGCTTTTAGGAATAAGTGTGAGTTTGACACAAAACCTTGTTACTGTTACAGTGCTCAATCAGTTATCCCCAAGAACAACAAGAGTGATCCCTTAAAGCTTTGGTACTCAAGCTTTTTCCTTCTCCGGCCAAATTTCCATTGTGACCATTGCGAATAGGCCACACGACTTACTAGAGAAAAGATTTTACAAGTCCGACGTATACAGTCCACCCTAAAAGCATCATCTGTATGTACATCTGTTTCTGTATATTGCCTCACAAAGACATGTTGAAGCAAGCATTATCAGCAGTTTCTGAGCACAGGCCCGAACTTTTTCGTACTGGTCAGGCACTATAGTTCAGACTTAACAATGAGCAATCGACCTTTCACAAATTTTCACTCAATCGGTTTCCACTGGGCCACTGGGCCACTCAGTAGTGCTTGGTCGCCTGCATGTGGCCCACGGGCTGCAGTTTGAGTACCAAGGCCCTTAAGTACCTAAGAAACGTTTCATTCTCAAATTATCCACATCATTTGCTGACATTTAATTTAATTCTTGAGTTAAATGCGTCTGTATATATAATATATATGAGTTTCTAAGGGACTAATCAGTTAGTGTGCAAATTTATTTATTTATTTGAGTTTTAGTCTTGTTTTTCACCCTTGGGTATAACAGTATAAGTGAGAGGATCCCAACTCACGTTCATAATTCTATAGCCGGGCGTTTCGTCTACTACAACTCCCGTTAATGTGCAAATTACTTGAATAATCTGTTGATCCGTTAAAGTGCCGAAATTTGATTCCTTTTCAAATTGCCTAAGTACTGAACTATTCTTGTGGAAATAAGAACTTTGCTGGCACAACAGCGAAGTTTTTAATTCTTAAGAAGGCTTCATTTCATAAGTAATGCACACTTTTGGAGATTTCGTTTCATAAATATTGCACACTTTGTATTATTTGTAGAATTAATTTCTCCTAACTTCCATTCCTAGTTCATTTTAAAAATGACATTCTAGGTAATTTGCATATTACCTAGTATGAGTTAGTCAAAGATTTTTACTAGGATAACAACAACGATATCTTCGTAATCAAGTTACTAACAGAAACAAAATTTAAGCTTTAACAGTATGAAAGTAGACAAAAAGCGGGAAACTGACGGAGCAAGTCAGTCAACCTGGAAATGAGTTAGGTCAGGGATGGCGAACCTATGGCACGCGTGCCACAAGTGGCACGTTTGAAAATTTTGATGGCACGTTTATTTTTAATATGTTATCTGTTTATAGAAATTAATTAAAAATTATTTGTGGCACGTCACCTATTAAAAAAAAAATTTTATGACTTTGTGGCACGGACATCAAAAAAGGTTCGCCATCCCTGAGCTAGGTAATTTACAAATTAACGGTTTTTGAGCTTTACGGTAACATCATCTCTAACAATTTTGTGGGAGGGAATTCATAAACCCAACAGAAATCATTTTTATGTTTTTGTGTAAGACAACATCAATTAATATTAATACAATACAATTAGTATTAATAAGTAATTTAAAAATCAAAATGGCCGCTTTCATTGGTGACAAAACCATTTTCGCAGGTCTGTGCCCCCATGAACACCAAAAACTTACACATACGATCCCATAACTCCAAAGTCAAACACGTTGCCTAACCAGTTCCTACAAACACCGTACATCGACTGAGTGAGTCCTCGGCGAAAAATCCAAAACTAAAAAGAAAAAAAAGCAAAACTTAATGGCAGAAGAAACAAGATTAGCGTTCTAATTTCTCAATCAACAGATTTATTTATTTGCGTCACCGCGTATCCATGTGTTTGACCACATGAGGATTTTCGTTATTTAATTTATTTGTTTTAAATGTGTTGCCGCCACTGGCAAAGGGTGGGCTTACGAACGAGTTCCTCAATTTAGTGCATAACTGCACTGAATGTAACTGTCAGTTGGTGAAGTTCGGTCTTGGTGAAATGCGGTCGGAGTTAACTCATATGCGACACATATATTCGATCTCGTGGAAATTATTGAGAAACCGATCGGAAATTTTTCTTGTCACATTTTTCTCTTCGACTTATTTATAAATAAATTATTAGAAAATTATTAATTATTCGGTACAATCTTGAAGAACTAATAACAATAACAGGTAACTGATTTTTTTTTCTACTAAACTTTTTGTTATTTCCTTTTCTATTTATAAGGTACTTTTGGGAGTGTCTGTAGTTTTTAGCATAAATTCAGCATAAATCAACCCACAGCCTTCTCACATACAATGCCTATTATTTTCAAAAAAATTTGTGCTTAGTTCTGGAGGTTTGTCATCAAGTTATTTTACCTTAACACGATTTAACGTTCTCACCTCCACATATTTAAATTGTTAAATTAATTTAATAAAACAAAAAATTTAATTGGTTATGAAAATCTATATCAACAGACACAAATTCAAATTTAAAAAATTTCTTATCAACTGACACCCATTTACAAAAATTGCTTAATTAATTTTACCATATTTGAGTTAATTAACATTTATTATTCTAGAACAGGGGTGTCAAAATTAATCAGAGCATTGCCATTTAGTACAACTGGTAACATTAACACATTTTACAAATTTCATCAAAAATATATTTTGACATGAGGATTCAAGAAACAAATCAGGGAAATCCAAGAAAATTATGTAATTAACTCAATTTTAGTGAAAAGTTTATTTAATACCTACACAACTGCTTTTGTTTAATTTTTTATTTAAATTTATTTTAAGGGATTTTGTAAAAATTAAAATTACACTCATGGATCACCATCAATTTGACACCACTTTTCCAGGGAGTTGATATTAGTTTACTCCTCCTGGTGCCCATCTCTGTTTCGTTTTTAATTGCACAATATGTGCCAAAAAAAATTCTTTTAAATAAATTTTTATAAAATATATTCTTCTAATACTGTAAATTTAGTTTAATTTGATAACCTTAACAAAAATAAATTTTCCCAGCTTATACACTATATTAACTTCATGTAATTAGTTTTCATTAACATAAATAAAATGGGATTCTCCAATATAGTGAAATTAGTATGGATTTTGATTATTTAACTTGCAAAAACCAAGGAAGATTATTTACGAACCATGACGGTTTGTGATTAGGATTGTTGTTTTATTGTTATATAATGGAATTCAAGAGTCATTTTGACCACTTCTACTGTTCTGTTCTTAATTAAATCATTCTTTACTCAATAACACATTTTTCTTTTAACTCCTCTACTTTTCTGCCTTATCACTCCTCCTCTTTTACTGTCTTTTCTCTTACTATTTGTCAGATATTTTTTTTAATATCTTTATTATTATGTTTTATCTATTAGTTTATACTTCTCTTCCCCTTTTATTTTTCTCTTATCTACTCCTCCTCTCAACTTCAGTTGTTGACCTAAGTTCATATTTATCCTTTGTCTCTTAAGACACCGTAAGCCTTAAAGCTGGGTCTACAAACTACCTGGAGATAGATAACAGTTTACTGGAGTACAAAGTATATGCAATCGTGATTACTAGACTGTTCTACAGCATTTTTGTTAGTCACTTACTGTATAACAATATAACATTTAGGCCTACTCAACTTTATAAACTCCAACTATATCAGGAATTCTTTGAGAGGAGAATGTAAACAACAGAAACTTCCTCAGATCATCCCCCCTCACCGTCCCCAAAGAAAGGAATAGTTATCTATATCTGGTAGTTGAGAGTGCCAAAAAAATTATAATTTATGGCAAAATTTATATTCCACCAGGTTGTATAAGGTGTTTGACGACTATTTTTTAATCCTTATATTTAAAAAAAAAATAATAATAATAATAATCAAACCTGGTAAGATAGCATCGACTGGTCATTTTTCTTGGTAAAATCTTCTCAGTCATCCAGAAACTTTCTGTCATCTTGAATGTTTTTATCTACATTAAATGTTTACAAGGGGAAGGCAAAACTGAAAAAGACAAAATGGATATCTGAATGAGGGAAAAATTTTTGAACTCCCTGTACTGTACACGTGAACTCCTGGTTGGATTCCCATGCGAGGATGTTGAAGTATAATAGTTTCAGCCGTCTCTTAAAATAGACTAACTTATTCTAAAATCCTCAGACTCTTTCCAACTTTCTTAAAATACTGTTGTTTGAAGTTTGGTTTACGTGCAACCTAAGTCTTAGTGAGAAGATAAATGTTTTCTTTTTTGTTTTGAATTCTCAACCTAGTTTAAATCAGTCTCAAAAAATAAGACTGACTTTGT
This sequence comes from Columbicola columbae, assembly GCA_016920875.1. Classification (NCBI taxonomy): domain Eukaryota; kingdom Metazoa; phylum Arthropoda; class Insecta; order Psocodea; family Philopteridae; genus Columbicola; species Columbicola columbae. The sequence goes on along the minus strand of JADMLL010000001.1, from coordinate 5,842,215 downwards.
TTTGACTGCACAAAGAGACTTAAGTTCAAATTTCAAACCCTCCGAGTGGCGTGTTAAGTTGGAACGACTCAAACAAAAAAAAAAGTTTAAACTCAACAGTACGGCATAAAACTTTCAGGTTTCGTTCGTTTCTTGAAGGATATCAACCATATAAATCATGCGAATGAGAGCTGGGAAACCAGCAAGGGATTTATATTTGATTAACAAGTGGGAGCCTCATTATAACAAAGAATGAGCTAATCACGGTGTTATTTTTGGTGGGCGGCTATACCTTCCTGAACGTAGAGATTAGTGAACGCCCCAGAAATCGGCTGTAGCATACCAAAAGTTGGGGGAAAAACGGACGCACGAAAACCAGATATGAAGGCGCCAAATTTTTTCAAAGGAAAAATTTTTAAAGAGTAAGAAAACATTTTAAGTAGTAACGCCAAAGCTGTTTACTGTTATATGGGTCAGAAAGAGAGAGAGAGAGCTTAACTGTGACAAGCGGAAAAATAAAAACCAACCACGAGACCTCAAAACTATGTTTTATTCCGATCATTACATGTAAGTCGATATCGATACTTCGCACTTGATGGTGTAATTGTAATAAGGGTGTTTATCGTTCTTATTGAGTGTCAGGTTTGGTGAAATAGTTGACGGAAACAGAATTAAAGTTGTAAGCTGAGACGAGACGTGCGTCAAGAACAGGCAAAACCTAACATGGGCAAAGAAATTCTTAAACATGATAAAAGAGGAAAAGGAAATAAAAATTTTTCTCCTAAATTGACATAAAACAGGGAAAATGAAATTAATGGAGTGAGACTTTCAAGGCCACAATCACAGTTTTAAAGTAAGAACTCAAAATTTAATTTAGAAAGAATATAAAAATCTCTCGCTAAATTTTTCTCTGATTTTTCCCCCCAAGACAAAAAAGCTTCCGGATTTCAGCAACACGACCTTGAGGCTTTTTCTTCTTATGTAATGTTATTAATAAATAAATAAAACATAAAGAAAAAAGTAGAAATGGTAGGAAAAAAACAACTCACAATGAACTGGTTTGAGAAGCTGTAACTTTAACTATGGTACACGTTCTCAAGATTTTTTTCTCCCTTTTTTTGTGATCACGTTTCCTCTTCAGTGATCTTGTTGTGGGCGTTTTTTTTTGCAATAATCTGTCGTGTAATTCGCCACAATAGATAAATTTTTCTGATATGGAAAAATACCAGATTCGAGCTTTTTGTGAACTGGTCACGATGAAATAATTGTTTGGTCTACTTTCGATGGGAATTTTTAATCCACTTAAAATTGTTTCGAGTGGCATAAACAAATAAATTAACCTTTTCAAGGCGAAACTTTTGTAGTTTGAATAGTTTGAAAATTGTCAGTACTAAATTGTAGAAAAGCGAGGGATCGAGAGGGTGTTGTCTTAGTATAGGAGAGATCAGGAGATTAATTAACGAAGGACTCTGTAGATGAGTTCATAAGAACCAGAATGAAATACAGACAGGACTATTCACTAGATTGTTTACTACTAGCCAGATAGGTGCTTTCCTCTCAATCACAGTCCTCTCATTACAATTTGAAAAATTGAAATACCACCAAGAATTCATGAGCAGACTGAAACCTCATAATTTTCAGTACTTTTAGAAATACAAAGAAATAGTCAATTTATAGAATAGTCTGCATGAGATGGTGGGAAAAACGGCGACAGTTGGAAAGAAGTCTGAATCGTGTATATGTACTAATATGAAGGAAGTTTGTGTATATTTGGTCCCTAATGATATCGAACATAACTGCAGTTTGTAATCTCCAATATGGAAATTACTATTCCCGTCAGCTTCTGGAGCTTGCTTAACCCCAAATCATACCTTATACCATCAACTTATAGACCTTATCTCGAGGACAGGTAGCCATTTTATTGCGGATAGAAAAAAATTATAACATCATTGCCAAAAGACGAAGAGTCGATGGTAAGATGGTGTAACTCCCACCAATGAAAACTCTCCATGAACTTGGTGACTGAAATTTTTTTAGAAACAATGAGGTTATTTTTGAGAAAGAAAAATTATATTTCTCAGATAAAACCGTGACGAAGTGAACAAATTCTTATTTGCTTTCTGTCTTGGGTTAGGCTTCTTTGAACTAATATTAACATTTGTCGTCGTCTCGCGGAAGAGCATTTCATGATAAAAAACTTCTCATTCCTCTCCTCTGACACGACAACAAATGAAATACAGAACCGCTTTTATTTTAAGATGTAAGGTGATAGCAAAAACCCGGAATGTGGTTACAAACTCTGGCTTCAGTCTGCCACAAATTGAAGGTTAAGACCCAGTCAAGGCCGAGTTTTTTGTCTCCGACTAAAAAGCCCACCCACCCTAAAGAAGAAAAAAATTAGGTGCTTGACCTTCGTCCGTATAGCCTAAGAGAGCAACGGTGTCTGCGGTTGACAAAAAGAAAAGGAGAAGACCAGCTTATTGGCATCAAAATGGCCAAAAAGTGCTTCGAAGGTTCTTGGTTGTACAAACAATTCGCCATAACCACTACATAATAATCAAACTGAGTCATCAACAACCTCGATTGCAAAAGTAGAATGTCTTGTTTCATTTAAAGAAATCCACAGTTTCGTAACAACTATTCCTCTACTTTTTTTGCAAGATTTCAAGGTTATGGATTTGCTAATTTACATAAAAAAAGAAAAGGCTCCTCTCGGAGAGTGGAAACTTGACTCTCTGAGCAAATAAATTTTGGGATAAAACATTATCCTCATGACTAAATTCATGAGCTGAATGATAAATCAAAAGTCACAGAGCGAAACCATTTCAGAAACATCAATTAACAGTTTGTTCAAGTCGATGCCACCGCCTGCGAAAATTGTTCGAAAACATTTCGAGAAGATTTTAGAAAATCCAAAGAGGTCCACTACAGCATTTCCATATATGAATAAACCATACTAACCCCAAAACTGTTTGTATAAAACGTCTTTCGAATTATTAATTAATAAATAAATATAAACAGAAGATTATTACTTTGAATGTTCTCTCTTAAAGATTAAAGCATTTTGGCCGTTTCAAGGGAAACCCAAGTTTAGAATTTTCCAGAAAAAGAGCTTTACGCCCACGGATTGCTCCTCGACTAGAAAAAAAATTTTATTTAAGACATATAGGCCTAATCAAAAGTTTGTTTTTTAATATTTTTATTGAAAATTCGTTTTATAAGTATTGCACGTTTTAATGAGAAGTATATTCCAAAAATACTGCACAGTTACTTTTAGTACTTAGTCATGTGTTGAAGTTGCCATCTTATTTATTTCATAAAAAAAACTTTTTGCTGTTATTATGCTTTGCCTTCACTAAAATGGAGTCTAAGATGGTACAGTGTAACTTCTCATAACGAGCAATGCTTCGCATATCGATATTTACATGGGGAATCTCCCGAAAGCTAGAAAAACTCCAAAGTCCGAATTTGGGGCAGATTCAAAGTTAAATCTTTCTGTATCTGTCTTATTTTCTTCACTACCACCCAAAACTCTTTCATTTTCACATTCTTCAGGTTCTTAGCTACTCATTTTCTTTTGCGAAGTACTAAAAATAACTTTTTTTAGTGCTTGTTTCGGCCTGGAACGCATTATTCTATTTTACATTGTTTTATATGGAAAAAATTGTTTCGCATTACGAGTAAAACTCCGGAACAAATTAAACTCCTTATGAGAGGTTCCACTTTATAAAGGTGTCATTTTATTATAAAATTTATTTAAAATTTAAAAATAAAATTATACATACGATGGACCATTTCTGGGGTTAAGACGCTGGTCTGCTCCCCAGACATAGCCCCTCAAATCTAGTCCGAACAACTATATAGTGCCTTCTGCTTGGAGACAGGTGGTAGTTAGCAAGGGCAAATAAATAAAAATAAAAATAAAAAATCACAAAAACCAATTCTTCCTACAAGTGTGCATTATTTACGAAATGAGACCTCCGAGAAAATATATTATTTATGGACCTCCATGGAAAGGGTTTATTTACGACTCGACCCAATAGTTTGGTTGAGCAAAACCAGGTAGAGAATTTTGTTTTTTACTAACAAGTTTGCTTTCTATTTGGGGGGAAACCCAAGTTACCTTCGTTACGTTAGTTCATTAAAATTCACGATAAAAAACCTTTAAAAAGTTATAAAGTTACAAAGTCGTTTAATATTCTCATTTAACGACGAAAAACAGTGGAAGTCGGGTGAATTCTCCCGTTTTCCATCCGTCCAATAACAAAACAAATTACCTTTAATGGTCAATCTCAAATCCATGGAAACAAACCATCCAACTTTCTCATGCGATTATGCTAATTAATGAAAATTTTTTTTTGATGCGGGTTGGAAATTCTTTTTTTTTCCTTTTCAAGAACTCTAATGTCAGAAGGACCAGTACCCTGTCAATTTGGATTTCTTTTATCAGTGGCAAAAAGAAAGAACAAAGTTGTTTTATAAACTGCGCCAAAATGAGAAGCTGTTCCTAAGAAATTGTGGGTGTGGAATCCTTCAGGCATTGCCATCTAGGGGGGTTTGTTTAGAAGCTGGCCAAGTTTTCGACTTAAGTTCATTCCTCCCTTTCCTGCCTGCCACCTTTTTTTTGCTTTTTTGGTTCTAGGCTATAATTTTTCTCATTTCCCTGCGAATTGTTTCGCCATGACTAATGGAGTCAGTCATTCCAAGTTGAAGAATTTCGCTCTTTGCTTGCTTGGAAGAGTTATCAACACTTTATCGCAAAATTATTACGGTTATTAGTGGATCAAATGGTCTTATTGTTCAGTATAACGAAGTGGGTACAGTGGTACCTTGAGATACGAATTAAATTCGTTTTGTGATCATCGTCGTATCGTATCTCAAAGCGGTGGAAGGAAAGCTGAGCGAACGTTTTGCCATTTAGGATCACCTATGCAATTATCGCGCATCCCAAATTCGTATCTCAAATTTCTCGTCGTATGTCGAGGTTTAAGTTTTAGAATCTTTCATGTCGTATCTCAAAAAATTCGTAGGTCAGGACATTCGTATCTCAATGCACCACTGTATCATTACTGGTACTTATTGGTTGCTACGCCGCTGCAGACAAATTTTTCGGTGAAAGAATTTTCCTTTTCCTTTCGCCCAGTTTAACATCTTCACAGTTTTGTATCGACTATTAGTTACCAACAAAACTAAAATTCGTTAATCGGAACAATTTCCAAACCCATCATTGGCAATATTTGTTTGTTCTTTTCTCTGATAACCAAACTTCCGATCAATGTTCCAAAAATTATGACGAAAGTTTGTTTACTCTTGAGAGGAAAACAAAAAAGTTGGATTGTTTTGCTATTGTGTCACAACTTCCGTCGATTTAGAAAGGTTTATTTAACCCTAAAGCAGTTTGAAACTCAAAGCTTTTTCCTTTTAGTCGAAAAGTTTCTGGTTTTAGACCAGTAAAAGTCGAATGACACTGTTTTCTGATTTTTGGGTTCGATGGGTTTAGCAAGCTGTGTTTGTACTTCCTTGACGACTCGAAACAAAAGCAGGTCAGTGAGCTGTATAGCCTTCCACTGAGACAATTTTCTGAATTTCAAAATTTTGTGTCTGAAGGATGGTGTTATTAGCTTGGACTGTGGCCTGTGTGACTCAAACACTGTGATAAACTTATTAAGCATCCTAGCTATCGCATTACTTTATACTCCTAGGGGCAGTAAATACGGAGCTCTAATATAAATGATAATAATCGCCTAAGTCATCCCTTCCATTGTGCGCTTGCGCGGTTGATGGAAAACACATCATTGATAGGTAGCTTATTCGAGTAGAAACCAGTCCTTGAAAATCCTTTAATCTATAAACGTGCTTAAGTTTTTGTTCATTTTTTTTACGTGTCTGTGTAGCGGTCAAATTTAAACTTGTACTCCAGGAATTATTATTTGATTGAGAGGTAAAAAAATTTTTTTGGTTCCCCATCTGACGCCATTTAAACATTTTACAAAGAATCCTGACAAACTTATGTTTCCGTTCCGATGGGATTTTACATTCTGGATTTATGTCAGAACTAAAATTCTAAAACCTTTTTTAAATAATAATGAACGTCACTTTATAAATATTCATAAATTTCAATATTTGACAAGAATTTAGAGACTTTTCGCCACCAAACAAGGCCAATTCGGCTTTGAAGTGTTGGCAAATAATTTGCAAATGGACGCCGAAGGCTTTTAACTGATGAACATTTTCAAACAAGGCTTCAACACTATAAAAGGACCGAACTTGCCCTCATCTTTGATGACTTATAGTACACCTTCACCCGACTCATATCAGCACTCTTCGCGAAAACCCACAGCCGTCTTCTCTCTCCTTAATCGCTCATCTTAAACGAAATTCCGAGTTCATTATCATTTCGCTTCTTATCCCGGTTTCATCAAGGCTGTGTGATCGGTATCGCCTGACCTTTGTTTTGTCACTTTTTTTTTGCAGTCTCGTGTAATTGTTTACATAAAATCAATTATTTTTAGACAACCGAAACATTTTAAAAATCTGTCATTCGACTCGTTTAATTGCAGTTCGGTATTTTTATTTGATGACGGAGCATCTAACATCGGCCGTTCCGAGTTTTGTTTATTTAAATTTCAGTGATTCATGTAAATTCTTGTTTTTAGGTAGCGAACTTTCTTTTTTTTTGTTGTTATTGTTTAACTGCATGTAGTGGATATATATTTATGCGTATATCAAAATCTGACAAAACAGAGCATCTACTAGGTGATAGTAAACATAGTCAAAGCTGTGGAAGGGGGAAAGCTCGTGCTTTCCCCTAACGCCCTTTCCACAGCTTTTTCTGCGACTGTTGATAAGTTTACTATCACCTAGTAGATGCTCTGTTTTGTTGAAATTTGATACAAAACCATTAACCAAATTTTTCTTTGACAAAAACCTCCACACACCCATACAACCTGATAAGATGCAAGTGTTCGATGGCACTATAAATTTCAAAATGGCTGTATTAAATGAGAAAATAACCAAAACCGCTCAATTTAATTTTATTTTTCAATAACTTCCAGATACCTCACACCCAAGATGTAACTCTCAAGTGGTAGCAGACAGAGGATAACAAGTGTTCGTTATGATAAAAAATGAGGTCTGAAAACAGCAGTTCATCACCGGGTGAGAGTCCCCAATTGGGGAATCCTTGGGATGCTTTATTGAAAAACTCGCTGGCTCCGCAAGTGATGGAGAAAAGCGAGAAATCACTTCGCGGAAACCAGAGCCCCGCGTCAAATCAGTCGAGCGGTTTCTCTTGGAAGCATTTATCATTCAGGAAACTTAGCTTAAGTGATAGAGACGGAATATCTCCTCTGCTTAGGTGAGTACAAGTTAGCGATAAATAAAATAACGCGGCGGAGAGAAAATTTCAAAACGATGACAAAGCGTTGCCAACCGCTGAAATTCAATATTTACATCCACTGACAAAGCAAATTTTATTTATTTTCTTTTCTTCCTAACCCCGGTAAATATCCGTATTGAGCCGGAGAATTATTAAATACTTGGATTGAAAAACGAAAAGCAAACTCAGTTTCCGCATTCGCGGCTCGTACATCTTGCGTTGTGTTTATTAGGTGATCAATCAAACGGCAAATTTCCTTTTCCTTCAATCTGTTGGCAAATTGAAAAAGAAACGTTTCCCGATCAAATCTGAGCTTTCTCTTAGCTACTAAAAAAATTGAATAACACAATAATAATGATAATCACATCCACCAACCACTTGAGGAGAAAGTTGTTTATGTCTTTAAAGAAAAAAATTCAAATTGAATTGGTGACATTATTTTAACCATGAGAGATGATGGTTCATGAGGTAACCCAAAAGACAGTTGGTGCAATTCACTTTGAACCCCAAGAAACACGTGGTAGTTTGCATCGGCATCTATTTCGACTAGTGTTAGTATTGTTATCATTCTGGCTGTTCCTGATCCTACCTCTTTCAGTAAGCAAAACATTTGAATGAGGATGGAAAGAATCTCTCACCATCCAAACGCAGTGTAATAGAATTCAATACAGATAGCCGTATTCGAGTTACTCTACCTCCATAGTAGTTTCTAAAGCAGTGATGGGCCAACTCCGGCCCGGGAAAGTATTTAATCCGGCCCGCTGAGTGTTTATCGACATGAATAGTGTTAATACATGGCCCGTTACAATTACTTTTTGACTGTCGAGAAGTTTAAAATAAATTTTACTTAGTAGAATGCATAGTCTACAGAAGAAGCTAAACTAGCCGTATAGTTCACATGTTGCAAATTTGTGCGCCCTCCTACGTTAGTTTCTATTTTGTGTGGCCCGCCAAAATTTTAAAATTTAAATTGTCCCGTTGATTAAAAAGATTGTTCACCCCTGTTCTAGAGTAATAAACTTTACTCATTTCGACTGAACTCACGTACTGAACCCATCTTTGTTCTAGTGACACATTGTGAGAAGGCAAGGAAATTGTCAACAAAAAGAAAAACAAATCAAATCTTCTTTAGGATGAGTAAATAAGGAAATAAAAGCAAGAGTCGTTGAGAAGCTATTAAAAAATCATAAATTTGATAGCTATAATTAAACAACTTTGATTAAATTAATAAAAAAATAATTTATTTTATTATTTTATAACGCGGTTTCATGTGATCAAAGTCGATTGCATCAATTGTATTCAATGCTTGACTGGATGGTTACCCACAGACTCTATTTCTCTTTTCGTTGTCACGATTTAAAAAAAAATTTATCTCTCAGATTGCAGACTTTGACCCTGAACCTGAACCACTACCAAAAACAAATTTTTTTTTTCTTCTTCTTGAGTTAACGACCAATATACATTTCAAACCGTTTTGTTTGCAATTAGTTCGTTATACCAGAGGACCGGTTTCGTAATTAAGTCGAGAAAATTCTCACTGGAAATAGTTCGAATCTCGGGTAGTCATTGTCACGTCCAAGGTTGACGCTCGATTGCTTAATCGATAATCAAATTCATTCAACCTCAAAAACGAAGAAAATTCATTGTTCGAGCCTGATTTTGTGTGGCAAAGTGGAAAGACTTGAATAAAAAGTGTTTCGATATTAATTGGGCAGGAGAGTGTTCCTTGTGCTGGCGCTAATCTCAAGTTAAACAAATTAAAGAAATTTATTTACATGTTAAACGCTTTTTTGAAAACCACACGAGATAAACATTTCTGGTAATTTTTAAAATTCTCTTCGCGATGGATGGATGAATAGAGTCGTGAAAATTATTTGTCGAATTCGGTTCCTGCTTCGTATTAAGGATGTGCGATCGGATTTTTTTGTTTTTCTTTTAGAAAAATGAAATAAATGGTTAGAACTAGATTCCTGATCTTCTCCAGGTTCTTAGGAACCTTTATTAACTAGCACTTCGCTTAACGAGTGACTTGGATAGTGGAATCTCCAAATTGTGCGATCGAACTTTTCGTGCCTTTGCTACATCAGTCTATTTAGGACTTATTGGGCTAGAACAGTGGTGGGCAAAATCGTCACTACAAAGAGCCAAATCTAAACCATAAAAAATTGAAATTTCTTCAAAGAGCCATTTTAAAAGCTTTGCTGTAGAGACAGGCTTTGTATAATTTGTGCTACCAGTACTCTTTCGAGCTTGCGTTTACTAAATACTGTATGTCTTGGGTTAAAGCATTTATGAAATGAATTCTATACTAAACTGTGCATTGTTTTCCATAATGAATTCTACATCAAAGTGTGCATTACTTTTGAAATGAATTACATACCATAGTAAACATCACACACACAATCTGTGACAAAAAAATTTTCATAAATAATATACATTTTTAGTTTCTATTATAAGTATATGACATAAAAGGAGAATTGATTTCATAAATAGTGCACACTTCCATGAATAGTTAAATCTCAAAAACGTTGCTAGCCGCCTTAATGACTATGTGTCCTTAATTTTCGTTGAAATACGCTAAATAGAACTTAGTATCATACTTATATAAAGATAATATACAGTTAATACACAATATTCAGGACCTGCACTAAACATTTTATGGAAGAGCCACAGTCAAGGAGTAAAAGAGTCGCATATGGCTCCGGAGCAGCACTTTGTCGGTCTCTGACTAACATCTTAGTGTTATTAACACTTATTAACAATTTATGTGTATTTTTCTTTGAATAACTGTTACGCATAACATTTTTTTGAGGATTTATAATTTTGAGTATTGTTCGGCATAAAACGTACTTTACACCAATTTTAGTTGGTAAAAATTATTTCGCATTACGAGTAATACTTCGAAAGGAATTATGCTCATTATCCGAAGTTCCACTGTATTTCATATTAGTTGCGTGCAGGGGTGGCTTAAGCTTTTTATAAAGTCCAAAATGATTTTTTTAATTAGCAACAATTAACGCTTGCGGGGAACATATTTTTACGTTTTTGGGAGTCTGTCGCTACGCGGGTCACGTAAAAATACGTATCTAATAGATTTGTGGAGGATAGGGGTATGTGTAGTATCGTCTATTTTTGTGATTTCGTAAAAATTTCGTTTTCTTTGTCAAAATAATCATAGAGGATATATTTAAGAGTAAAATAAAAAAGTTTCGTTAATAAAGAGGAAGTAGTGTTAGATTTACAGCAATTTTACTGAATAATCTAAATTCCGCGCGATTCACGATAAAACGCCAGCGAAGTATACCCGCATTCCTCAACCTGTAGATTTGTGTTTCTTCGTATAAAAGAATCTTATAGTATATTCTTCCAACTGATATAAATCATTTATTAGAAATGAGTTAATTGATGCCAGTTGTTGAAACAAGGTGTGAGAATAATTTATCTATTCTAGAATAATCTAACACTCTGACCTCTGGACTCTCTACAGACCACGGTAAAATCCCCTAAGACAACGTCCAGATGACTTCATCTCCTGTTTAAATGTTTTTCAGTCATTTTTCAACTTCTTATTGTGACTTTGAAATCCATCATTTGAATTGCAAATATTTTGTTTTGTCTATTAAATTAGATAAAACTTCATAAACAACGTATTAACGTTTCGATAGAGTTAGTGGTATCATCTTTGTCACGTGGTCTAAACTGTCCGCTTCTCGCTTTTCTTAAACCTCCGATGTGTTTAACCATTCAAATTTATAATCTGAGATGATGTTGCTTTTATCACCAAAGATGACCTCATTGTTTTCTCTCAACTGATAGTAACATCTTGTTTTGTAGTTTGTCGGGACGTATCAAGTCTCGCCCATCTATTTTTTGGTTTGTCTACATAGCTGACACGCTCACCTAATGTGGAACATTGGCATGAGATCTTAGTCCCGATATGTTTGGATAGACTAATTGTCTCATTAGGGTGTCGAAGTTTTGAAGCAGGTACTAAACGTTTCAACTAACATGTGATACCTTACGCTAATTTTTGTTTTAATTCTTCTTGCTAACTACCACCTGTCAGCCAAGATACTATGTAGTTGTTCAGACTAGATGTAAGGGGTTGTGCCTGGGGAGCAAACCAGCGCCTTAACCCCAAGAACGGTTTGGAGGAAGTCAAAGGAGGGCTGGAGTTATCTGAGAAGAGGTAGGATAAAGAAAGAAAGGCAGAAGAGGAAAAAGGAGACGTGACTAAGAGAAGCGTCTTTGGGAGTCTGTCCCCCAAAGCGTGAGTGGTTTATGTCTTTTGAGACGTCTTTGGTCGTGGGGTTTAGAGAGGAGTGAGGACGCAGAAGGATTTGGATGGTTCACCAGTCTGAAGGAGTATTTGCGAGTGAATGACGCCAAATTAGAAGCAAAATTTTGAGTTAGGGCTAATTTAAACGACAACAAAAATTTTCACTCTTCAAACAAACCAAACAAGGCAAAAAACTACAATTTAGTCGACGTACGCTTCACACACGCGAGAATTCATTACGTTTTAGGCTGAGGTTATTCAAGAAGAAGCTGAAGATAATGCGACTGACGTAAATATTTGTTAGAATGTGGAACAACATAACTAAAACAAGTGACATCCATTAGGCAATGTTCATTTTTGAGCACCGCAAGTGTTATCATTCGAGACCAACCACTCCCCGATTTATTCCTGTCGGTCTGAAAGGTTGGATTTTATTTTGAGGTTTTTTCCAACCACAACAAAGATTTAAGTGGTGATTAAGCACGAGGTTTTCACATGTCACAGTCCTTCGAAATGAGTCACTCTTTATATAGGAGATGGTCAGCAACCTCTAAAATGTGTTGGCTATAAATCTTATACTTCTCAGTTTATTCAGTCGCAAAACGACAGGATTTAGATGAGTGCATGAGAATGCAAATCATTTTTGATCTCTGTTTAAAAGCTTTTGAACACAATTGCGACCCTCAATTTAAGTTGGCTATTTTGTTTCACCACATTTCGGTTTAACTATTTGATTTCATTAGCTGTGACAGGTTTTGTGAGTCCTGGTTTTGTATGTATTTAAGCTTTATCGATGACTCAAAATGGTTTTGATTGGCTTAAACATCTTCTTTTTACCTTTTTAGCTTTATAAAAACCTGTTGAATGCTTGTTTAGTGTAGAGTATTGTCTACGACAGTTTTTTTGGTTTTTATTATTAAATATATAACAACAACAGAAAATCTAATATTTCCATAATTAACACAAACTTTTAAGAGGAGTTCATTTCAAAAGTGACAAAGTGACAATGTGCACACTACCTACGAGTTCGTTAAAGGGAAAATAAGACCTTTCCTGGCATAACAGCAACGTTTTGTAGTTTTAAATTAAAATACTTTTATTTATTTACTTATATCTCGATATCTAAAGATGTAAGTTAGCACCAGTAAGAGAGTGACAGAAACAAATTCAAACTCTAACAGTATGGAAGCCGTCAAAGTGGATACTTTGCTTAGGTAAAATACGGAAAACTTTACACATTAACAGAAAAAATTAGTTAATCTGCAGATTAACTAGATGCAGATCTCCCTAAACAGATACCTTGGTATTTAAGCTTTTGCCTTCCCGGGCCCAAATTTTTATTGTCACCATTGCGAGTGGGCCATATGGCTTACAAAAAAAAGAAAGAAAGAAAAGAAAAGCAGCTTTTACAAGTCCGGTTTTCGACGTATACAGCCCATCTTCAGGGGATCAGCTGTAAAGCCATCAGGGGGTCAGTCTGTTTCTGTATGCATTTTCTGTATATTGCCTCTCAAAGAGGTAAACAATGTTAGCGGTTTCTGACTACAGGTCTGAACTGGTCAGATATTATGTTCCAGGGCCACTGGGCCACTTAGTAGAGCTTGGTGGGCTGCAGTTTGAGTACCAAGACCTTGGAAGAATCCTAAGAGTGTTTTGACCCGATACTATATCGAACGAAGAGCTTTGGAAAAACGGGCGAAGAACCTATCGAGATCCAAATAAGAAGAAGAAAATGTCAATGGATCGGACACACTCTGAGGAAACAACACGATATTGAAAGGCAAACCCTGCAATGGAAGTCGCAGGGTAAAAGACAGAGAGGAAGGCTGAGGACGTCAGATCTGCCATAACTGAGGCAGGCAACACATCCTGGCAAGTACTGAGGCTCCTTGCCGGGAACAAAATGAAGCAGCTTTGTTTTGTATGCCCTATGCTCTCCACAGAGCAACAGGGAACGCCCAACATATTAGCTAGATAACGTGCACATTAACAGATTTCTGTACTTCAACAATAACATGCACACACTGCGTAAAATCTAAGAAATCTATTTTGGCGGGAAAAAGCAAAATAGGAAACCTATTATCATACTACCGGTAAATAGGCTAATCTGTGTTGATAGTGCGATTCATCAAAATCTTTCAATAAGCGATTAATTTTCTTTTTGGAGGGAAATTAGGTTGATTGTTTGATTGTGTGGGAGGAGGAGGAGGAGGATTTACACTCTGACTCAAAGATTCAAAGAAACCATTTAAAAACAAGTTTAATCCGATTTGTTAGTTCCAAGTCCAGGAAGTGAATTTCAGTTCCTACCCTGTATAATATATAGTTTTAACTCTGATGACGCACTTCCGCATCTTATTCAAAGTTATATTTGAATTTTTGTGTGGGATACGAGACACAACTAACACATAAAATTGGGATTCATAATCCAAAAACAATGTTTCCTACTATTCCCTTTGAGTTTGCTTTTTCTTTTCTTTTACCGTTAACCGCTTATTGTCTGTCATTTTAACAGTTTTCGTCTCATAATTGCTTTCGACCTATTATAGCGAATGTTGGTAAATAATAAAGAGTCGATTGAGTTGGATTCGGGCTGAGTTGAATCTTTATTTTCCCAAATGTCGATTTGAATCGTGCGAGGAAGGAAATTCAGTTAAAATCGCAAAATCCAATTTAATGAAAACGGTAGTAAATTTATTTTAAAACTGATTTATAGGTGTGCTCAGCGAACGTGATTGAGGTCAGATCAAAAACAGATAAAAACCATAAAAATAATCATTTCTTCTACATAATTAAATCTGGTTTTATTAGGGTAATAGTTATTTATCCATCATTCCGTTTTCCTAAGGTGTTAGAGAGCTTTTAGACTAACAAACAAAACCTATTTTGCCGAATTTTAAAATAAATGTTTTCATAACAGAAAGTGATTTTTGTTTAAACTGTTATTCCGGAGAAGTTGACAATTTGTTTGCACCAACTCGAGTGTGCTGATAAATAGACAAAAGTCTTTATACTTTATAATCCGCTCCAGAAAAGTAATAATGAATGGAAGAACTGTTCATTCTATGTTTCAAGTTTTATAAATATTAAGTAATAATAATAATAATAATCTGCACTGGCACATTTGTAAGAGTTCGGGGTACCTGAATTGTCATAAAAATGTTACGAGCACGAACCCAAAGAGGTGACGCAGGTTGAACAGAGCACTAGACTCTGCCAACAAGCCAGACACATAATTAAGGACCTGGCTAAGAAGGCTTGCCGAATCATAGATGTGGCCGTTCCGAATGACCTCAATATAATTCCAAAGGAAGCAAAGAAGCACCTAAAGTACAAGAGCCTGGAAATTGAGGTACAACGGATGTGGGGAGTAGAAACCGAAATTATACCCGTGGTGGTTGGTACACTAGGCCTTGTACCCCTCAGTCTCCCCAATAAAAATACCTGGCCAAGCAATACTAGTAACAGCAATGAAATATTTACAGATTCTTCTCGGTTTTACGTCCCTTTAAACTATTTCCGGTCTGGCTAATTTTCCTTTTCCTTTCTTTCCTTATTTTTGTCAGATATTTCCCCAAAATTTCTAATTCTCTTTTATCTTTCATCCTCATCCGATGTTTCCAGTTCCACGCTTTAAGTCTTTTTCCTAATATTCCCATTAATTTTTCTGTCTTCAGTCATTCACCCATAATATGCCACATAGTATCCGCATTTAAATCTTAAGTATAAGTATTAATATTATGCTGTTGTTAAATAAATAGTGTACGTGTGCAATATTTATGAAATGAAATATCTAAAAGTGTGCATTACTTATGAAATAGAGCCTTCGTAAAAATTTGACAAAAACATTGTGGCTGTGGTAAAAATATTCTTACTTCCACTTTGACGGGGAATGGGTAATGAGCAATTTACTTAGGCCCTTGGTACTTAAACTGCGGCCCACCAAGCTCTACTGAGTGGCACAGTGGAAACCAATTGAGTGAAAATTTGTGAAAGTGATCAAGTGAATTGAGTGATTAATTTCCAACCAAACGTCTCATGACATTTGAACGTCCCACCGACCGAACGTTTTTGGTTGGCTCAGTCGCAATGGTAACAGCGAAAATTTGGCCCGAAAAGAAAAAAAACTTGAGTACCAAGGACTCAGGCATTTTAAAAAGCAAAATAATTTTCGGAACTTTAACGGATCAACTTAAAATTAGCAAGTTATTTAGGTAATTTGCAAATTAATTGATTAGTCACACTTTAGCTTATACAACACACATTTAATTCGTAAGGAAGAACAAGAAACTCACTTCAGGTTTGGAATTAATGGTCATCAAACACGTCATTGATAAAATAAATTTTAAGTATGTCCATGAAATAAAAAAGTAATAAATACATAAATTAATAATTTGAAGAAAAAAAATGAAGTTGATAATCAGAGGAAAAGAGTCTTAGATAGACCGGAAATGTCAATTAAAGTGTTCTTAAACCAGCCAAGGTTAACATTGGTTTCATTTTATTAATGGATAAGATTTGGCCGGCCTACAGCTTCTTTATTTTATTTTTAAAAGATCTGGTCCGATTTTGATTTGTGTTTTCATTTCATTTCGTTTTAAAAAGTCTCTAAAAGCTGTCTTTTATATCAAACTGCAGAAGCTCTCCGTGATTTTGTTTTCCCTGTTGTGTGGATAATTTAATCTTAATTCAGCAGTTAGCTAGATTTATGTCATCGTATACTTGAGTTGCAGGTAATAAACTCAAAAATTAAGTCAAAGACTTAAAGTCAGCAATAAAGATAAGGATAAAGACATGTTTTTGACTTTTATTTACATTCATTTTAAAACACTTCTTAAGTTTTTCATTAGCTACTTAAAAGTGAGTGCTTTAGTTATCACTTTTTATGTTTTGAGTTGGCAAGACATTTATTGTACTAAGATGAATTTATGATTCTCAATCAACCTGATGGTTAAATCAGAGACTAGTTTATGTTACCTGTCTTCGAATATAAGTCTAACAGTATCTGGAGAACAAAATACCATCTTCTATTAGCTAGCTTTGTTTCCAAGCAGGAGACAGAAGCAGTTTTAACGGATTGTTTGGAGGAACAGGTAGGAACGAACAAAGGTAGTAAGAGTGAAGGAGTGGGAAGTATAAATTGATAAATAGAAAGAAATGATAATAAAGAGAAATGGCAGACTAACAAAACAGCAGAAATAACAAAGAATATAGATGAAGAAGAACCAGAAGGGTGAGGGTACAGAAGTCGAACTGGTGTCTTAGCCCCAAGACCTGGAAAAGGAAGGAAAGGTTTTTGTAATTAGCTTGATGACTGAACAACAGCCAGAGAGAATAATACCTAAAAATACTATAGGCCTAGTAAGGGGGTCAGAGAAAGTAGTTCATTACCTCTAGCAGTAAGGGCTGTATCTAATAGACCAGCGAAAGATAGCATACCAGTGTCTTATCCCCAGGAGAGGATGAATAAAGTATGGGCAGGAAGGGACAATAAAAAAAGCACTACAAGAGCTAGAAAGCCATGAAAAGAAATTTAGTAAAAAGAGAGACTAGAAACTATTGACCAGATAGTCATTTTTTCATTTAACATCAACTTGTGAACTGATATATTTATTTATCTATTTATTCTAAATGCCACCTGCCTCTAAGCGAGACAGTTAATAGTTGGTCTGGATTTTAAGGAGCTTTAGGAGGAAACAGTCCAGCCTAATAACCCCAGGAATTGGATAACGGATGTGACTGGATGTATAGTCTATAGCAGAGGTGCGCAAACTAGGTGTCGCCAAGTTTTTATAAACTGTATTATACCTGCAAGCTTTATGTTGTATAAAATTGTACAAATGTTGTATAAAAATTGTTTTCTTAAAGTTATAAATAAAATTAATATGTGTCAAATTTGATGATGTTTTGATTCGATTGAATGGAAGAAATTCGATAACTATACATCGTATGTGTAAAAATCTATCTCAAGGGGTCGCTAAAATTTTTCCCTCTACTGAAGGGTTGCATTTGGAAGAAGTTTGCCCACCACTAGTCTATATGAAACAACATATAGTTCAAAAAATAAGTCATAAGATATAATAAAATGAGAAGAAGAAAAAGAAGGCAGGAGGGAATAGAGAGGTGAAGCTATGAGAAGGCTGTTGTTAAACTGATTCTTTCCCATTTCAAAAATTTGGTGGGTTAAAGAAAAAATTGTAATCCAACGTTTTAAGTTAGTTTATAATGTAACAAAATAGTTCTTTTAGAAACTTTGAGACCAAACAGTTTAAGATACAGTGTGAAGCTTGTGACCATCACCAATGAATCTCTTTGAATTAATCTAAATTTAATTTCCAAAGGTCGCCTTATGAAACAGATAAAAAACGATTTTTTTGTTTACATCCAATGTTTTCTTTGATATATCATAACAAGGAATCCCAATCGAGACCGAAATTGAGGTAACAAAAAGAAAATAAACAACAGAAAGGTCACTAAACTAAAACGAAAAACAAGTTTTACTATATAACTTATGGATATTATGCCGCGTGAGTTTTCTGAATAAATAAGACGATTTCCTCTTACCTTTCTCAGGCATTTCGCCTTCTCTCATCCGAAAGCATCTTCAGTGTTGGAAGGATTGGTTTTGACGCGGCCTAAGAACCAAAAAATAAATGTTTTTAAAAATTGTGCAATAATTATGAAACGAGTTATTAATAAAAATATCCACAGTGAAATGAGTTGTTCAGTGAAGTCTGCTATAATTAGGACATGAATTTATTGGTGAAAGTGTGCAGGATTTATGAAATGGGTTGAAACACGTTGATGGGACGGTGCTATAATTATGAAATGGATTGTTGGTGGGAATGTGCAATACTTATGAAAGAAGTTATTCATGAAAGTGTGCAATATTTATGAAATAGGTTGTTGGTAGAACCGTGCAACAATTAGCATATGGGTTATTGGTTGAAGTGTGCAAAATTTATGAAATGAGTTGAAACACGTTGGTGGGACAGCGATGCTATAATTAAGAAATAGATTATTGGTGGAAAAGTGCAATATTTATGAAAGAAATTATTAACAAAAGTGTGCAATATTTATGAAATAGATTGTTGATGAAACTGTGCAATAGTCATGAAACAGGTTGTTGATAGAACCGTGCAATTAATGTGAAGGGAGTTATTGATGGAACTGTATAATAATTATGAAATGAGCTATTGATGGAAGTATGAAACATTGAAGAGGAAATTCTGTTGGTTTTTCAAAAATTTGACGCGGCGTAATAGCCAAAAGTCATATACCAACATTAATAACAACAACAACCGCGAAAATCTGAAAACTCAACCAAGAATTTATTAAAATTTTTTCTTGTGTCAAATTAAATGAAAATTAATGAAATGGTTTGAGGGAAAATGGGTCGAGGCTGATGTCAAGATGTAATTCTCAAAGGTTTTTCCACCATTTTTTTCATCAGCATTGACAGCTGCGTTTCCGTATGGCCGTCAGATTTAACAAAAACAACGTTTATAAGAAGAAAAAAAAAATTTAATTTCTACTAAAATAATCAGCAATCGTGATAAGAGTTTGAGTGTTTTTCAAATCTCAAGCTGTGAATAAATTAAATTTTATTACGGGAATGATTAAAACAATTTTGTTCATAAAATTTGTTTACAGTCTGACTGTTGAGATTTGATAATAAAAAAACAAATTCCAGTTTTATAACGGTCAAGATTTTTTTATTCTCATGTGTCTCAAAAATTGTTTACCATCAGGTTGCGTGTGAGTGTTTTGACTAAAGTCTTCGTTTAATATACCCTGAGGACGCGGAATAAGAGAACAATGTCTTCTTTTATTTTTTTCGGTTTGGCGATTTGGCTACTGAAATGGGAAAACCCATCATCTGATTTTTCCTGGTTTAATAAAACTGAAATTTGGGGGCTTGAAATTTTCCCACCCATCATGAAATCCTCTTGATCAATAAATAGGTTACTTGAAGACAAGCAGATAAATTTAGATTTGAACCAAAGTTTCAAAGTTGTGGGAGACATTCGATCACCTCAGGCACCTGGTTCCCAACCCACTATTTGATTTGTTCTGAGGAAACTGAACTAAACTGAACTGAACGAAATCTGTTTGTTTTTCATTCATTCAGCTTATTGACACTCGAGAAGTGATATTTCCCTCTCAGAAGTTTGACATAAAACGAGTTTCATTGAAAGCTTTTATCAGTATCCATCATTTTTATTCGTGTCTTCTACAAAAAGTCCTCAAATATGAACTTGATTTGTCAAATTTTTTTGATACCTTTAGTCGTAAACCTACATAGCACGATTTTATAGCACACCTTCCTTGAGTTTCCTAATTTTAGGTTTCCTTTATTTTATTTCTTAAATAATGTCTCGACTATACGATTTTTATTGATTGTTCCTCAAATTCCGCAACCTCTGTTTTATGATGATGATGATTATTATTATTATTTTTGGCGTATTGGCCAACTTTTTGGACGACGACGTCAGCACTGTTTCACTTTTTTCCTTTTCGCCTCCTCCAAAACTCCCTCATTTTTATTGCTGTGGGCTATATTCCTCTCCTCATTTTCGGCAGGAATCCCTGGAACTCCAGAGAGTTCTTCATCCTGTCACGCTGATTAAGGTCTTGTTGCATGATTCCTAGTTCCTTAAGATCTTTTCTGTCTCTACGAACCACGTCAGTCTTGTCTTTTCTTCAGGAAGTACTTGAAGATTCTGCTTGTCGTTGGTCCTGGGTTCATTCTCTTCTTAAAAGGGTTATCCTTCTCTTCCTCATGAGATCCTGGGGAGGTACGTTTATAACACATCGTTACGTCTTCTATCTCTCTTTAACTGAACCCATTTTTCTTATTTATTTATATTTTATTATTTCTTCTCTCGTCTGGGCCAACTATTGACTACACTGCTTCAATTCATTTTCTGTTCTATGTCTAGGAGCGGGTTAAATACCAGTTGAAATATCTTGTAATTATGGTAGTCAGCTACCTTGTATTAAACCTAATTACTGACTGAACATTACTGTTAAGGTTGTGAACCTTGGAGGGAATTTTTCAATGAAAGGATAGTGGATAAACTGAAGAGAAAGATTGTAATTGAGGAAAAGCGGCGGAATAAGAGGCTGAATAATTTCTACCCGGGTGGGCTTTGAACCCATGACTCTTGAACTGATAGGTGAGTCCCCT
Source organism: Columbicola columbae (assembly GCA_016920875.1). Classification (NCBI taxonomy): domain Eukaryota; kingdom Metazoa; phylum Arthropoda; class Insecta; order Psocodea; family Philopteridae; genus Columbicola; species Columbicola columbae. The sequence goes on along the minus strand of JADMLL010000001.1, from coordinate 5,821,389 downwards.
GGCCTTTTGCCCATCAGATTCCTCGTTTATATTTCTATTGTTTCCTTCTCAATTTTCTATTATACTTTACTTTTCCCACACTTTACCTATTTCCTACGTTAACTCCAAGCACAAACTCTTTTTTCCATCCTTCAAGAAAGCTATTTATGTCTTGTCTATGAGTAAGTCACCGGTCACTGGGAAAATACAGAAACTGTAACCATACTTAAATTTTGTATTAATACACTCTAACTCACTAAAATAAATAAATTTATACAGATCTTTACAGTAAATGTATAGGCCTACTGTTTATATTAAAAGCAAACACGGAAGTTCAGGAAGTTCCGAAATTGGCAAAGTAGTCACGATTCCCTGCCCGAAATCCGAGTCTGATTCATCGAGTCTCTGCCTAAGTAACTTGTTCTGATTATTCTCCCACATCAATCTCAGTATTGCACTCCTCGTACTATATATATGCAATTCGGTGCAACGATTTTATAATTTGTTTGTATTTGTCTTTCCACTTTATATACTTGTGAGATTTCTTTTTGTTCTCTCGAGAACAATGCAGGTGGGAGTTAGCGAGGGCAATACACTCATTATAGTGCTGACTTATACGTAGTTCACTATTTCTTCAATGCTGTGTTTAGAAAGCTCTCAACTTTTGATTATTCCTTCCCCTCCCTAGTATGACTCATTCCTACGCCGTAATATCTTATAAGCTATTTAAATGAATAATAATGACTGAATCATTCAGTTTCTTTATCAATAAAAATCAAAACAAAACTAATCACAAATTCACTTCTACAATCAGTCTGCATTTAATAAAAGTTAAATAGTCTTCTAAACCCTAGACACAATTTAATGTGAGCGAATGAGTTATGATTTGAAACCATAAAAAAAAACTCGAAGACGAAATGGCTGAAAGCCAAACTGCTAGCCCAGGAGATGAAGGCCTTTTCCTCATTCGCCTACCTGTTTTGGGACGAATACAATAATTCAGCATGACCATGTCTAGAGGTGATGGAAATAAAAAAAATTTATGACTTCCCTATAACACTTGCAAAAACAAAGTCAATAAATAAATAAATAATGGATTTAATGGGGAAATTGGCAAATTGAAACGATGATTTTGCAGCAGGAACACCAACAGCACAGTATATCGGTGTTTTTGTCTATGAAATCAAAATAAAGACTGACAAAGTTTCTTTTTGTGCTTTCAAAACTATTAACCTTATTTTTGGATTGTATTCAACTGTTTTTTTATCTGAAGCAAAAAAAAATTGACCGCGAAATTGGCTATTAAACAAAAATATACTTTGTACTTTCTTCTGGCTTTATTGAAATAAATTGAATCATCAGATTTGACAGAATGGCGTGCGGTTCCCTTTTCTTTTTTTTTCTATAAAGCCTAATTGAAAATGTTTTGAAGGTGTAAAAGAAACAATAACGGTTGCAATGTCTCTTTTTCCTCTCTCTGATAGCTCCTGACGTCAATACTGTCAATGGGTTGAAATACTTTTAAAGTTTTGAAAATGGAAAGGAATTGATGAATGCCAAAAAAAATTCTGGTTTCCATTATCTACGAAAAGTGAAAAGCCTGTCAAAAATAAATTAGGACCAGATGTTATTTATACTGGAAAGGTAAATAATGTGGATATTTTTGAGCCGAGTAAAGTTAATATAGTAAGGGATTGGGTAATGGGGCAACAGAAGAACACAGGATGTTCGATGCGAATAATAGTATAGTACTATATATACTAGTAGTAATTAGTTTTTGCTAAGTATCAGAGAGTTAGCAAAGTTATTGACTGGTTATCTGACTCAAGTCGAAAGTTTTTTCTTACCTCACCTAGACGTCCCGCCCACTTTGAAAGCTGCAGCCGTGGTCAGTGGTTGAGTGTTTGATCTGGACTGGTTAATCGCGAAGTTAATTACATTACTAACACTGACACAAAAGTGACAGCCGACAAAATTTCAAACTATCGTTAGAATGTGAATTTGTTTTTTACTTAGAGTTTCCCTTTCCGTTTTCTACCTATCTTCCTTGGCTAGGACTTGGGTCTGGTTCCCAGATATAACCCACCAAAACTATTTGCTGACTCGTACTGGAGGACAGTTGGTAGTTAACAAGGGACCGAAAATTTATTTATGAACAAAAACCTCAGATAACGAATCTATTTTTTGACCCTATATGCCAACCCAAAAATTGTGATTGGAATCAATTATATATAAACGGTTAGCTAATATATTCGCGTGTTATGACTTTACAAACAGACTAAAGACAGAAGTAGCTGTGGGAGAATAAAATTAGAAACGAAGGAACGGAAGGTACTAAGATTCTCGGTCTTATAAGAGAACACTACGATACAGAAGCAGACATAAACAAAAGATACCTTCTACAAATACCAAACTCAAACAGAACCAGACAAACTGTCGAGGTCGATTATTTTCTGAGCAGGAAAACTAGATGAGACTGGTTTGAGGAGGTTGGAAAGACAAAAAGTTGAAAATCATGCGTCAGTACCAAATTGTGCCGCACTTAAACCTTTTATGACTTTTATGAAGTCCATTATTCATAAAATTGTGCGTTATTTATGAAAATTTTATGTGAAAGATACTTCAAAAATACTGCATAGTACGGGAGGAGACAATAATACAAGTACAGAAAAGAACTCCACCAGCTTAACTGTTTGTCAAACTGGATCATTGTCATCATCCGTCATTACAGTCTTTTGCCCTTGGACTTCGCAACCACCAACCTGGAGGATCAGTTCGCTATACTTGGCCTGGCTTTTACACTTTGATCTGTTGATTTGGGTGACCCTATTAGGACTCTAAGCTCCTGCCAGCATAACACGTTAAGGGTGAAGGATGAATGTCGAAATGTATACACAAGTTAATTCACAGAATTCGAAAACAGACCAGAAATAAAAATGTTTTCACTTTGCAGGGAAAACTTTTTGAATAAAGTGGTGCAAAAACAATAACAATAATAATGATAATAACAATAAAAGGACAATAAAGAAGCCGGCGCAAATAATTTCAACCGATCCAAAAGACTTTCTATTTAACTTTTTAAGCACGTGTTTTAAAAAAATATTGAGACACATCCAAAAACCGTTCAAGAAATTTGGCTCTCATCGAAGTCACCATGCCAACAAAGAGGTTTCAAATTTTTTTCTGCTTTTGCGAACAAAACATAATTTACTATTATCATTATTATTATTTTTTTGTTGACAGCATTTTAGTTTTGTGGCAAATTATTATCTTTTGAGTACACTCAATCGACTTCCTTTAAAATGGTAAGCGATTTCCTTAGTCTACGACTCACAACAAGAGTGTTCGGAAATGTCATAAAACATGCCTAAAACTACTTTTTGATTTGTTTTCAGTTCGACATCACCCGAGGTTATGTTTGTATTTCTGTGAGTTTTTCTTAGACTTACTAAGGCTTAACTATATCATAAAAATTTTTTTGTTGGGCGTCAATCTAAAATCACTCTGGTATGAAGTGATTAGTCACTATTAGAAGTTTAAGACCAAAATAGCTGAATGTGAACTGGCTGAGTTGGGTTGATTAAGACGAGATAATGTTAACAAACCGATATATGAAATATTAGTCCACTCACGTGAGGCCTATACTGTTTTTGTTAGATCAAATCAGGGGTGTCAAACCCATGTATAATGCGACTAATAATCAATATTCGATCGAGAACGCGTCATGTCTACAATTTTCTTAAAATTATATTTTCATAATTAAAACCTGGAGCGGGAGATCCGTGGAGTAGTGGTTAAGTACCAGACTAGGAAGTTCAAAACCTCCTCCCGTATCCTGTTATAGCCAAAAATGGTAGAAAACTGGATTAAAACTCAACTATAACTATAATTAAAACCTGTGACGGGTTACTCCAATTCCTTCTTGGCTGTATTTTGTTTGTGCCACGTTCTCCCGTTTCCAAATTATTTCAAAACATTGTACTAGTGTGCATTAATTATGAAATGACATCGTGAACACACATTATATAATTTTTTATGGAACTGTATTGATTTGTCCCTAATCATATTTCCTTTTCTCGTTTTTGGTTTTATAGCAGAGCATCTCAGCACCAACCAGAACCCCAAAAATTACCACGGAGGCCATTTCTTTGACACTCCTGCTCTCAACTTTTTCCTCATACTACTGTACATCACTTACAGACTAAGTTCTTGCTATAAATGTGCTTTATCTATGAAATCCACTATTTATGAAAATGTGCACTTATAAAATGTATTAAGAATTATTTAGAGGGCCAAATGACCATGGGCAAGGGGCCAAATGATAACGTGGGTCACCAATTTGTCACCCCTGAATCCCACTAGAATAAAAAAAATGCGAAGACTTATTTTTAGTAGAAGATAAAAGGATGAATTGAGAATAATTCGAATTTAAAATTTATAGCACGTTTTTTATTTACTATTGAAAGAGTACTCTTTGTTAAGAGATTTATAAGCGAAAGACAGAAACCAGTCTGGCCACTTCTGCTTTCTTTTAATGACCACAGTAACATCAGTTAAGACGTTCAAAGTTTTTATAAAGTAACAAATTTTATGTTTATTGTATACAACATCATAAATACACCACCTTTAAGCGCTGTAATTGTAAAATACTCCAACATTAACATGAAATGTACAAATTAAAGTTAACGCATGTTGAGGATTTATGTTAGAGCTAAAGTGCACAAATTTATGCACGTGGACATTACTTAGCTCTTCCGAAATTCCACTACCTGAAACGTAAAGTACGACAAAACATTTAATTTCTCAAATTATCTAAATAATTTTATTATCTATTAGCTGGACTGGAAAATAATGTACGCTCTGTGTGTTACACCTAGTATATGTTGTTGCAAAAGTGATAAATAAGGCGAATATATATATATAATTCATAATCACCGGCTAAGCTAGGTGAATATGACAATTTACTGAATATTTATCACATTTACCGGCTAGTTTATAAAATATCCTACCAGTAACCTGAGCAAACTTTTATTGAATTTACTGTTATGAGCTGGATATTTTATAGACTAGACGGTAAATATTCAGTAATTTGTAACATTTTCGAAGTTTAGTTGGTGATCATGAATAATCAAGAAATTATACTTGTATACGTCCGATTTATCACTTTTACCGTAACATATGTACAATATTACTTTCTGGTTCACATTATATTGTATCCAGGAAGTGAGAATGAGATTTTTCTGATACTGTTCAAGTTGATGCAGTCAATTAGTGAGCAATTAATTCCTCCTAAAAGTGTGCATTATTTATGAAAAAATTGCGTTGTTTATAAAATGATCCTTTTTGTGGTGTATATTTTCCCTCTAAAGTGGGTGAGTCGCTTATTCTACAGATTATCTTGGTAATATGAAGATTATACAATGTGCTCTGTTAAAGTTGGTACTTGTCGGTCTGTTACCAAAAGTTCTTTTAGTCCTCAAATTATCTAGATAATCTGCTAGAGTGACTATAATATCTCTACAGGCGCAACATTCTTACTATTATCTATGCATTTATTTGTTGATGTCTACAGAATCTTAGCTGATAGAATCACTTAGAGAAACTCAACGTATCAGACGCGATAGTTTCGGTCTCAAATTAGCTGGCTCAGTGTACATTCACCAATTTCCTCACTTTAGCAGTAACATATACAAGTTTTTAGACACAGTCTGAGTCGCTTTGATCTGACAACCCTTCGCCAATTTTAATTTTTTAATGAATATCAACATTCCGAAACAAAAATCACAATAAATTAATTTAATGTGTTTTTAAAAGGCATTTCCGGGACGGTTTAGACAGTCAAAAAAATCACGAAAAAGGAGGAGGAGGAGGGGTTTGCAGAATCCGGCGACTAGTGTCCGATTGTTTTTTAGACGTAAACATATTTACGTTAACCGTAAGAAAATATTTTTATCTCGTCCACATGTATCGTGTTCGAGCCAATTTTTATGTCTACTACGAGACACTTCTCAAGACCAGCCAGTCAGACTAACTTAGTGCTTGCCGGCTTTAAGTGTTTGATACATTTTTACGATTAAAAAAAAATCTTTAAATTTGTCTTTAATCACTATTTCGAGTTATGAGCCGGTGTTTATTATTAAAAAGATAATCTACGTAAATTATCTAAAAGTGGTTAAAAATAAGTGTGATATCTATCTGTAGATAATAATTATTCAATGAACTGTACAAGTTGTCTCGCTTTATTCAATAGATATTTTTGGTACCAGATTTATTTGTTATTCTTGATGTGAGGTTTTATTTTTGAAATATTTTTATTACGCAATAATAGCTTAAATAAAATAAAAATTTAAATTTTTCAAACAGTAACGATGTCCCATAAAATCGTTTCTTAACAAGTGGTTTTTATGCGTCCGCTTTTTTCTGATTGTAGTTTTTATCTTTTTGACTACAACTTCCCTCAAATTCGAGTGATAAAACTTGTGACAAATTAAAAGTGGAGTTGATGTTTTGAAGCTTTTCATAAATAAAACAAAAGAAATTGCTTTCGGTCGCTTTTCAAATTTTTCTTTGTTTTCTCTTTTGTTAGAACTAGGATAACTACAAAGGAAATGATTAATGTCCTTCAGTTTAAATTTAAATTAAAAATTTTTTTAAAACTTTTTAAATTTAATTATCTAAAATTTAATTTTTTTATATAAACTTGTTAATAGATAGTCGTATCGATTTATGCACAGCCCAAAAAAAAATTTGCTGTGTAGCTTTGTGGGGAAAGTTTGAGATTAAAAAAATTTTTTGAAAAAATTGAGGGCCAGGTCTTTACCTCAATTATCGGTTTTTGTATTTTAGTGCTGATTAATTTTCTTACTTTTTAAATTTTTAAATAATTTTTAAAGCGATGAGTCAAGTTACATACACCGAAAAAAAATATTTTTGTAACAGTTCTTACAAGAACGGTGTTCTATAAAAATTATGGGACGCTTTTGACACAAAACAAATTATCGAACAAATTTTGTGGGACACATTTTAATTTTTTGTTTTCGAAATTTTTTTAATTTTTACTTGAGTATCTTAAACCCACTGCGGCTTTTAATGTTACATCACCCAACCCATTGTCACACTGTTGAATATAAGTTTTTTGTTTCGATCCCAGGGCCAAGACATTGGTCTGTTACCTTAGATGAAAGCGTTTAAAGCTAAACCAACTACTTGTTATCTCGAAATTTGACTTACTAAAAAAATTGTAACTAGTAATTGGCTTATTTCAGTAAGTCTTAGAAAGAGCCAATCATTGTAAAGTGTAGAAAAATTTTTGAGTTTACTTTTGGATTTTTATTAATTACGAAGTGCGTTATAAAATTAGCCAATTGTTACAACGCAGTTGACCACCTAATTATTCTCTGCCAGTCAAAAATAACAAATTTTAGGCTCCCATTTTTTTGTTTTTGTTTTTCTCTTCATTTGTGTTAAAAGCGTGTTTAAATAATTAAGTTTTCGTTTTCTTGGCAAAGGTAAAAAATAAAATCCCGCGTTCGTAACTAATAACCAAATTCGCATTATGATTCGGTTCGGAATGACGAAATTCTCGATTTTCTCTCTGAAAGAAGTGGTGTCGTTAAAAACTTGTGTCCTGCTGTTAAAAGAAAAAAAGAGCCGAGTTATGATTTAAAATAACCGCGGTGACGTATATTGTAGTGAAACGGATTTAACTCGATCGTCGTTGTAATGAATAAGAGGATGAGAGTGAGGAAAACTCTTTCGCTATCTATTGTCGATGCATTCCATTAACCTTTCCAAAGCCCAAGACAAACGTTATGAGTAGATCGGTTGGCTTTCAAACACCAGACTCACCCACTCAGTCCACCGACTCGGGGAAAACATTCCTTGGAGAGTTGTAAGTAGTGTGTCTTTGAAATGTGCGTTTGTGCCTCTGTTTTATATTAACAAGTGAAGCACAAGTTTGTTTTCTTATTAAATTTCTTTCAAAAGGATATTCGTGAGCCTTTCTTTCACAAAAAAAAGGTTTGTGTGTCACGATACTGAGAGAATATGAAACTCATCTCACTGAAAGACTTTTTGAACTGACGCCATTTTTGTTTGTATTCGTGTTGGTTATTACGCCTCTCAAATATTCCAAATTAAATTTTCTCCTAATTTGTGGAAGCGTTTTGCTTACTCTGACAGCTCCAGATATCTATAGTGGGTGACAGTTTGGTTTCGACTGAGAGGAATGTTTGAACTCACTTCCATCACTTACGGGTTTTGGTTTTAACATAAACCAAACTGTCAGCAAGCCGATAAACGTTAGCGAAATGTCTGGGAGGTGAGAGAAAATTCTCTCATTCTCTCCGAAATTAGACTTGAGAGACAAGACAGCTGACAAAATAACATTACTAATAAAAAATAACTTTACATTTGAAAGATTTGGAGACTAATAGCTGAATATTTACTACCTCCTCCTCTCTACCCCGCATTGAAATGTATTGTAAGAAGCATAATCACCGCCTCAAACTGAAAACACATAACCCACTGTCCTTTTCTTTTCAAAAATTATGTCACTCAACCACCCTCCATAAATATTATTCTTATTATAATAATAGTTACCATAATTCTTAAAACCTACCCTGGTTACTCATCAGACACAATTTACGTCAGCAATGGGCATGTGAAAAACGAACACAATCCCATCTGATGCCACTTTCAAAAATTTAAATTCTGTCTTGAAGCTTTTCCTCGAATTCGTCGTCATTATTTGAAATTGTTTAATAATACATAATAAACTTATCGCTGTCGTTGAATAACCCAAATAACTAGAATTTTATGTTTACTATAGATACGTCACTGATTAGTACGTCCTATTCACTACTGAATAGCGGATGATACTGGTTAAGAGGAAATTAATTTTTGTTTTTCGAGTTAAAAAATTTCATTTTTGGTTTTCTGTTGGTTTTGAAATTCAAATTCTCTTTTCCTTCGTGAGATTATTAATCAATAAAATTTGTTTTTACTAAGAAATAGTTATTAATAACCAAGAAACAAGAGGACTGGACCAAAATTTTACGGTTAGGTTTATTTATCATTTCGCTTTCTCGAGAAGTTTTCGCGACTTTTTTAATGAGTAACTATGTATTATTAGTTTTGAGAATTTGACGTATTTATTTATTAATTTATTGTACACTGGACCCCCTCCAGTTTTTAATTTAAATTTGAATCCCGTTTTTCAGCTTAAAATATCACAGAGAGCGAGGCGGCGGCTCTAAGTTTAAACCGCTACTTTGGTAGCACTCAGCCAACAGCCGTTTTCATCAAACCTTCCGAAATTATATGTATGGATTTTTGTTTTCAGATATAGACAAACTAGATTCAGTTCTAGACGAGTCAGAAAGAGAGTAGTTTTCAAACATGGAGACGTAAACGTGATTCAGGGCAATGTCGCCAAAAGAAGAAGAAAATACCTTCAAGACATCTTCACGACACTTGTCGATGCACAATGGAGGTGGACACTCTTAGTTTTTAGCCTAAATTTTTTACTTAGTTGGTTATTGTTCGCTGTGAGTATCATCACGTTTATTTAGAGTTGTTTGGGATAGTCACAATGATGAATTTTAACCGGAGCGTCACTACAATTTGAGTTAAAAAATGATATTAGTGGCGTGTGGCTCCTAGGAAAGTATAGATTGTAGGGAAGCCTTAAATCAGTGATTCTCAAAGTGGTCTATATCGACCCCAGGGTCTATGACAACCTGCAAGGGGTCTACGTCAGCGAAAAAAGTTTGGGGGCCCATGAAATGAAGGGGTTACTCAAAACCAAAAAACATGGCAAGGGGCCTACGACACAGAAAAGTTTGGGAATCTCTGCCTTAAATAATACCAAATAATTCAATAGACAAAGTCATTGGAAGCGTTTTGCAGAATTATATTCTACAGCATTCACGTGAGAGGTTGTTATTCAAAACCTCAATACAGTGTTTTCATTTGGAATAAGCATACACAGATCAACTCCTTCCGTCATGACAGTTTATCTCATGTTGTTATATGATGACCATCCTACATACATTCTTCATATCTTATCTTTGTCTTTTAATTGAAACTATTCACAGTCACAAAGCATCTCGATCTGTTCACAAAACTACGACAAAGATTAGTTCCACCATTTATTTATATTTTATGATATTATTATATATGCGGAAAGCGGCCCTGTCATATCTTTCATGAACCACACGCCACTAAATACTGTTATATTTCAGTATTTCGCTGACTATATATTAAGTGGAATGAAATAAGAATTCATTAATGAACTTCGTGCCCGAGTCCCCAATATTATAATTTTTATTAACAAAAGAAAAATTTGACCTAAACGGTCAAATTGTGAACACCAAAAATCAGTAACTTCTCAACTTTAATTTTAGTTGATCTGGTGGCTTATAGCACTATCACATGGAGACTTGGATCCGAAAAACAATGCTGTCGTCGCAGCTTATTTCAACGAAACATTCGAAAATCCAAATTGGGTACCTTGCGTCGTTGGTATCAACAGCTTTGCTTCCTGCTTTCTGTTCAGCATAGAAACTCAACACACTATAGGCTACGGTGGACGTTCCACGAGCGAACAATGCCCGGAAGCTATTTTTGTGATGTGTATTCAAAGCATAGTAGGTGAGTATATGTTAGGGGCCTGAGTTTTAGTTTGACCCAAGTTCACTTATACTTTATAACTAATAGGTTTATTTTGGTTTGAATATTGTTACAGGCGTTATGATTCAAGCCTTCATGGTGGGCATAGTCTTCGTTAAGCTTTCCAGACCTATAAAAAGAACTCATACATTACTGTTCAGTAGAAACGCCGTCATCTGTCAAAGAGACGGCGTTCTTTGTCTAATGTTTCGAGTGGGAGATATGAGAAAGTCACATATCATAGAAGCTCATGTCAGGGCACAATTAATTAGGCGAAAGGTAATGATAATAACAAAACTACAAATCCAAGGTTGTGAATATTGTAATACAATTCATTCATTCTTATTATAACTCACAAACCAAACCTACCAAAAGCTATCAAATTTTCATGTTGATGTCTGTTTCCTGTACTAAATAACTTTTTGTGATCATCAGGTAACCAAAGAGGGCGAACTTCTTCCATTTTATCAAGAAGAACTGCAAGTAGGAGGTGACGGAGTTGAAGACAGAATATTCTTCATTTGGCCTACCACAATCGTTCATAAAATCGGACCTGATAGCCCCCTATACAGGCTTTCAGCAGCCGACATGTTTCGAGAACGTTTCGAAATTGTGGTCGTTTTAGAAGGTATAAATATTCACTTTCCTTGGCCTTAAGTTATTACCATGAATAGAGATATAGTTTGTATCATATTATTGTATATAAAATATGTTTCAACGAATTTATAATAAATTTCAGGAATAGTAGAATCTACCGGAATGACTACTCAAGCCAGATCCAGTTACCTACCAAATGAAATTTTATGGGGTCATCGGTTTGAAGCTTTAATTAGTTTTAAGAAAGAAACTGGAGAATACGAAGTTGATTACAGTTTATTTAATAACACTTACGAAGTAGAAACTCCCCTCTGCAGTGCTTACACTCTAGATCAATTGATGCAGTTAAACTACTCCTCTCAAACAAGATCAGGTGATTAGACTAGAAATCATGTTTTTAGAAATAAGTCATGTCAATGTCTGAATGAGTTAAATCCTATAATTTGTTTGATTCAGAAATCAACAGCACGGACAACTATCAACTGAGACGAACATCGTCCGAAGTACTGGATGTTAACAGCGTAGATTCCAGAGTCTTTGAAAACTCAAGGAAATTATTGGATGCTAGGACATTATGCAGAGCAGACGACCACAAAACTGCCGAACAAAGAAGATCGGAAAGCAATTCATCGGACAAAGATCCGTTAATAGAAAACTCTAAAGAGCTTCCAGGTAGAAGAACCATTGATCAATATATCAAAATTATGGCGATTTATAATGAAACGATTTCATATCATCTTTGTCTTCGTTTGGTTTGCTATAACTTTTCTTTTTATTTTTGTTCTAGCTTTTCAGTCACTTCCTGGAGTTTGGACATTGGTCTGTTTCCCCCGAAAAATCCGTATATCATACTAACAGCTTATACTCAAGTCAGATAGTCGTTTTTTTATATTGGGGTTTTATGATTTTTTAAAAGATAATATGTTCTCCAGATACTACTTCTATTTTAATTGTGCTCCCCAAAACATGGTAGTTTGGAAAAAAATGATGGCTTGGGAGACAGTAAGTGGTTTGTAAGACTGAAACCAGAAGTAGTATCTCGAGAACATATTATCTTTCAGGAGCGGGTAAAGGAACTGTATCATTCAGATCATTTTCCTTCCTCTTCCTGATAAACGCTGCTGTGATTATGCCCAAAGTTTTCTACTCTCTTCTTCTATCCTTTTTCTAGATACTCTCCTACACTCTTCTCTATCCCCCTTTCGTGCTTTCACTCTTCTCCCTTGAGGTTTCCTAGGTGCCCTACCGACAATAGTCACGGAGACTAGACAAGACGGGGTTCCTCCTTTAACGGGAGGGAATGGATACCGTTTCATTATGTTTCAGTTAGATACTATTTCTAGTTTCTGTCTTACAAACTACTTACTGTCCCCTAAGCCAACATTTTTCAAACTACCATTTTTCGGGGGACAGAATTAAAGTCGAAGCAGTATCTGAAGAATCTTATCTTTCAGGAGCGGGTAGAGGAACTGTATCATAGATAAAACAAATTTTTCTATCCCCAAAAAAGGGAGAGTATAAGCTGTTAGTATGATGTACGGATTTTGGGGGAAACAGACCAATGTCCAAGCTCAGGAGCTGACTGAGGAGGTAGAACAAAAATAAAAAGAAAAGTTATAACAAACCAAACGATTTAAAGAAGTCAAAGAAGTTATGAAGTAAAAAGTAAAATATTAACAAGGTTAATAGTATTAAGGTTGAGAAGAAAAGTCGCTCTAATGAGGTTAATGGAACTCTTCTGAAGACAGAAAGAAGGCCTTACTCAAAAACGTCTCCACAGTCGGAAAGGGAGATGGCGGAACATAATATAATAATAAAAACTTTTAACATTTTTTTTCAGATGAAGACTTAAAAGAGACGACCACAAGACTACCTTTATTAGCGTTAAACTCATCTTTAGAAGATAAAATTATTCTAAATCCTATATCAGCGACGAATTACAACGACGAAACAATCAACAGTGACTTTCCGTTTGAAGAGAATTTAGAAGAAGTGACAGTGGTTAATCCAGTTATTAATCCCATGAGTGTTCCTGGACCAGAAAGTAGAATTTAGAAAATGAATTTGTTGGGATATTTTTGACATCCCAGACACTTATGAATGAGAATGATTTATAAAAATGAGAGTTTTTATATATATTATCTAAATCAAGAATCTGTGATTTTGTAATTGATATAGGTACCATAAATATGCGAATAAAGTTAGGTAGCCAGTCAAAGTAGGGGCGGGTAAAATTTTATTTTTGTGGGCCAGTTTCACGGTAGAAATTATGGAATTAGATCATAAGTGACGACAGATCACCATACTCTAATTACCCTATCAAATCGTTTATACGTTTCAAACTCATTCGAAGAACACTCGTCAGTATGAACTTCACCTGATTTGTGTCGAATTTTGAGTCAGAATTTGTTTGAAGTGGTTATAGACTGGTCCAAAGACGTTTGCAGGCTGTTTATTTGCCCGCTCCCAAACTGGAGATGTGAAATGAAGTAAAAGGTGCCATCGGTGCCTGAAGTAAGAGCGAATTGTTAATTAAACTAAATCAATAATACTCTGTAATTTTATATATTAATATATATATGTGGCGACCCCTTATGCCAAAAAATATTTTTGTGATCTCTTGCATAAATACTTTTATAAATAAATTGTTGCAAGGAAAATAAATTTTTAAATAGATATTTTACATAACCTTTTAACCTAGATTATCTTCTTAACAGTCACTAAAATAACAGTCAAGAATATACTAACAGTCAGAATGCCTCATTGGCGATCTTCATCAGTCAATTGAGATATAATCGATTCACCTTTAAAATGTTTTGTACACACATTCTACATCAGGGTCGGCAACCAGTCCTTTACAACATTTTGTGCGGCCCGCCAAACCACCAGTATAATTATAATTATATTAAGACGTGCGTAATTGGTATTTTTTCCCTTTCAAGAATCGTAAACATTTTTGTTCTCTGGCATTATTGTTAATTATACTCGTATATGATATAAAAGCACTATTTAAGTTATATTTGAATGTGTGGTCCACATAAAAAATTTTATATTGAAAATGGTTGCCCTTCAAAAATGTTGCCCACCCTTGTCCTACATCAATTTAATGGTATTTACAAATTGAAACATTTATTCCGTAACTTTTAGTCTTATCTTATAAAATCGTTTAAATATTTTTAAGGTCCATTGTTTCTTAAACTCTCCAACAAGGTGAGTTTTGAGATTTTCGAGATTATCACTACTAATGTTAGTATTGTTACTGCGTTTGCCACTACGCCGCTGAGGGCCATGTTTTCTTATCATTCGTCAAGACGGTTCGCCTGCATCTGTAGTGTTTGGTCTCGGCTTGTCAGCGCAGTAACAATATGATGTTAGTATTGATACTTAAAACTATATACATTATACACTGGGTTGTTACAACGAGTCATATTTTGACAAAAACCGACGGTAAGAATGATAAATCGGGCGTATACAATGTATATACATATATAATTCCCGCCGATTGTTCATTATTACCAACCAATCTTGGTGATGTGGCAAATTACTCAATACTTATCACATTTAGTGGCTAGTTTTTAAAATCTCCAGCCTGTAGTGGGCAATTTAATAAAAGTTTGCTCAGATTATGAGTTGAATATTTTATATACTAGCCAGTAAAAGTGATAAATAAGGACCAGTAAATATGATCACACTAACCAAGCTTTATTGCCTTATAAGTAATCGCTGAGAATTAATTCGCCTGGTTCGCATAATATATACGAAGCAATGGTTTAGGCAATTTCATTTCATAAATAATGCACACTTCTTTACAAAATTTAAACCAACCCACTTCAGTTTTCTTATTGAAAAAGAATTTAAATATCCAGTTAAAAGCCAAGCATATGAGCAAGCTTTGATTAAATTCTCCATCATTTGTTTGATATTTCATGAAGCAGCCGGTAAATGTGATAAATACTCAGTCATTTGTCAAACTAACCAAGTTTAGTTGGTGATTATGAATAATCACCGGGTATTATATTGTGGCGTTTGCCACATTCCGCATTCCGGAATGGGCACAGTGAAATGAAGCAGCCGACAACCGAAGCAAAATTCATTCAGTCCCGGAGCTCCGCACAATCAGGATCCTTGCATTTTCCATTCTTATTCTAAATTATAGTTATAATAATATTTTATATACCAATATACAAATACGTTCGGGATTAGTGTTGTCCATCATTCATTCATCTACAACGACGCAACCTGGTCCCGACAATATACATATTTGTCTGATTTATCACTTTTACCATATATTAAGTGTAACGCACAGAACTGACATTTTTTTCCGGTCCACCCAAAATATAGTTTGAAGTTCGAAAAGTTAATATCGGTAGTGACAGCCGCAAGTATTCCAAAACTCACCATTTTGGATGCTTCCAATTATATCTTTCATATCGACATGTTTAGTTCAGTCTCATCCTCTAGAGCAAATCCAGAGGCAATCCTTTCACTCATCCGCTTATCCTGATTTAACATTTCAGATTCAGTGGTAGCCTTGATTCAGCCTTGTTATCTGATAACAGTTTTGACGTCTGATACTAGTAACCTCTAAATCTATAAGTTCAAAGAAACTTCCGATTGTAGTTTTGTAAGTAAATCACTACTCGTTATCCCTTCTGTTACAGTCGACCTAAATTCTAGATTTTATTTACGAAATTATCTATTTTTTTGTTTAAAGCATACCGCCTTTTAATAATTAATTATGTCTGTATAAACAAAGGCGAAGATAATTTTTTAAATGTACTATTTGAAGCGTCTTTGTTCTTCACGGCTACAGGAAGATGTGTTTATAAATTTTTAATAAAAAGTTCTTTGGTTAAATATTCTTTTTTGTTTATTTTAATAAATTTCCATCGGGTAAGTTTTCAAAGTTAGAGTTTTGTCTACTCGAAAGGTAATTTATAATTAATTTCATTATTGTTATATATATAATATAAAACTTTCTTTGGTAAGAAATTTTGTTTGTGTTTTCAAGGTCATATAGATGTTACTGTTACTTGCTATATTTCCTTTACACACAGAAGACAAGATAGAAAACTTTTGCTATATTATTGTACATCTTTCAATTATTATAAACTGGTAGATAATTTTTTGTTCTCTCTGTCTCCAAGCTCGAGACACCAAATAGTTTTGAGGGGATATGTCTAGGAGCAAATCGGCGTCATAGCCCCAGGGACGGTTTGGATAAAAGCTGGAGCTATAACAGAAGAGGTAGGAAAGAGAAAAGGGAAAAACAGGAGAGGAATAAGGAGGTTTGACTAAGAGAAGCGTTTTGTGGGTCAAGTGGATCAAGTGTTTATGGGTCATTTAAGACATCTTTGATCGAGGGGTTCGTTAAAGTGTGAAGTCGCAGAAGGATTAGGATGGTTCGATAGTCTGGAGGAGTATTTGCAAATGAACCTTTCGATTTCCTTCCTTCTGCCATGGTATGGTTAGAGACGAACTAAGGGACATTTATAGTGTACGGAGGGTTTTGGATTGGAGCTAAATAATTTTATAACCCCATTCCTAATCCATAAGTCGGTCTATCATTTAGGGTTTGTATCTAGAGAACAGACTAATCTCTTAATTCTGGGAACTGTTAGTGAAAAACAGTTTTAGTTTCTCATATTTCTGGAGTATAAAACTTGGAGTATAATTGATGTTACAAGCGCACTCAAAGATATATACAGTTAAGAAGAGGGAATGAATAAGCGTTTTAAACTTTTCACAATAACCTTGCATGTGTTAAGAACTTCAAATGTTGTTGTAGGTAAAACTTGAAAAGTGCATAAATTAGTTATTCTGCAAAGGTTTTCGGGCTTAAGTGTAATCCAAGTCATAAAAATGGTCATTTTCATGTTTTCAATTGGGACTGAATCATGGTTTAAATTAATCACTTTAATTTTTCTTAATCCGTTAGTAAAAAAGATCAGCAAAATCAAATCTATTTTTTTGTCTATCTCACCATCTTTGGATCACGTTTGTTTAAACCATTTCTCTTCCTTCTGGTGTTTTTCTTTTCTCACATTTTTTGATTATGTTCTGCCTTTCTCTCTTTCGTTCATTTCGTCTCTGCTTTCAACTTTGGTTTGTCCTGGTTGTTCATGTTTTCTACTTTCTTCTCCAGAGTGTCTCTGTTTTGTATGTATTCTGTAGTAACCACTGCAGGAACCACGCCGATTTTATTTTTCGGGTGAAGAAGTGTTTGAAAACACTGCAAACAGTGCAATCTCTCCAGGTGTCCGTAAAAGGCGGTTCTTCACGTCAGTTAGCCTTGGTATAAGTTCGTATAGTTCACCATTGTGACGTCTTTGATATTTTTTATTTTCTTTGGAAGACCCAGGATTTTTGGTTCTTTGGTTTCTAATTTCTCCACCAGATTAGTAATAGTAATAACTATTCAGGTGGTGACCTCCGTTGGACTTAGGCACCATGACTATTAGTCGTGGAGGATTATGATTGAGTGCTGTGATGTACCAAAAGAAGAAAATGTTTTTCTCCTGCTTCCGTTCATTTTTTGTTTTGTTGTATCTCCACCAGATCTCCATCAAATTTAATTTTTTTTACTGATACAAAATTCACAATTACCACAGAATATTTAGGAGACTTTGTTCTGATTACCGCCATGAATTTTTTTATTTTGGTGAGCATTCAAAACCTGAATGAAAACACGCCGTCAAAACCGTATGTGAAATAATTTTTTTTTGGTTTTTAAGAAACCAAATGAATGCAAAGACATGCGAGACAAAATAAAAAGCACTTAAACCCCAACGGGCGGTCCTCATTATCTAATAAATTCATCGTGCTGTAGCTCCTCGTTCTCTAATTCAAATCATGACAGCGTTTGACATTGCTATTTTCGTGCAAGAGTTTCGGCATTCAACGCTTTTAGTTTTCTTCTTAATTGATAACTTCAATTGGTGAAAAGATTAAAAACGTGCGAGATAAAGGTGAGTGTGTGCAGACTTAATTAAAAGCAAATAAACCAAAAAATGTTACTTATTTTTTTTTCTCTTCGCTTGCTCGATGATGTATTTATTTATTTATTTTTATTTAATAAACCTGTGCGCCTTTTGTTTTTTTAGTTTCTGTTGGAAACATCCTTCGACGAAAGGACTGGAAGTTGTTTCAACTGTAACAATTCACTTTTAAAACGGATAATTTTGGTTTGACAAATATTTTTAATTTGATTATGATTAATGTTGAGTGTTTATTGTGATCGTGAGAAGTTTGGAATGGCTTGAACTGCGTGGCTAATCTTCAGAATCTCCGGCTTTTATACTTGTGCAGATGTCAGGTACGAAGATTTATCAATATCATTGTGTTCATCTATTAACATAAACAGCACTTCCATTAAGGATCAAACACCTCAAACACTTCTTTATTAGTTGATGCTAAGCACTCCATCATTTTGGTAGATTCTAAGATTTGGTTGTTCACTGAACCCGACCTAAAAACTCACTAACCAGGATCAAATGCACAGACCATTTAATGAAACTAGTAACCTTCTATATGAACATCATTACGTTTGCGAATTTTATTTTAAGTAAGGATTCAGGTATGTGGATGAATTAATTAAAATTTTTGTTTGGTGTTGACTCGAGAATTTACTTTTGTCTCGTCCAAATTTCAAAGCCTGCAGCTTTCAACGTGAATACAACTTGTGAGCGGGGTGAAAGCAAATTTTCCTATTTTTCTCAAAATTTTGACGCACCGTGACAGCCAAAAAAAGAGAATTGCTCCTTTGTTACCCATGCCATGCATTACAGTCTAACAAGCTGCTCTTTTGGTGTCTGCCTTCTCGTACCACGACATCAAGAGTAAAAGATAATCAAAAACAATTTCAATAGAACTCTATTTGTTCTAATAGTGGGTTAGTCAAAATTACCTTCGATCTGTGACAAAGATCAACCGTAAACTCCCGTTCCGTATAAATTTTATCTTAATTACAATATAATTAATAACTAATAAAACGTCTTTGATGTCACAGACTACCGTTTGTTTTCGTATTTATTCTTATTCACTTGTCTACACCCCGGAATTCCGGAATCGCTCGCTACATAATTAGGAATACAGTATATCACTCATGTGTAACTACCTCATTCAATTTTTTTTTGCGTAATTAATTGATCATTGATCAAAGTTCACTGATTCGAAGCTATTGTTGCGACGATTTTTAGTGTTTTTTATTTATTTACTTGAACAGATGGTGAAAATTTTGTGAAGGAGACATAATCATTACAGCATCTCACATTTTCACAGCATCTCATGTAGATTGAGGCTGGAGTTTGATTCTAACTGTAACTAATTTTATTCAAACCATCATTTGAATTTTAAAGCTGTTATGTTTCCTCGGTGTCTTTTTGTTTTTCTAAACGTTTTCGTTTTAGGTGAAGTTCTTAGATTTGGAATAAAGAATCGCGATGGATGATGAATGCATTCAGATTAAAATAAAAGAAAAGCCGCCGATAGAGTGGAATAAAATGAATCAGGGAGTCGTTAAATTTGACATAAACACCGATAAAGGAATCGCCGAAACTCCAGATTCGGATAAATCTCCTATGATAACCCCGCTAACAGATCAATGTTTGAAAACGCCATGGAATAAAAGCGCTAGACTGAATCGACCGTTTTCTCCAGCTAGGTATATCTTCTAGTTTCTAATAAATTTTGTTTAAGTTTGTTCTGTTGTTGTCAAACTGGCTTTTACGTCAAATCGTCAGTTTCGGGAATTAATTTCTCCTCGCAGACGTCTCGCTTACGTCTTCAACTGTTAGCATTCTGGGTGTGGTTTTGACTACAGCCGAATATCAAACACTTTGATGAGAAGTTCGTTTTTTAAATATCGCACACTTCTACAAATATCTCTGTTCGAACAACTTTTTAACGTAGAAAACCTTCAGCTAGAGCGATTCTCCTGACGGTGAGCTATGACGGTGATGATGGTGAGCTAGGTTGCAAACACTTCCTCCTGAAGTCGGAATGTTTTATTCAATCAAACTGAGATGTATTCGTACCACAAGAAGGGTTTACAAACAGTTATTTCCAAATGACTCATCCGGTCAGCCTGTTGTGTGAATTTACCCGTTTTTCTAAAAAATTTTGGTTTTGTCCGGAGGGTCTTCCTCTCATAAATTCCTCTGGTGAATTCAGGTATCAAAATAAATTAATTCAGATTCCAATTCCGACTGGTCACAGGTTCGACAAACTCATTTCAAAAATATTGCACACTAGTATAGAGAATTGATTTCGTAAATAATGCACACTCTTCTACAATTCATTTTATAAGCACAACACACCCATACGAATTTCAATAATATTACAAATTCAGTAAAACCATCTCAAACAATATATAGTTTAAGGTCCTAAGGAGTTGTTAAAACTCCCAACTAAAAGAAAATATATATTTTATAATATCTACCGTTATATCTGGCATCGATGTGAATAAAATTACCAATTGTAGGACATATTGAATTTTGTTTTCATTTAAGAAGAGTAAGCAAAACCTCAAAACAAGTCTATAAGAATGTAGTAATGGAAAACCCTCCTATCTCTCGTCGTATTGTTTCTGTTTCTGTGCTGTGATCAGAGCAAAGCGATTTTAAAATAAAGAAACTGTAGTAAAGGAGGAAAACAAAATTCAAAGCGGCAAATGAAAACAATTAGTCAAAATTAGCAATTCAGAGAAGCGACGCCTAACATTAATGATAACATCGACTCTATTTTCTTCAAGTAATTTAGCTAAAATTAAGGTCTCATTGAATTTCGTATATACTCAATGACCTTCCACGGGTTTTAGCTAAAGTCTTACTCTTTATCATTGTTACGATAACAGACTTCGCATCAGTCTCGCCGTTCGTAGGTGTAAAGCCTTAAGAAAATCTTTCTCGGTTTTGATTTAAAAATTTGGCCGCCATGTCAACATAAAGGTAAGGAGACATTCTCTTGACTACCCAAAAATATGACGAGGGTTAATTGTCAAATAGATAGATACTATCATTAGTTGTTTTGAGGTTTGACGGTATGTTTTGTCAGTTCTGAGTCTGACGGTAAGAAGTGTTTTTAAATAAATAAAGAAAACCTTGTTGTTTTTTGCAAATTTAAAATAATGAACAAAGCAAACACTCGTGCTAATTGAAACAGGATGTTAATTAAACTAGAAGAATTTTTAATAGTTAAAGCATTTAACTAAACCCGGGCATTCGCTATATATCTTGTTACCATTAAGCGTTAATTTGTCGCGCTACTGAAATAAAAAATGAAACACTGTAAGAAAGTGAGAGTTAAGCAACCATAGATCCGATTAATGTATCTTCGAGTTTGATTCTTTTTTTTGACTCACAAAATTTTCGAAACACTCGGGTTTTAATGTGATACAATTATGTTACTCGGATACATTGTTCTAGAATCAATAGATTTGTTATGTGACAAACTAAATATGCGTCGCACTGATTAACCGTCGCAATCGCTGGTTTGTAGTAAAGTAAACGCGAGTTTCTTTTCATCACACACACACAAAAAGTCATTCTTAATGTGTTTTGGATAAAAATGAGTCAAAAGTTTAACCAGTTTAATGGTACTCGTGTTTACGTGATTGGAGAAAACAGAATTTAACGTTTTCAGTTTCACGGTTTGAAGGTAATTTTCTGATTTTGTTCGAGTGATCGGTACATCAAGGTTTTCCTTTCAGTAAACTGCCTTAAAAAAATTTTTTTTTACTTCTTCTTTGTCTCGTGTGAGTGTTTCATAGTCTAACATTTCAAAACTCGTGCACGTCGAAATGTTTTTACAAAGATAAACGACGTATGTGATAAAAGTTGGTGAAGTGAAAATAGAAAAAAAAGGAAATCTCAGAGCAAATAGTAGATGTAAGTTATGCGAGAATGATTTTCGTTTTCTGGTGACTATTTTTGAAAAGTTTGTTTGTATGAAAAGAAGTCGTTTTGATAAGAATAATAAGTCGAACGAAGAAGATTATGAGCTCTGACGAAAATATTTCGGCTAAAAAATCAGCTTCCGAAGAAAAAATTTTCTACCTGGGATCCGAAGAGATAGAAACAGGAGACGGGAGCAGTGCAGTTTTGGAAATCCCCGATGAACACCTATCAAAGACTAACTTACCGACCATATTAATCTCGAAAGAAAACGAAAACACGAAACTTAAATCTCTTCACGGATCGTTGCCAGAAGTTGCATTGCAGACGTCATACCTAAACGAAATTGACATAGATCGAAAAAGGCTTGTACCTGGTTTCGTAACCGCTACTTCCGACACGATCGTTAACT
Organism: Columbicola columbae; assembly: GCA_016920875.1. NCBI lineage: Eukaryota > Metazoa > Arthropoda > Insecta > Psocodea > Philopteridae > Columbicola > Columbicola columbae. The sequence continues at coordinate 5,798,838 of JADMLL010000001.1, read as the reverse complement.
CTAAGGAAAAGGATAAAATTCTGTTGGAGGAGGAGTACAAGAGTATAATTAAGCTCATCTCGAATTTGCAAAATGTCGCCGAATCACTATCCGCCAAGTATGAGAAATTGGTTTCGAATAAAAGTAACAAGCAACTGAATTTCCGATCGCAAAATGATATTATAAATTCAGCTAAGGATTTATTGGAATCGAAGAAAGAATTCCGATTGTTAAATAGACTGGAAACTAAAAGGCCGGATGATTTCTCTTTTTATATTCGGAATAGAAGTCGACTCGAGTCACCTGAACGTGAATCTCCGCTATTGTTTCTTGAAAATGAAAGACTTTTAGATGCTAAAGTCAATGAAGTCCCGAATATAAGATGGAGTGATGCCAACTCGGTAACATCACCTTGCTCAACAGTTCCGGAAAGTCCATTTGAAAGGTAATAGTGTTGTTTGAAAAAGATTTCGCCAACGTGTAATTATTTCTCTCATTCGACGAAAGTAAAACTGCTAGAAAAAAGGCCCTTGAGGTCCAGAAGGTTTCTTAAGTGTTAGTTCTTGTCTGGAAAATACTCCAGTGTTTTGAAGACATAATTTTTTTTAAATTCTGGTATTTAGAACCAACACGAAAAATTCAATCCGAAGAACAAGTTAAAGCACAAATTGATCATACACGAACAGTTTCTAAACAACAACTACTTGTTAAGTAATGATTTATGAAATGATTCCATGACAAATCAAAATCCTCCAAAAAGTACTTAAAAAACCTGAAATGGAAGAGAAAAATTTGGATCGTATCAATGCATTCCTAACACACAGAGACAGAGAGAGAGAAAGAGGGTCATCCATATTTCTAGATTATTTCTTAATTGTTTCCAGTATCTTCGAAAAATATTATCTTGTAGTCCTTTACCGGTGCTCTTTACGTCCCCAATAAAAATGGTCCAAAACTAAATTTTCATAAAAACACATAAATAAGCTTCTTATTATTAATTTTAGTGATTTATTGGTAGTAATTTTGATTTATAAATATCCTCATCCATATTGATCACTGACTTTGGATTTTTGCCTTCGACTCTACAACTTAGCATTACGAGACCAAATTGTGCGTCGCTTTTATTTTTCAGATATCCTTACGGCTGCTCTAATCGATAACTGTGTGTTTTCAATTCTGATCCTTCTCTCTTTTTAGTGGTAAAAAATATCGAAGTCAAAATTTAATATTTCCAAGACGATCAGTTCTGAAAAATGGGGAATGCAACGTTTTGAAAAAAAGTAGCAACTCAAAACGAAGGATTAGATACCTTCAAGATATTTTCACAACTTTAGTAGACATCAAATGGCGGTGGACACTAGTCGTTTTCGCTCTTAGCTTTATAATGAGCTGGCTCTTCTACGCTGGGTTATACTGGCTGATAGCCTATGCTCATGGAGATTTTGAACACCTCGAAGTAAGTTTCTTGTTTTTGTCCAAGTTAACCGTATAACCTAAAACCATTTTCGTGTCGTCATTTAAATGATTTATTAATACACCGATTCTGTTTTAGGATGAAGATTGGACGCCCTGTGTGGAGAATCTTTTCAATTTCGCATCGAGTTTTTTATTTTCTGTTGAAACTCAACACACAATCGGCTACGGTGGTCGAGCTACCAATGAAGAATGTCCAGAAGCAATTTTCGTTATGTGTATCCAGAGTATAACTGGAGTCATGATATCTGCATTTATGGCAGGTAATCCCGCCTCTGAAATCAGCAATGTTGCTTGCCTGTTTTATTATTAATTAAGCGATGTAAACAAACAAAACTCGAAGAAAGTTCTGGAAGAACCACCAGAGGTTATTGTAATATTTCCTTTGACGCTTTCGTTGTAGTTCCCGTATCTTGTGCAAATGATTTTCTTACAAACAAACTTTAATCCCTAACTACCCTAAATGTGAATATTAATTGTAAAGAAGACGGCATACTCCAATTGACATTGAATAAAATGAACAAACTTTAAATTGAGTTTGTAGTTTGAAAATATAAGTTTGAAACAAAAAAAAATCGTCCTTTGAAGATTTGAACTTTGAAGTAAATAAAACATTAATTTTAAATTTAGTATCTGTAGGCTAATCTGGCGTATCTCATAAATTACAAATTAATTTTTGAAAAAATCAATACTAATATTTCAGGAATATTTTTCGCAAAAATGTCAAGGCCAAAACAAAGAAGACAAACACTTCTGTTCAGTCGGAAAGCCGTTATTTGTCAAAGAGACTCTCACTTATGTTTAATGTTTAGAGTAGGTGATATGAGAAAGTCACACATAATTGGAACAAATATTCGAGCTCATATATTCCGAACACGAACCACCAGAGAAGGTAACGTTAAGCCTTTAACGCTTGTGCTAATTACAATCGCCCAAAATTGATCTCCTTTCGTTTGTTTTTATAATAATTGAGTTGAGTTCTAATCGTGTTTTTCATCCATGTGTACAACAAGATGTAAAAGTGCAGTCGAACTTTCAACAATTACTTTGATCATTTGAACCCGATTTTTATAATAAATGTACGGTACAGAAGACAAAGTTGCTTAAGATATTATTCTCTTGTAAATAAGAAACTGTTCTTGCCAACCAAATTATTTTCTTTCTCCTTTCAGGTGAGGAATTGCCTCAGTATCAGTGTGAACTACAAGTGTCCGCCGATGGCTGTGAAAACAATCTACTATTTATATGGCCCCTAACCGTAGTTCACGTTATAGATAAAAACAGTCCATTTTATACGTTTTCAGCACAGGAATTGTTGCTGGAAACCTTTGAAGTGGTAGCTATCTTAGAGGGAACAGTAGAATCAACAGGTCAAACCACCCAGGCGAGGTAAACATACTTCAACTGTTTGACATTTCATTTAAAAGAAAAAAAATATTTTAAATTAAAATCCTTTATTTTAGGACTTCATATCTCCCCAACGAAATCAAGTGGGGTCATCGTTTTGAGTCTATTCTGTCTTATAACATGGACCGACAGTGTTATGAAATAGACTACAAAAAATTTAATAACACAATTAAAGTCGCCACGCCATTATGTTCCGCAAAGGATTTAGATGAGTTGTACATGGTGCAATCAGAAATGTGTGATTATAATATTATGACTTCGGATCCAGACACTGATAATCAGTGATTGACCGTGATGTCATTATAATATCAAAATCCCGCCGAAATTTTTTTTACAAAGACAGTTGTGATTTTCTTCACAAGATAAATTTCAATATATGCGACATCATTATTACTTTTATGTTTCGCAGTTTTATTATCATCTACTCTCATATTATCTACTAGAAACTCGTTAAAGTGAAAATTAAGGAATAACAGCAACGATTCTCTACACTTAAACTGACATTTATTTATTTTTTCAATATTTAAATAATCAGGATAAATTTAGGAAATAAATTGAGAGAAACAAACTTTTAAGCTTTAACGATACCCAACATTATCTAGATAAAATGAAAAAAATTCTTGATTTAAGGAAGGAAAGTGGTTAATCTGTAGATTAACTATACACATTGATGGCTTTCAATCTTTAGTGATAACATCTAAAATATAAACCTCTAAAAGTAGGAAAAAAATGGTTGAAAAATTTGGCGAGAATACATTTGAATAGGAATTCAGGGTAGAATAAATATTCCAACGAATACCCACACATCCACCTATGAGAAATCCCAAATTTTTTAAAAGACCAGAATAACCCGGTTTGTTACAGTTAATAGAGAATAAGGCTATGAAAGTCCAAAAAAATATTTTTACAACTTTACACCTCAAGTAGTGGGTACAAAAGAATGCATTTATCAATTTTGAATGAGTTTGTATCACTTGGTCCATCACAGATCGCAAGTATGTAAAATCAACCGCTAACGTAGCACTGATGCCTGTTCACATCAAGTAGGCATTAATGCGTATTTGAAAAAATTATAGCCAAATCTCAGCCAAATCCATCAAATCTTTCATAGTTAAGAGTAAAGTATAAGATCCCCCTTTTTAATGTAAAATAGCGTTTTTTAACTCGATTTTGTTCTTTAGGACATTTTTGAAAAATTTCATTTATCGCGTAAAAACGCCACCTACTCCTGATTCGATTTATGTTGGCAACATGGCGACACCATACCGGAAACTCAGTAACATGCATGGTTGATATTCCATAATGGATATTGTTAACGAAGTTTTAGAAAAAGCCCAGGAAGAGGCTAAAAAATTTAAACCTACAAGCGTAGACAAACATTTAGAATTGTATTTTGATTTAGGAACATTATTGGCTATTGATGAAAATGAATTAGATTTTAAGAAACTAAAGTAAGTTGTTTTATTAGGGTACATCCAGTTGAGGTTAGAATTTTGTCAAATATTAAATTTTTTTTTTGCAAATAATAAATTTTTGGTTTAACGAATAATACGGTGTTTTTGTTAGCTCGACAACTAGTTCTTATCTACATTCACTGGCACGAGACAATACGCAGTTGTTAATAAATAAAATTTGGGAATTGCCTATTGAGAAGTATGATGATACCACAGTAGCTGTTTTGCCCAAACCGACATATATTCTTCCTAGAGCATTGCCTGCTCCCAAGCCTAAGGAGCTTACAAGATGGGAGAAGTTTGCTAAAGAAAAGGGTATTCAAAAGAAAAAGAAAGATAAATTGAAATGGGATGATATTTTGAAGGTAAAGTTTTGACCACAAAAATACGATAGCTGATTATTATAATAAATTTAAAATTCACAGCAATTTTGATTGTAACTTTTTAATTAAGAAACAATAATTAGTTTTTGTGTGGGTTTGTTTAGTTAAAATAAAAATGGCAGTCTGCAATAATATTTTTTTATTTACAGAAATGGGTTCCACTTTATGGATACAGAAGGGCTGAAGCTGAAAAAGAAAAAGATTGGGTGTTAGAAGTGCCTGATAATGCTGATCCCTATGAAGATCAGTTTGCTAAAAAAATGACAGAAAAAAGTGAAAGAGTTGCTAAAAATGAATTCCAAAGGCTTCGAAATTTAGCAAAGGCAAAAAAAATCAAAGTACCTAAACTAGGTTTTGCTCCTACCAATCAACCTTCTCCTTCAACATTAGGTAATTTCAGTGTTCAATCTTATTGCTGAAATTTAATGAAAGAATATAAGAAAGTAAATAATCCATCAAAACTATGATTTTAGGAGCTGCATTAACAGTGGCTAAAGCATCAACAGCATCACTTGGAAAATTCCAGAGCTCCCTCCCTAAAGAAAAACCAACAAAAAATGTGAAAGAATTTTTACCTGGTGGTGCAAAAGGAAAACACCAATCCCCAAACCTGAGGATGAGACAAAGAAAAATATAATGTTAATTGATAACATATTGAATAAAAAACCGAAACTGAATCTTGAGCAAGCTGTCGAGAAAGAAGTTCACAATGAAAATCGAGAGTAAGTAAAAACACTTTAGTTGGCTGGTTTCTGCTAACAGGGGTAATATTTGAATTTCATGACATATGTATTTTACAGAGAAGCAAATAAGAGGCAACCGAAGAAAAATAAGAAAAACAGTGGTAGGAAAAGTAAAAAGGGTGCAAAAGGAGGAAAGTTCAGAGGGCCTTCTAAAGGGAAGACTGCAATAGAAGGAGGAAAGAAAAAGGGCTCAATGTCAGTAGGAAAAGTAAAATCTGGACGGAGGGTTGGTGGAAAAGTTAAAGGTGGACGAAAAAGAAGATAATAATGAAGCTGTCATATTTTTAATATACAAGGCTATGAAAATTAAAGACAATTTTTTTTTAATCATGTAATTTTGTCAAATATAACTACTGTTGAATTTAATAATTCTGGTATGATTAACTAGTTACCATAAATTTATACAAGGTCCTCCTTAGTTGTTTTAACCAGATTTACTCGAAACTAACTTTTGGTTTGAGATGACTAGCACTCTGGTGAAAACTGTGACATGATTTACCAGTTTCAACTAATTTCACTATACCCTACTTATATCATCAAAAACTTATACCTAAGCAAATGGGTTAGTCCAGTGATAGTTACAGAATAGGCTTTTATAAAAGATGTTATCACAACCAAGAAAAGTTATAACTTTTCAAGGGAAAGAAAACAGTCCCTTATTTTGAAAGTAATTTTATCAAAATATTTGTCTTATTGTACTGGTGAAGGTTATATTGCCTTTTTATGTCATGGCCCATCATCGAAAATAACAATTACTCATGATTTTTAAGTTTTAATGGGTAAATAGTAATTCTGATGGTCAGATAGGTCAACTTTCCATTTCATTCATTCACTCACATATGTTCCCAAAAATCTTAACAACCGTAATTTGGTATTCGCCATCAAATTCGAGTATGATTTGTTTTGTTTTATGGTTGCTGGTTTGATGGATAACGTTGAGTAAACCACTCGCCTCTTAATATTGCTAGACAACAGTTTTTATTCAATCTGTTTTGAAAACCACTGTTCGAAATCGAATGAATCGAAAACAAAAGTCACGAAATGTTGGACGACCTGGCTCAACAATCGTTCAAAGAACAAATGATCAGTATTTTATGAAAATCAGACGAACTGTTATGTATCCTTCTGAAGATGACCGGAAAGTCACCACCAAATATAGATGGAATGACATCTTTAAAAGTAGGCAATATCAGTTACAGGACTAGAACTTTAGATCTTCATCATATATTTGGAAAATTTGGCGATGTCGGAGATGTTTACATACCAAGAGATAAACATTCAAAGCATAGCAGAGGATTTGCTTTTGTTAGGTATAATATCCTTCTAATTATTTCCTAGTCGGCCTGTTTTGCCTTTTAAGAGAATAAATTTATGTATCATAAATTATATGATTATTGAAGAAGGTATCCTTGCCGAAAGTTTAAACACTGTCAAAATTATATGTATAATCTTATAATAATGTAAATCACGCTTTGAATGCTTAATATAAAAGACATGCAGGGAAAAAATTGACAAATACTTACATATAAGGTATAATACAATAATATATGTATGTTCAATTTCAGCTGAAGTCAGTATTGTCACTTATTTATTTTTTGTTTCACTTAAGTTCTAAAGTAATCAAACCTCACATTATTATTATATATATAACCCACGCTTTTACAATAAAAATTAAGTTCTTGAAAGTATTTACTTTTCACTTTTAAACTGAAAATTTTGGAGTCAGCCATAAGTCATCAAATTTTTTACTTAAATTTGGAGGTAAAACGTACAAAGAGAAGAGTATGTTCAGAAACCGAAGTTTAGGATATAAGTAATAACACTTCCGGTGTTTCCGCCATATTCGTTTTGTGCTACACCATAAATGTTGCTTTCGGGTGAATTGTAATTTTACAGCAGTTTATATTGATATTGTACGCAATCGCTAGTTAGTTTTTCGTCATTTGTAAAGTATTTGACTGAATCTGTCAAAATGAGTTACGGACGTCCACCGCCCCGTATTGACGGAATGGTTTCATTAAAAGTTGATAATTTAACATTTAGAACGACGCCCGACGATCTTCGTCGAGTTTTCGAAAGATGCGGCGAAGTTGGAGATATTTACATACCTCGTGATAGGTTTTCACGAGAGAGCAGGGGTTTTGCATTTGTGAGGTAAAAATTCTAATATTTAGTTATGTGGTTGACTAATAATTTGAAAGAAAAGAGTAATCTCATAATGGCGTGGGTTTTGGTTTCACATCATGGCATCCATGATTTTAATCGGTTTGTGTTAAAAATGCTATTGCACATTTTTGCTTGAATTAGAAGTTCACGATCTCTATTAGCAGAGTAATAATGTGGTTTTTACGAAATTTTAAACTAAATATAACATTTTTTATTGTTTAGTGTCAGCTACTGACGCTTTAAATTATTTCTGTGATGAACTATTTATTCACTGTGTGTGGTATAAAGTTGCATCAGCCGGAAGTTCAACTTCCAATTTTAAGGACTTAATACTTCTTGAATATTTGGTTTTTTACTTTAGATTATATATGTTCGAAATAATTTTTATATTAAGTAATATTTGCAAACGTTTTTTGTACAGGTTTTATGATAAGAGGGATGCTGAAGATGCCCTGGACGCCATGGATGGACGTATCTTAGATGGAAGGGAACTTCGAGTTCAGATGGCCCGCTATGGTCGGCCTTCGTCTCCCTATCGATCTCGCGGACGTCGCCGGGGAGGTAGATCTCGCTCTCGATCAAGAGATCGTCGTCGATCACGTTCAAGAAGCCGCTCTAGGTCCCGCTCCAGAAGACGATCTTACAAGTCATATTCGCGCTCCAGGAGTCGTTCCCGTTCGGATAGCAAAAGCTCACATGGGAAATCCAAGAGTCGCTCTCGCTCCAAGTCAGCAGAACGTAGTAGATCACGTTCCAGATCCAAATAAAGAGGTGGGTTTTAATTCGTTTGCCCCCCCATTTTTTCCTTTTTGGTTCATGAAGTTACTTTTTTTATCAAATAATTGTAGTGATTAACAACTTATGGAAATGTTTTAAGCATCATTTAGCTTAATTAATTTTAAAAGGTCTAATTGATTTATTTTCTGATTAAATAAAGATGATTAAATTGCCTTTTAGTAACAAAACTTTGCGACATGAACTCTTTCAGTGATGATTTAATATTATTCCTATATTTAATTTGAAATATTTAGTATCAAAGCCTTGTAGCTGTCATGATACTTTTGTAAAACTTTATATTAAAAGTTCTGGGGCAAATATAAACACCATTTTACCATAATGGAACTGCAAATCGTTAGCTATAAGATGTTTTATTTGAATTTTGTTCAGATTTTTGTTTTGTTCCCAACAACAGATAGAAACAAGTTGAGATGAAGTGAACTCGATTCTTTATAATCAGTTAAAAAATTTTTTTTTGTACCTTGTGATTTGTGCTAAGTCTGTTAAGTGACTCATGTATATAGTACAGGTTCTTTGTTTTGTCAAAAACAACAAAGCTAAGTTTTTTCCACCTGTTCAAGATGTGAAAGACTGTTGAATTTCAATTTGTTAAAGAGCTTGTAATACTACCCTACATAGAAAAACTTGATTTTCAGGGGTTACTAAAAAGATCTCATATTGGATGATGATTAGTTAAAGAAATATTTTGATTATGTTGTGTTTGTCTGATAATGCAATCCTGTAAATTTTTAGTTTTGCTCATCCACTTTAAAATTTCAAACTTTCTAATCAAAATATAAGTTAAATAATTCACACCTTGTTTTCATTAAAATAATACTACTTGGATCATCATCTATCCATTTTTTAAACATTTTTAGTTACTTGTAAAAGTTTTTTTTGTATCCACCAAAGCATTACCAGAATTTATATTTAGGTCTTGTTTTATCTTTGGTGTGTCATATGAAACTTGCCCTTTCCTTGTTTTTTTATCTTATTTTCAAAGTCTCTTGATTTCATGTATCACAACTACTGTTAAATAATTTTTTTATTTTTAAAGTAAAATAATTTTTGTTGCATTGTTCTTCAGTCTTAAGATAATAGTCATTTGAATTGTTTCGATGTAATGTGTTAATCAACACTCAAATTTAACCCTATTTTGAACTTAGATGTTGTCATAAAAAAATTTCATGTATATCAAAACCTTTCATGTGTATGTTATGGTGTAATAGTTTTATAAATCTCACATTGGAAAGATTAAGTACTTATAAAAATGTTTCTTAACTATCAACGAAGAGAAAAATTTTTGTTGTGGACTTTAACTTTAGTGGCAGATTGTCATAAGGATATTATGGTTTAGTTTTACTGTTCAGAAATAGTTGGTTCTACAATCGAAAAGAAAAATTTTTAATCTTTTAAACTTTAAGCATTAATGTTAATAATTTAAATTTCAAATTGATTCAAATGTCAAAAAGAAAAATATGTAAATAATTCATTGTGTGACATAGGCGCAGTGAGCAGCGTGTGGGAGAAGCTTTGCTGTACTCTGCTGTGCTGCGCTAGACTTGGCCGAACTGGGGGGTTTCCGGTGTGTTCCTGAGCTGAGTGAAACCAGTTGGGCATCCCCGCCTCGTAAGCGGTTCCCAGAATCGAACTGTGTGGTATCCAAGCACTCGCATTGTTTTCTGCAAGTCTTTTTTTCTCCCGTATTCAAAACGTTGTAGGTTAAGTAAGCAATTTTTATAATCATAAATTGACCATTGTAGTTTCACTTCTTTTCTTTATAAAATAAATATGTTGAGGTCATCCCCTTTTAACCCTTTTTTTTTCTTTTTACTTTACTATTGTATTTTAAATTGACGCTATGATTATTTTTCTTTCATATAATAATATTTGCTCTGCTTATATTTTATCTTTCTTTTTTCACTTATTGACCCCTATTATTAAAATGTAAATTTTATTTTTTCATGTGCGTGCCAAGTAGAAAAGATTTAATTGTTTTGATTGGTAAAGATAATTTTTAAATACAAGTTTTGTGAATTTGGTGATACAAGATTTTGGAAAAGAAATCGCACCTCCTACAGTCTTCTTTTCTTTCTGGCACTGGCATAAAACTTTAATGAGAATCTCAAAAAGAAAGTCATAATGTAAAAAAAGTAATAGCAAAAATCTTAGATAACCACAATATTCTTTCACAAGTAGATCTTCGTTTATAAAAATTTAATAGAATTTTAAATAAAAAAAGAAAAATTTAAAAACCGCTAAAGATTTACTTTTAAATGCACAGGCGCAGAGTGGAGCCGCGTGTCCAGTTTGCAGAATGCAGACGCGTTTGTGTGCTGCCGTTGACAGCAGTTTACCTGGGTTCACACACAATGTAGCCGTGTTCATCAATTGTTAGCAGAATGTTTCCTGTTTTCGAGAACACAACGTAGCTGTGTTCAGCTGTTGTTACCAGTAGCAGTTTCCTGTTTACCGGAATGCTGTTTTCATCGAAGGTACCAAGAAGCTGTTACTAGAAAAATCTTTTCAGGTCGCTCTTGATGATGATGGTGGTGGTGAACTGGATTTTTCATAAACCTGTATCATCAAATTTATCCCAAAATGTTCTGTAACATGAGTATTATTTTGTTTTCTTTTTTTGATTATTTTTTTACATTTTGAATTTTTTAAAGGCTACTTCATTACAGTTTCCAAGTTGCCAATTTCCAAAACTTGTATTGGTAGAATCCTGTTAGAAGATTTTAAGGAATTTTGCATGTTTTGCTTCCAATAAAATGTTCGGTTGTGTTGAGGCTTTTAAGTGATTTTGTTCTCTGGATTCTGCCGTTTGATTTATTCATGTGGGAAGGTAATTTAATTAGTTAATTAAATTGTGTCAGTTTTAAAGTTCTGAGTATTGTTCTTGCGAGTCTAATTTTCTTGATGTTATTAAAAGATAAAATTGTATAAACATTTTTTGATTAATTCGTATATAATTTCATTTGCCAATTAAATCTACCTTCTCGTAATCAAAAAATGTTTTGAAGTATGGAAAGTCAAGTCTAAGTCTTAAAAGGTCAAATATTCATCTCCCTTGATAATGTTTATTAAAATTCGACGAGTCGTGATGGATCATTCGACGAATTTGTTTTAATAGTTAGTATGCGAAGTGTGATTTAGGGCGAGTTGAAGTTAACTCGAAGATGAATGAAGTAAGAAACTGGCCAATGAAGACGACTTTGGACAATATTCAACCGACATTTCCAACATGTAAAAATTCAAATTGCTAATATAATAGGTTTGATTGGTATTCGTTTTTGTATTATTTTATTGTTTCCTTCAAACCAATTTCACAGATTTTGAATAAATTCAAATTACTGAATTTAAGTTTAGTGAAAGGGATTTAATTGTTTTCAAGTAGAAGCTCTTGTCTAGTTTTGTTAGCAACAAGCTTGTATCGGGAACATTATAAGACCGTTAAGTATTATATATTCAATGATACTAAGTTTAATCATGAGTTGCATCCATATCTAAATTGTCATTTGATTGTTGATTATCTGAGGCTGTACGAGGTATATCTAAGGGATGGGACGGCCATGAAAAGTAACTTGAATTTATATTTCACTTCACTGATGTTATTGTTTCACTTTGGTCTTCTTTTGGGCAAGTACTTTCAGTCATCTTGTCTTCAAGTATCTTGATGTCATTCACGTCAGTAACATTTTATGTACAAACCAACGTCTTTGGTGTGCAGTCAAACATTTGAAGTACTGAAACATGAAATTGAAATACTTGTTAAGGATGTTTGGAAGTCTGGTCAGCATAAAACTTCTTTTTTCCCTTAATCCACACTTATAATTCTGGTCTTGAGTATGAGGGGCCGTTAAGTGGTCTTTAAAAGGGAATTTTAGCAATGTTGGCAACACTTTACAGTTGAATTTCATTAAATAGCGGCAAAATTCAGTTGGCGCCACTGTCGAGTAAGTTGTTCGGGCGGATAAACTTGATAAAGTACACGTGAAGTTTCAAAATGGGTAGGTTATGGTTATTTTGAAATAAAAAACTTTGGCACGATTCATAATGAATTACCAAAGTTTTGTGTTATTTTAGTATAACTGTTTGTTTGGTATGATACTCCATTGAAATTTATATGAATTTCTTTTTTGCTTCCTTGTTTCTTAAAAGTATTGTACTATCGAAAGAAAAATTGTAAAGGGAAAAATAAATTTTTACCATACCAACAGCTGTCTTACTACTACTAAATAGGGTGTAATATAAAGGGCCATAAGTGGTCTGTTAAAAATTAAAATAGGTCTATTTCATCAAGGACAGAAAAATATCAGAAAGATAATATTTATCAGATGCACTGGCAGTTTTCATAAAAAATACTTGTGATATGTATACATATATGATATTATCAAGGTTTTCAGAAACAAATGAAAATCATCACAGGTATATAATTAAACCATAATGCTTTATATTGGACGGAAGGAGGTTACAAATACATTTATGAGCACACTGTACACTTACATAAACACTAATTTGAAATACTCAAAAACATTTTTTCTAAATAAAACCTTTCTTGTTGCCACTCTCATTTCACTTCACCCAAAATTATTTCTATACAATATTATTTGAATGCAATATTTTGACTAGAACAGGTTCATGTGACTTTTTGGATGAGCTACTTTAATGAATGTAACGATTTAGAAGTTGTTCCTTAAATCTAAAATAAATTGCTGGATTTTGATGAATAAAAGTAGCCAAACTCATTCAAGAAATTTCAAGGCCCAACCTTTTGTGTCAAAAGTGATGAATAACTAGTCTAGTTACTTATCTAATATCTTGGCATGTTTCACTTTATTATTGCCTAATTTTATTAGAATATACAAACAATTTGTTTTATTTACTCTGAAATATAAAATCAATCAGAGTTGAGAAATTTTTAAGGCTCCTACAAATTTTAAGATAAAAAGCAAATTTTGGAGTATATATATGTGAAGATACAATTCTTAACAAACTTTTAGACTTAAAAATATTTTCTTACTCATTCAATGCAACACTCAAAAACTGCATTTCATTAATAAACTGGACGGAAACTGTTTGAAACCCAGTAACTCTTATCAATGAGTTTTTATAAATTCGACTTAATTTCTAAATCATCAAACATTGCAAGTGTATCAACTTTAACTTAAAATTTTTCTTTTCCTATTAAAATACCACTATGTTTCATAAAATAAGATATACTACTCAAAATCATCTTCACGACAATTGTTTCACTTATTAAAATGATTTTAGAGATTTTTAAATAATAATATAATACCTTACAAAACGTTCCACAAAACTTAGTTTAAATTAAAGCCCTTTTGTCAACCTTCAAAACATTAACTGACCTACTTAAATCATTTTAATTTTTTTTTAATCAATAATGTTAGTAATATACTGACAAAAAATTTTATTTACTGTCATTTTTAAAATTTAAACTTTCCTTAAGAAATTTGATTCAGTTTTGTGTTGTACAAATTTATTTTCTAAAATTCACTTATTTAAGTGATACTTCTGATTTTGAAGGTTTTTGTCAATGTTACAGTTACCATTAACTTTATCCATAAATACAAATTTCTATGCTAAAATTTTTAGAGAACTTTTTAAAACAATACAAAGTTAAGAAGGCCTTACTGAAAGTTTTACAGCAGAAGCCAAATCAGTTTGAATGAAGTCTTTGACTTGTCCGTATGATAGGAAGAAAAATTATATTAAACAAAAGTGTCCACTTAATGTCTACAAACCAAGTCAACGAGTAAGTTGACAGGCTCATTAATGTTGCTATTGGAAGCAAAATGGTGCTGTATGTCAAAGATGGCAGATTTTTTTTTAGATCTGCTGTTGACTTTCTTAAAGATGTGTTGTGATTACTATAAAATTGTAAGGGGTTGGAACTAGTGCATTAATATGGATGGTGGTGGGGGACTTAAAACTAAAAACGGATTCTCAGGAAATGTATGAATGGTTAAGTATAGATTAAGGGTGGCGAACCTGTCACGTGACCCAAAATGACCCACGTGTCATGACCCACTAGCATAACTATGTGCCATTATTAAAATAATATTCAGCCACTTCTCCAAAATACTGGCCATCCCAAGCTTTAGTCATCGATCTGAAGTCAAGTTTTTGTCCACCCCTGCTGTGGATAGTTACACAAGGAATAACACGTCAAGGCCTTCTACTACCAGATTTAGACTAGAAAGATAGAAAAATAAACTACTCATTCATGAAGGCAACTGATATGCACAAATTTATCTTATTTTTCACGAGATGATTCTAATCAAAGATCAAATTCTCTTACTCTACCAACTACCGCACGAAAACCTTTAGGAACATACAAGATTACAGTTAAACTCATTTTTTAAAAATAAATTCTCTTAGTGAGAGCCTTTTTAAAAATTTCCAGACAGTTATTGCTTTACTTAAATACTATATACACACTATAATTAATTTCGATTGAGTATAAAATAATTTCAATTTTTTTTGTGAAAAAGAAAATCTTCAGTTTACAAATGTCTAGGTCATGCACAAAGATAAATCTACCTTTTACAGAAAAATTCACATCTAACTAAAAAAATAATTAAAATACTAATAGATAATGTATATAAATATCGCATTTTCTTGAAATGCGTAATTTTTCTTTTTTAAATCGGCGATGAAAATTGTTTTCATTAATTTTTGTCTTTAACGTACAACATACAAATTGCTTTCAGTTAATTGTTATTGCACAATGCTTATTGATGCAGTTACACCTTTTATATATTTTAGAAAATTGCTTTTGTTTTGAAAAGTTTCAAATATTCCTAAGATTATAAATACTGGATATAACACTAAGTTTCTTTTAATTGTATATAACAAATCTAGAACGCTTACGGAATATCACTGTTCGGTTTTACTATTGAAGATGCCAACAGCAATACTGAATATAATGTCGGTGAAACAGTTTCGGTTTCTGGATTAGTGGATCGGACTTAGTTGTTTCGATTACAATGATATTCCGTAAACTTTCTGGCTCATTTTGATAAACCCAAAAAGTGTTTATGTATAACGGATAACACATTCATTGAACTTTTTATAAACAAATCGATTTAAATTGATTAATCCCGCTTTGTGATAGTTTCGACCATATTGGCTGTGAATAAATCGAGTTTGATGGTCACAAATCTTAACTAAGTATTCTTCTGATTCTGGAAGCTGTGCAATCGAATAAATCAGCAACATTTGTTACTTTGGTTGTAATGATGAAAAAGGGGTCTGCGACAAAGAAGAGAGATTGCTGTGGTAAAACAGGAAATTGGATAGAAGTTGTGCACATAATGAAGATTGTGAGGTTTATTAAGTTTGTAAAAAGGGATTAGAGAAGGAGGAAGTAAATAATATTGTAAATAATTGTAGTGAGATATGTAAAGTGACTTGTTAATAGACCAATAGGTCTTGTCACAGGACCACACTCATCTCCACAGATTTGAATCAGTGTTAGGATTATTAAACTATTAAGCTCGATTTGTTTCTGTGTTCACTTTTTGTTTTAAAAATAATTTTTTGTCATAATTCTAAAATATTAGATCAAAGCCTTTTTTAATGACAATTAATTGTGCAAAGACACTCAATCAATTTGTTTCTCAAATTTTTCTAAATCTATATTGCCTTGAATGTGGCAATGAAGTGAAAAAAATTTTTGCTTACAATTCTGTTTCAAAAAATATTTTCCTATTTGATTATAGAATGAAAATATTTATCGTGTCACTGCTTAATACCTTATACAATCATACTCGACATTGAATTATACTACAAAGGCACATCAAATGCTCTTTCACTTTGTCCTTTCAATCTCTCGAAGTTCTGTCTGCTCTCTTCGAAAGAAAAAAATTTAAGACGTTTTAAAATCTTAAATACTGACTCCAGATAGTCGGCGATATTTTTCAGCTTTTTGGCAAAACATTGTGTCGGTAGCTTTACAATCTCACACCAACGTTAAACCTTATTCTTGATACGGAAGCTTTCTTCCTGTAGTGTTTTAAATAGTCATTTGCTTTGGAAACAAAATCTGAATCCATTACAGAGAGTCTAACAGAGAATCTAACATGTCCAGTTGGGAATCGTCCCATCCCACGCTAGCCAGTAACATACTCGTTATCTCGTCCTCGCCCAAGCTTACCACTGGAGGGTTTACAGGTTCCACCATCACGGGTTGGTTTATGTCGTCTACAAATTCTCTCGTCTCTTGTTTGCTCGAATTGATTACTACTTCTTTGGTTAGCTGCTTCACGTCTTTGTTGCTCTGAAGGGTGTTCTCACGTAGTGTTCCTTGTTTCCTCGTTTTTCTTTTGTTCTTTCGTCCTTCTTCTAAGATCTTTATGTCCAACCTCCAAAAACCTCCTTTCCCTGGCTCGTTTTTCGATCTCGGAATTTTCACAAAACATTTGTTTAGAGATAGATTGTGTCGAATTGAATTCTGGAAATGTGAAAGTTGGATTAGTCCACTGAACAATAATATTTTTCCTGGGTGACTCTAAGTATAGTGTTCTTGGGTCGTGATCTTACCTGCCAACTGGGATCTGCATTTCTGTAATACATAAAATTTTCTTTAATCCAATTGTAAATGGCCGATAATGTCATTTTGTTGTTGTTGGCTCTCATCGCCATACAGATTAGTGTGGCGTAAGAAATTGGTGGCTTCTTGTCTCCGTTTGTTCTGTACTTTTCCATTGTTTCTGGAGACAGCAAAGTATCTAAAATACGAGTACAAAGTTTCTCTGTTATCAAAGATACAGTTTATATTTTAATCGTAACAGTTTTTTACTACCATCTATCTTTAAATATGAGGAGAGGGAGGAAGAGGATGTAAGAAGTGAATGAGAAAAACTAGAAGAGAGTATGAGAAGTAGTAGGAATGGTGGTAATAGTTTAATTATAGGAAATGAGAAGTTATCGTAACGATAATTTAAATTTAGTCGAGTGAGAGTTCCTTTAACTTACCATATTGAAGCCTTAACGAGAAGGAATTAGACTTTTTACAGTTATTCTTCTGGAAAGTGGGCGAAGACGGCGGGGTTGGCAACGACGGAACGCTTACTATGTTTAATTTGTGTAACCAGCTTAAACTAGTCAAATCCTTGTCTGCAGAACTCGGTTTCGGCGGCTTCGTCTCGATTTTGAGGATCTGAATATTTTCTCCGTTTACGTGGAATTCCTTTCTCGATTTTGTTTCATTTTCTTTTGTATTTTTTGAACTGTTTTTGGGTAGCGTTTCCGACTCAAACCCACAACTTTCCTTGACTTTTTTATTCTGCGAAGAGTTGGGAGATAGAGCTGGTCTCTTGACAGACAAAGGCACTCTCTCACTGCGAACTTCCAATTTTTTGGGCTCGATTAATAAATTTTTTAAAATACAGTCTAAGGATCCCTGGTCTTTAGAACCTGCATTGCAATCTGGAATGTCGTCATCTTTAAATTCTGATTCTGGACTGGACGTGTTCAGCAAGTAGGTGTCCTCAGGGGTTTTGTTCTCCTCTTGTAGATATTTGTTCATTTCGTTGACCTCTACGATTTCATTGTAATTGGTCACTTCGTTTAAAACGTTAAAGTTTTCTGTGGCTATACTTTCAAAACAGTTCATGAGCTCTTCGTCTACTTTATCATTGTCTATCACAGTTATGGAAAAATGAGTTTCGTCGTAAGATTTATTCAGATATAAGTTTCCATTGGTATTGGTTAAATCAGCAATCGCCAAATCGTTGGAAATTATAACTTGTTCGCTGTCGTAGAATTGGTCGGCCGGCTCTAAAATGATCATCGGGGCGATGTCGTTAAACTTGTCAGCACCTTCGGCGTGAATCGAAAGCCCCATTTTCAAAATTTGTTGATCTGTATGAATGGTCACACTATCAGTTGTCATTATGTTTTCATTTCAAGGTTGGTTCTCTTCTTTCCAGTTTTTGCATTTTTATCCCATTCGAGTTGATTTTGCTTGCTCTCTTTATTCAAGCATGGACAGAAGGCAGGCTATCTGGAACAAAAAGTCAAAGTTCCATGGTGCACAATTTGCTCAATGATTTTTATATTAATACTATAATTAATAGAGAAAAATGAGCAAAAGTGCGTGTTCATTGACACCTCAGAGGTATAATAATAATAAAACCTTGAACTCGAGCTTTTCTAAGCGTGCGCGAACTATATTACATTTTCATTTCCTGAGAGACACGTCAGCGATAAGAAAAGAGAAATAATTCAGAAACAACGATTTTCTTTTCATTTTTTAAACACCGTTTGATGTTTTTGACCTTTGGAGGAAATACTTAAAAGACAGGTCGACGACTACTTATATTTCCTTTTGAGGAAACAAACAAAAAATTAGTCCCATAGAAAATCATGGAAAGTTTCGGAGAAAGTCGTTGAAGAGAAAGGTGTGGACCAAGGATGGGGATTCATTCGAACGAACGAATCTTATTGGTCAACTCCCATCTCGCTGGGCGTTCCAGATGTGGATTTTCTATCTCTTTTCAGGGAAACTTATCAGTTTGAGTTTTGGAAAATCAGTCAACGTTTCTATTAACGTTACTTTTATACGGTATCCGTTGTTACTTAACCCATTAACGCCCAGGTATAGAAACCGTGGAAATTTTTTTGCAATACTTTAGAAGTCTGTCGTAAAAATCAAAATGACATTTCTGTAAATTTTTTTCAAAATTTTCGCACGGTTTTCCGGGAAATTCCTATCCTGTTTTGAGGACACCGGGATCTAATGACACCTAAATTTGACCGTTGCTCATTTTGTTTTGGTTGAGATTTCAATGATAAGTGTTTCACGGCTTTGTTCTACAACATCTTGAGTGTCTGCTAATTTTTTTCCGCAGCGATACCTCCAACAGGATGTGAGAAAAAAATTTTTTATGGACCGATGGATTTGGATGGTGAAAATCTTGCTGATCTATCAAGAACTATTCTACAACTCCTGATTATGAAAAGAAGTCAAAAAATTGTACCTACTTATAAAGAAAAGATGGCTCTTGGTGTTTTTAAAAAATTCCTCCAAAAAAGAACCTGAAAAGCTTAAAAAGTCCTAAAGTTAGTGTCCTCATTTGAGGACGCAGAGGTTAATGGGTTTAAGTAAACATAGGAAGCTCTATACAGGGGACAAAACAACAAAGTGACTAAGAATTGGAGTTAGACTTTAGGAATTTTATAAGAGGTCATAGGTCAGAGGTCGAGTGACTACCGAACCAGTGGTTGAGAGTAAGTCACCTCGCATCCTGTTATACCTACAATTGAAACTAAAATAGTTTGTTTAGTTCCAAAATTTATTAGGTTTTGAATTATTGCTGATAATATTTTTATTTAATTTTGTAATATTCCCTAGTTATTAAGAATTGTAAACGTTAAAATATGTTTTAGGAAAAATTTAAATATCACGAGGAGTCATGAGAAATATTAATTAAAAGATAAAATCGGATTCCACGGGAAGGAAAAGATGAAAAGTATTGCCATAATTCGTTGCAAATTCAAACAAATTCGTAATTAATTTTATAACTAACGATTTTAATTAAATTGCCGAATTTAAATTGTTTTTGTTATAATAATTTAATAGACGAAGGATCAAAATTTTATGACCTTTACAACTCAGTTTTCTCGTGATGTCGAAGTTTAAATCGTGTAAAGCAGAGGTCAGCTAACTGCGGTTCTTTTACTCTTTTTGACTTCCTTGCCTCTTTCTCAAAATGTTTAGTATAAGCATGGAATATTATTTATTAATTATATATTATTGTCTTATATGTGTGGTAGAAGGTTGTATTTAAAGTGCCATTAACTCCAGAAATAATTTGGAGCAAAATTGCTTTATGTTTGACTGAGTTAAGTATATTTGGTTCTGTATTTTAGTTTATCCTTATTTAAATATGATTAAACCATGAGAGGTGAAATACTCCGAGTTTTTCAAACTGAAATTTTGACGTTTTCAGTTAACTTTAATCTTTTCCAAAATTTTCGATGTTGTCAGCGAAAACCAAATCTATTTATTAAAATCGATTAATTTTCTTGAACCGAACTTTAAATTTAATTTAAGTTAAAATTGTGATTTTAACATCAATCTTCTTTGGGTATGGTATTTAAAATTTAAAGAATTTGGATGTTGGTTACTCGTGCTTTGGAACTATGGATCAGTGGTTGCGAATATCGTTGAGAAAACGGACAAAGCAAAGATGAAAATGGCAATGCAATCATTTTATGACTGTTGTCAATTTTAAAGTGCCGGTGAAGCTAGTGTTAATAAGCTAAAACGTGCAGTATGTAACAGAACCTAGCTCGAAGGTGTGCTTTTAATTATTTTGTTAAAAATGTCTCAGCAAAGATTGTCTAAGCTTAAAAATGGCTCCTTGAATATATTTTAGTTTTATATAGTTTATGTTTGACTCTTTTGGATGACGAGTTAAGTACGCAATAAAAAATGTCGATTTGGAGAAAAATGTTCTCGTCGCTTTAGTGGGAAAAATTGGATGAGGTATTCGACAGTGAGAAAAAATTGTCGTTAACAGGACAGCAATATTGATTTTCATGTTCATAGGCTGCAGAGCGGTGTAATTGATTGGGCCGGACATGAGAGATAGAAAGAAAATGACTATGGAGGGCTGGTGGGGCGAAATGGGAATGGAAAATGGACAGCGACCAGTAAACTGGATGTTGGGAGTCTTGCCGTGACGTCATTCGACCATCGACCCGATTCCCTTTTTTTCTTTTTTTTTATCCTTTATTCTCCAGCCCCCGTGACTGCCCCGCTTCTTTTATCCCGTCTCCTCCACTCGTTTTTTACTTTGAATGAATTATGAAAAACTCATTTTCTAAAAGATTGAACCCCTTTATTCTCTCTTTCCTTTCCTTTTTTTTGTTCTCGCTCTAAAATGTTTCGCAAAATGGCGGAAATTTTTTTTTTTACCTTCGTCCAATATTAATATTGATCTTGCTAGATTCTGAAAGTCACGAAGAATTTCGTGAAGGGAATTTTCCCCGGATTTTCTGTTTCGTCGAAGGTTTTGCAAAAGCAGTGCTTTCCTCTTACATCAAAAATAGTTTTTAAAAATTTGATAAATTTGTGACTAGTTAGGGCCTAAAATCGAGTTAAGGTTGTCTCGTGAAATATTAGAAAACTGATTACTTGTGTAAGACTATTCGAGGTCATACACAAATCGAGGAGCTTTTGTTTGTTATTTTTCCCACATTTCTTTCAGATGATTCATTTTGTGAGTGGGGTTCGAAAGCTTTTGTCTGAAGTTGGATATTGTTGATGGCGTTTTCAATGCAAAATAAGGTCTTCTTAACGTGTGGTTTAAAGTTTTATAACATTTTTTTGGAGTTCCCGGAAAATTTCACCGGACAATGGCTTGTGTAGAATGCAAAATTGGAGCTTTCACCGAATAGGAAATGGATTTAAGTTACAAATTGTGTTAGAAAAGAGAGAGAGAGAAAGCACATTCATTTGCGTACAAGATTCGAATCAATAAACGTTTTGCCGAAAATCACCAAGTCCGTTCGGCGATTAGAGCTCTCGGATTTATTCTACCATGGTTCATCTCCCACTATTATTATTTGTATAAATTAATATTATCTTAATAAGTCAGCAGAATTTGTAAATGGTAGAAGTAACAGAAGTTTTTGGTTACCAGAAACGGTAACTCTTGGGTTCCGAATAAATGCGGAGAAAAAGCTGTGTCTCCCATTGTTATCTTCCCTCCTTTAGTTTTTGGCCAATTAATTTGTCTTGTTCATGCAATTTAGTCATCTTTTTCTGTTTTCTAAAATTTTTCGAACTGCGTTATATACTGATCGAAGGTACGAAGGTTACAGTTATAGAATTCACAGGATTGGTTTTGGCTACACCCTTAAAGTGCGCATTTGTATGAAATATATTCTTCCTAAAATTGTGCAATACTTACAAAATGATCTTTCTATAGATATGTGCATTATTTATGAAATGAATTACTCCTTATTAACGACAAGAATAATCAATTAATGTGGTGTGTATTGGTTCGAATCTACTCGTGCCAGATGTTAAAATTATTTGAAACCACTGGACGTGAAAATTTCTATATTATGGTTCAGTAAATTAGTTCTGTGCTGGGTCGTGGATGTTCATCATGCTATATTAATATAAAACGATCACTCTACCGCTCTAACATAATATAATTAATCAAAGCCCGCGCGTCTATTCTTGCTCAAAACAAATAATTTTAGCTGTTGTAAAACTCCCAGACTTTCTTAGTGATTTGAGAGGAAAAAATTAATTAAAGTCCTTAAAATCTATAAATAATTAAAAATTGAAATAAATAAATAAATAAAATTAGTCTGTATTTTGAATGTTAACAAAGGAAATCCATTTCTCTTTCTGTTGGTAATATTTCAGATGGACTCTCTATTAGCTTACGACAGCCTCAGGGTTTGAATAAAAAGAAACCCTCAAAGGTCCATGACTCATTTTGAATTTATAACAACTTTAAACAAGCGGTAACATGCAATTCCATGCATGATTCAAGAAGTACGAAAGACAATTTTTCAATTGACCGGCTGAAATTTAATCGTCGATAAAATGCCATTCAGCTGCTTCACTGGTTTCCTTTTGTTTCTTCCTTCTGAAGTAAGGCATGTGGTATGCGAAGATGTTTAATTGTAATTGAGAAAAGATAGGTGTGGTGTAATCAAGAAATTATATCGCTCTTGGAAAAGGAATATGAAAAAAAAGCTCAATTACGGTTTATACCACCAACTGTTGGAGGAAATCAACCACGAAGTTCCTGATGAGACATCAGAGAATTGACACTCATGAAAAGTGGACCCTAGGCAATCATTAGAAGGGAAATTTTTATTTTTAAGTTGACACGAAAGCATTTATTAGAGGTTTTTTATGATGGGGTTCTAAGCTTGGATCCTGATAGAGTGGAATGATATAAAATGGAGAATTATCTTTTGCCGATGGTGTTTGTGTAATGTTTCTTTGTCCAGGTTTAGATAAGATCACAATTTTGTAAATACGGAGTTCAAGTCATCATATTTGGATTTGGAAGGACAGCCAAACTATCTTTCGATTACTCAATGTTAGCAAAATCTTTTTTTGGTTTTCTGCTGTAGTGTCTGATTCACTATTCCTGGCCTAGGGCCTTTGCAACTTTTTGCACGGCTTCCCAAAGCACTAATCAACAAACTTAGAGCATAAGCATGGCCGGTGACAAAAATGCACCAACGCATAGTGGGAAACCTATTGTACTGCTCAAACCTATTTTTCCTATATTTATTTTTAATAATATTTATACTCTTGTATAATATAAAAACACTATTTAAGTTAATGTGTGGCTCGCATTAAAAATTTTACTTTGAAAATGGCCCGCCGTCTGATAAAGGTCACCGACTTCTGACTTAGCTATAAAAACCTGTGACTAATGAAATTTTTCTCCGTCCTAAGAATTCTAAAAATTGGTGTTGTTCTAGGAGAGTATAAATTTGTATTAAACAGTTTAGTTTTTCAGAAAGACAAATTCTCTCTCCCTCTCTCATTACAGGAAGTGATACCTTTTTATCTATCCTCCAGTTAGCTCCCACCTGTCTATAAAACAATTAGTATGTTAGCTTGCATATCTAAATATTTTTAGACAGCAGAACAGCGCCTTAAATTTAGGATAAAAACTTACAAATAGACTCATCTAGGTGTCAAACTTAGACTTAGTTATCCCGGTAGTTAACCTCACAACTAACAGCTGGTACTAATTTCGAGTTAAATGAAAAATTCGAATAGTCCCTCAAAAACTTTCATGTATGTTTTGAATTTAGGTTTAATTTTCTTCGAATAAAATATTTATGTACAGTATATATAAATAATTATTTATTTAATCGATATTAATTGAAATGGGCTTTATCATGGTGAAAGTGCTAACACGGTGTAACATTATGGAAAGGAGAAGAATGGATGTAGTGAAGAACGCAATGTTGTAGGCGGGGTCACCGAGGGGATGAAAATTTGTTTTCTATCCTTCTTTAGCAAACTTGACTCTTTCTCTTTGGTTGCTTTCTCATCACAAAAGAAGACTAGCATTAACAATATTACTTGGGAAAAATCAAAAGTCCTTTGTGTGAGCAAAGTGTTAAGCAAAATCACAACAAACAAAATTAATTTGACTATGAATCTAATTTTAAAAAATTGATCGGATTGATTGAATCCTTTATTTATCCTCATTGCTTGGTTTTAGAATTAATACTCTTAGAACAACAGTTATGTGTTGTGTAGTACATCTTGGTCATATAATATCCTTAGGGATTTGATATAATCACGGTTGTATCGAAACTTCACTGTTTCTCGGTCCAAATTTTTAAACCTCAAAGAGAAGTAAACAGTTCAAATGTATATTATTTAGTATTTATAGAACCAAAATTTCGATAATGTTTATGAATTCGGGTTTCGATGGATGTTCATACAGTTACTCATCATTACTGCTTAAAATAAAGGCGTTGAGAGGTTTGTTTTACACGTTTGAGGGTTTTGAAGTTGACTGTCCACATAATTAGAAAAGCAACTCAATGTAAAGGTGTACCGGAAGGAGCTGACATTGTCAGATACAAACACTTTAATCTTTGCTCACATTTACTAAACCCAAAAATTAATTTCTCTATTTGCAAGATATATTCCTTCAGACGCTTGTGGAGCTAAGATTACAGCCTCTTCTTTTCCTCTCTTTTGTATTATTCCTCCCCTTATATATTATAATTTATACTTTCTTCAATTTTCTTCTAACTTTACTCACAACTACATCTCTTGAGGGTATGAGGGTATGACCACTGGTTCATATTATATTAGACCTACTTTACACAATTTCCTAAAACTAAACCTACAGACTACTTCTTGTCTCATTTCTCGAGAGAGGTAAAAGCTAATTAAGGCAACTGGGAAAAGGAGAGTCACAAAACCTTAAGTCAGTTGTGTTTCACAAAACAAAATAAATCCGTTCGAGAAAGACAAACATCAATTATCATAAACAAATTGAAGATGTTTCAAGCATCAATACTTTTGAGTTAATATAGGTTATATATACTAATATGTCGTAGTATCGACATACGTTTAATAAAAAATCGTTAAACTAACTTCAAAACAATCTAAATAACTAATTATTAAATCATTATTGTTTTAATAATTTCCTTTGTTAGTTATTTCGCCATTTTCATGCCCCCCTCCCAATTTTAGTAATGATAAGTGCCAATAATGGAAATTTGGTCACTAATTACAATCGCACTAATTAAAGGTTCGAGATTATCTCCTAAAGAGAATTTGAAAGAAAGGTAATGATGATGATGGTGATAAAATATACTGTAATAGTTCACCCATTTTCGTGGTTTTATAGTATTAGACTCAAAGATGTCCGAAACCTAATGAAACAGGGTAATTTAGTACAAAAAAAGATTTTAAGTCAAAAATTTTAAGCGCTCAAATCTCTACATAAATGTCCCCGACTTAGAACAAAACTAAATTAAAAATTTAAATAAATAAGTAAAATGGTGAGTAATTTAATAAATAAACAATAATTTTAATTGTCTATAATAATAATCATTATCTTTCAATGGAGATTTATTAAGATGACTAATCGAACTTGATATTAATTAATTTATATACAGCAGTAAGAAAATTTATAATTATAAGCCGAATTTACGATCTTATATTCCTTCAAATATTTAAGTAGAAATCTCATTAGGACTGGCCTCATGGACGCCTGATTAGCTTTGTCCGGTTTTCCTCGAGAATGAGAGAGAGAGAGAGAAAGCTTAGTGAAAAGTCACGGTGCAGAATATTTTTTATGTTGCAGAATATCGTGCAATGCAGTTGATAAGAAAATTTTTCACTCACCTGAGATATTATTGTAAATAATCGCACTTGAGTCAAAATAAATAAATAAGTGGATGAGGAAAAGAACCCGGTTATGGACGGTGCACTAGAGTTCAGGGGTGTTTTGCTTGGATAAAACCAGCATCACCTGCCATATACATAATGGACAGGTGTTTCATACTATAGCACATGCGTTCTCTGTATCGATTATTTTGTAACAGTCGTCGTTTGAAACAAATCAAGTCGAGAAATTTTCAGAAAAGAAATAATAAAAGGCTCTGGTCATTATTATCGTGGTTTTGGGCTTAGCCATTGTTGTTTTGACTCTTGTCTCGCAAAATGATTCTAACGACAAAACTTTTTTTTTGCTGTAGATAGGAGGAGGAGAGTGTTTGGATTAACCATTTTTGAAATCCTTAAGTTTGACTTTTAGAGATGCTTCAGAGAGAGAGCCATTGTCATATTTAGAGGCTCTACTTCATACTTGAACCTGATTCTTGGATTGTTTGTTAGGATTTGTTGTTTGACTTAGAACAGAGGTTCCCAAACTTTTTGTATATTAGACCCATTGCCATGTTTTTCGGTTTTGAATAGACCCCCCCCCTACTTAACTGATATTGAGTTTTGTAAATTTCTATATGTCTTTATATTATAAGATTGGATTTAATGTAATGTTGAGATCCACTATCGTGGACCCCCAATTCACTGACGTGGACCCCTTTTTCACATAGACCCCTGGGGGTCGATATAGACCACTTTAGGAATCACTGACTTAGAAGGTTTTTTGGGTTAATGTCGAATTTGAAATTTGAAATACTTCATCTGTGAACCTCTCCAGTTCGAATTGTTTAATTAGTTTCAAATTTGGTGTATTTTATGTCAATGACTAAGAGCTGGATAAATTTGCAATTATTCTAGATAATCGCTTCTAATAAAAGATTTTTTTATCTGAGTTTTTATACCGTTTTGAACTCACAACCATAACTCCTATAGTCGGGCGCTTTAACAACGAAATCACAGACCTCCCGTCTAATAAAGGATTATAGGGATAATCTCCTAAATCTTGAGGATTAGTTCTAAATAATCCCATAACATCCTCTCCTCAAAAATACTTCTATCGGTTGGTTATAGTTTTATTTTATGGAGAGTAATGTCATCTCTGTAACTAATAAGATGTAATAACCAAATCGTACTGACATTAATAACAGTCACTGCAAATCTAAGTTTATCTCTCAAATCGAAAATCAGCCAGGAATTGGGCTGTTCTTTGTTCTCTAGTAATTCAGACGAGATTTTTAAGCTGAATTTTCGGAAACGAAAATAAGGGGATGAAATGAACAAAATAGGTTTTGATTCTGAGCACCGGACATGAACAAAAAAAAAGGAAAAGGAAGAAAAATACTGAGAAATTTTCTGAATGGTTTTTGTCATTTTTTTTGAAAATGCTGTCTTTTTTTTGGAGGGGGTGATAAAGGGGCATAGAATGGTTAGCTATCGGTAGAGCTTGCGTCTACTTGTCCTTTGGAAAAACGTATGACCTTATGAATAATTTGGGATTTATCTTTGAGACTTGGCAAAAGCTCGATTTAGAAGCGATGTAGCTGTGAAAGCTCAAAATGGAAGGAGAGCATGAAAGGCCAAGAGGCGTGTTCTCCTTCGGAGCGTGTGAGAATTGGAAGATATTAAAAGAGCGCAAGAAGGGGTTTTCAATTATTAATGAATCTCGCCCCTCCTGTCCTTCTTTCTGGCCATCTTTTCCTCTCCATGTTTTCCACAATCTGGGAAGAGGTTTTGTTGGTAGAATTTTCCTTTGCTGAAATCCCAAACCCAACTGACAACAGAAACACCTGGCTTTTTACCAACAGTTTTTCATCCCCTATGAAATCCACACTGATTTTTAAAGCTTTTTATACTTTTAGAGTATCTACCTAATCCTCCGTTGTTACTGCTTATCTTTCTTCTCCTAACATGGTTTCCTTGGTTTCGTTTGGCTTCTGGTTTTGATGAAGGGGGAGGAAATTTATCACTGAATCACGTGGCGAACGCGTGCATAGTATATAGGGAGGAAGTTTGATTTTGGTTTCAAGGGTAGGTTTCAAAACGGGATGAAGTAAACCACAACAAACAGTTCAGTTCCAGCTGAAAAAAGCCTCGTTTAGGTTAATTCCAATTCGTTTCTGAAATTTGGGCCTCTTGAAACGTACTCACTAAAATTGCAAAAACTCTAAAACAGCCTTTCTGACTCTGAATGGTTCAGAATAAGTTAAGGAAGATCGAGTGAGATCCTAAAAATTTCTGACGAATTTGCAAAATATAAGCTTTCGAGATTGGATCTCTGTAAAAGGTTATAATTTACACTAAAGATTAATTCTAGATTTAGGATTGAGCGGATTTGAATCTAAAAGTTTTTTGTTTATGCTTTTGTTTACCCTACGACTCAGAAGTTGTCTTTTGTTTAAAAAATTTTATTATAATAATTCTTTTGTTTAAAATGATTCCCAACTATTCTTAGAGGCAAACAAAACTTCAATTTTGGTGTATGAGTCTCAAAAACATGTCAGATAATTAACATAATAAATTTAGAAAATTCCCTGTACAAAAAACACATTTTTGTCTCAGTGGACTAGAGAGTTGCGCTTGGTATGTAGTTTTACTAATCTGAGCCAGTTTGACTTTAAACTAAATTTTGCATTTTATATATGATCAAGATGTAAGAATTTAAAATTTGACAAAGAATTTATTTCATAGATAATGCAAATTCTTTTGGAGAATCCATTTTGTGGATAATGCACAGCTTCGATTATATTTTACATAAGTAATGCACACCTTTGGTCATTTAGTCCATACGTAATGCACACCTTTGGTTATTTATTTCATAAATAATGCACACCTTCGATTATTTTTTTCAAAAGTATTGCACAGCTTCGATCATTTATTTCATAAGTAATGCACACTTTTACTTGACTGTCTTTTGTTTATGTTGCTACCCGAACCAGACCAACTGGATTCTTAACTTAACTCACTTCAGATCTCCTCTCCAACTAATTTGTTTCTAGAGTCAAATTGACTCGCTTGATTAAAAACGGATACATAATCAATATCTAGTGTTGATAAAATCAAATTATAAAACCAGGAAGCAATAAATTGAAATATTTACTAATAAAATTGTTTTTCTTAACTTATAAAATAATTTTTTTTTTTCTTTTCTAGAGTTAATAGAAATTATTTATTTATGTATTTATTCTTTATTATTTAAAAAAAAATTATTTTCAACAACTGAGAATAACTTGTTACTCATCAAATGGTGACTCGAGGATGGCGATAATCAAAATATTATTGACCGATACTTAAGGCAGGCGCAGACACCTAATCAGGTGACAAGATCACCTTTCGAATTATCACAGTTAGCAATTACGACGCACAGATTTTGAACAGTTATCTTTCCCACTTGGTAAATCTGGTCATATTTTTGAGGCAGGATATTCGACAATATTAACATAATTTTTGAACCAGTAACGATTTTTGAATAATTATGAATTTTATCAATATTCAAAATGTGATGGATTACATAGGCAAGTTTAATAGAACAACAAAGTTTTCAGTTGACTGTTGCGACTTGTCTGCTGTCATTTTCAGACTATTTACATTAAACTATATGGTATAGTGTATATTCTAACACTATAAATTTGATTTACAGCTACGAATGAAACTGAATTCAAAATACGAAGAGGACTAAAATCGGATTGCAAAGAAGTTCGGAGATTAATTCAGGTAGGGGTTATAATGATAATGAAAATTTCTTTATGTTGTTCATTACTTTCGGATTTTCTGAACTTTCGTTTAAACTGTAGGAATTAGCCGATTTTCAGGGAATGCCTGATGGCCCAAAGATTGGCGCTAAAGGTGAGTTTAATGTACCGGTATTCTAATTATTTAAAGACAAGCAGCCCGGGTTTTAATAAGATTTTTATTTGTATTTTTTTGTACCTCCCCAGATTTGGAGCATGATGGTTTTGTCTGCAATCCTCCTCTCTTTCATCTCTTCGTAGCGGAGAAACCAGAGGAGGAGTTAAAAGGAGAAACCAAAGAACTGGTCGGTTATGCTCTTTATTACAACAAGTATTCAACCTGGGAAGGGAAAACAATGGTCCTCGAAGATTTATACTGTACAGCTACTTATAGGAAAAAACATATTGGATCGGCGCTTTTTAAAGCTGTGGCGAGGGTAATATTTACTTTTTATTGATAACAGATACCATGTCGTTACACTTATAAATGTTTTCGTTTCTTTTTCTAGGAGGCTGCTTCTACCGGATGCTGTCGAATGGATTTTGAGGTCCTGGGGTGGAATCCAGCTAGGAAATTTTATGGAAACCTCGGTGCTATCGATTTAACAGAAAAGGAAAATTGGCATGTGTATAGGTTGCCAAAAGAGGGTCTCGAAGCGTTTTAGCTTTAGAGATTTTAAAGAAATGCTTTTGTACGGGTTGTACGTGTACAATTTTTTAAGCGTGATGACGGACTGAAGAACGAAATGAAACCTTAAACTGTTGTAGTTTGATTTTTTAATAATTTTGAAATAAACTCAGTAATATATATTATCTTTGTCATTTTCTGTTTAGTCCTTGAAAATCGTTTTAAAATCAGTGGTTTAGATAAATTTAGTATGGGATTTGTCAAGGTTGTTACGTAATTTAGGTTGGCATTCTTTATCGAGTCACCGCCTTTTCAATTGGTTTTGATCATGTGAGAACTGTTTTCTTTTTTTAAAAAGTGGTCGGTAAAGAGGAAAATGAGTACTGAAGTTAACGGATGGTATGAAACTTTGAAGGAACAAGCTTTAGAGAGGAATGACAAGTCTGTCGCGATTTGGACCAAGTATAAGAGTGACTTGGAGGTGACGAAATCTCTTTTGTCGTTGCTTCCAAAAAAAGTAAAGCATGACGTTATGGTTCCCATCGGTCCAAAAGCATTAATGCAGGGGAAAATAGTGCACACGAATGAATTTCTCGTCAATTTGGGAGAAACTTGGTTTGTTAAACGTACGGCTCATCAAACCGAAGAGATATGCAATCGTAGGATTAAAACATGCGAGGAAATGCTCGAAAAATTGGAGAAAGAGAGAGAGTTGGTGGTGAAGAAATCGACCTTACCAGCGGAACAAGAAGCCTTCGGTAGTGAGGAGCGACCAGAAATAGTAGAATATGTTACTGAGGAAGAGAATGAAGAGTGGAAAAAACAACATAGGATTAGGGAAAGGGAGTACAGGCAGAAGTTAGCTGAATTGAGGGAAAAAGAGAAGAAACCAATTGAAACTGAAAGTGACCTTTGGAAACATTTAGATGAACTAGAGCTTCAAGAAGAATTGGAAGATGAATTAAATAGATTAAATGCTGATGGTAGTAGTGAAGATGATGATGCAGAAGAAAATTTGGAATTATCATTAAATGACACACCTCCGGAAGGTTCCAGCTCAAAGAATCCTGAAAAAGTTGATGAACCAAAGTGCAGTAAAAATGAAAATTTAGTTGAAGAGAGTAATAAACTCGTAAATCAATCGAAAGTTACTGATTCAAAATCGAGAAAAAGAGTGTCTTTTGCCTGTGATTTGGAATCACCAGATGATGAACCTCTCAGATTAGAAATCACACACAGTGATGTTGAACCAGTTACTAGTGATAACAGCTCAGAAATAATTTCACCGAGTGATATCTATGACCAGTATGTACATTCCTTGAATAGGAGTCCGTTATCAGTTTTAAAGATTAATATTAACCCGAACAAAGAAAAAGAATTAGAGTCTATGGAAGTTATAGAGAGGTTAAATTGTAGTAAGGAATCGGGAAGTGGCTTATCAATAACAACTGGTGTTCAGCTCAATGATGTTGTCGAAAGGAATTCTTCAAATAAAGACAATGTTAAGACAGTTGATGACAAACCCAAGAAAGTTAGCAGGTTCAGAACATCGAGGGTGAAAATTGAACTTTGAATGGTTGTACTAAGAGTAGAGTTTAAATCCTGTTTTTGGTAAAACAGGATGTGGGAGGAGCTCAAACTCTCAATCAATACCTAACCATTCAACCACAATCCTCCCTGAATAGTTTTAATATGCTTACAAAGGTTTTAATAGAAATTTATAGTATTTTTTTATATAATTCGAAAAACAAATTGTTTTTGTCAAGCTTACAGTGAGAAATCAATTTTTTTTATTAGTATAAGGATTTGAAACGAGGAAAAATATTTTTTTGTATCTCATGTACAAAAAGTCAATGAATGACACTCTTATTGTTATTACTTTTTAAGTCAAAGAGTTGTTGTTGTTATTTATAAAAATTTAAATTTAATAGAAGTAGGACTTCAAAGATGGGAATATGAGTTTTCTTATCAGACTGAAGATTTTTGGTCATAAGTATTTGTTTTCGTCCAGTCAAATTTTTCAGCATGTAATTGTTCTGTTTGGTTTAGGATTATTTGACTTTGAAAAAATATTTGTTCCTTTTGATTTCTATCATTCATATAGATCAGGGCTGTCCAACTGGCGGCCCGCTAGTACATTTTACTAAATAAATTTGTTACTAAATTATTATTAATATTAAAACTATTTTATTAAGTGAAAATTTAAGTCTAATTTGAATTTAAAGTAGGTACTATTAAGTTTGTGTAACTTTAGATAACCTGGTTGACTACAGCAGTAATTCGTTTAGTGTCTGATGATGGTTGGCCCACCTTCTTGGCCCCCAAAATGTTTGGTGAAGAAAATATGGCCAGTGGGCTATGATAAGTTGGACAGCACTGATATAGATGATTTGAAATTATTTTTTTGTCTGAGTGCCAAATATAGTTTTAGTAAATAATAAATTTTTGATGTTTTGTTTTGTTTTTTCCTTTTTAATTTGATCCCTTTAAAACAGTTCTCCAGTTGTCAGAGATTGCACAACAGAATGATAGATTGGAAAAGAATGAGGATGATAATTTTATTTGAGATTCTGTCTGAATTACAATCTTTTAATTCAATTTAAGTGTGAGACAAGTGTTAACTTTCATTTTTGTTAGAGCTTGTATCCTGTAACTTGATTTTCTAAAATATTATGGTTAAATTGGCGTTATTTTCTTATGAATACTGTGATCTGTGACGTTTTATGATTGATACATACATGAATTAAGCGTAATCTACTTCCGGAAAGGCATTATCTCCTGTATTTCTCCTCGCAACAAATTTCGCTTGGATATTTACGGCAGAATTCATCGTCGCAATGCTTTCTCAATATGATGACCTTTCGAGATTTCATCGTTGGTGTCGAAGGTTCTACAGACATTGATCTAGAACTAGAAGCTGTTGCCGAAGCGCCTCTTGTTTTAGAACTAGCGAGAGATATTTTTGCCACTTTTCCTGCTGAAGAAGCAACAGAGGCTCCCTTCCCGCTGGCGGTGCCACTAGCTGCGCCGTATTCATTTGACACACTCATTGCGAGTCCTGATTTTATGCTGCCTGAGCTACCCGCTGAGCCTTTTCCACCAGTTGAAACACTTGTTGCCATTCCTTCTCCTTTAGTACTTGCCGAAGCTACTACGCTTTTGTCACTTATTGTAGATCCAGCAGAACCTGAGCCAGTCGCCGATGAACTTATGGCAGCTCCTGAATTTGAGCTTACAGCACTGGCAATCGAATCATTGCTGCTGCTGCTACTTCCTGCTGCTTTACCTATTGCGAGTGCACTACCACCTGCACCGCCATCGCTCATCACGACATTACTAATGCTGGAATCGGTTAAAGTGTTTCCTAAGACCGCTTGACCGGATACACCTCCGACCGTACCAGCTCCTCCATCCGAAGATATTGATGCCGCAGCTGTTTTTGCATCGCTTGAAGCCGAACCTGAAGCTTGACCAGCGGTTGAAATACCTGTTGCAGATCCTCCTTCCATTTCTCCTTTCATAGATAGAGAGAGACCAGAATTGCCTGAAATCGATGCTGAGGCGCCTTCACCGCTACTAGAAACAGCACCTCCCGATGAGCCGCTCTTAGTAGACAACGATGACGAAGATGTGCCTTTTGTTGCGCTACTAGACACCGAACCATACGACAAATCGCTCGAATCGCCAACCAATCCGATGGCTGATCCACCGCCCGATATTCCAACCAAGCTTCCACCTCCTTCATTCTCATTAAAATTTGTCGACGAAGAAGCTGTACCTCCCTGATTAGTGGCAGCACCAGATACGTAGCCACCATTTTGTGTTCCTGCTGTTATGACAACATCACCCTCGTCATTCATTTCCACACCACCATTGACCTCTCCTGCTTGACTTAAACCAGCTCCTATTAGTGTTGCCCCGGAGCCACTTGCAACCGCTGAACCCTTTCCTCCGTTTTCTGGACCTTCGTAATTGGAAACTCCGGCTGCTGAAGACGCTTGAGGCTCGTTATTGCCTGACGAAGTTGGCTGTTGAACATTTTCTACACCAGAATCTGGAAAATTGCCGTCTTAAAAATTTTGAAAAAATAATTTTCATGTTTTTAGTGACACAACATTGAACTACCTGCAAAATTCATTCTGACACCTAAAATTTGTTCTTATTATTGGCACAGTGAGTATTACAGTAATTTGAAAACTCCGTTTCAGCTTTTTCAATGTCGATAGGATTGATTAAAAGATCGTCCTTCATCGTCGCTTCTAAATCTGAAGCCATTTTAGAGAAATGCCTGAAAGAATTTTCAAAGTTAATGATTTCTCCATGATGGTGCTTCATGCTGACTTCAAATAATCTTACCTTAGCACAGAATAGGGAGAGTCATCTGTTTGGTAAAAGTAGTTACAGAAAGTACATTCCACAAGACCCAAGTTCATGCCTGTACCATGTTTTGCAAAACTATCCTGAAAGATGTGAGATAAATCTTTTAATTTTATAACTGCACCGTTTGTCTAGAAAGTGGTGTAAGTCCATTTTTTGTGGTTTCCATCAGTCAGTTGAAAAATCTACTTGACTGATGTCAAATCAAACAATGATCTTATAATTAATCAATAATTAATTTAATTAGGTAAATGGCTGTTAAGAGAACTTAACTAAGGCAAAATATGTTGTGTGGACTCCTTGAACTTACATCACTTTCATAATTAGTCAGTTGTAAAAATCGTTAACTTCAAATTATGAGAAATTAGATACATAACTCAAAATATTTAAATATTTTAGCTTAATCTGACTGATAAATAACAGCAAGACTAATAAAATAGGAATATAATTTGTATTCGGAATGTTTCCGCCATTTTCAAACTCATTACGGGGACAATCTGTGTAAAGTTTTAATTATTTAGCGAAGAATTGCTTCAAATTTAAAATGAACCTGAGTGATAATATGTATTCGGAATGTTAATTACATACATTCAATATAAGATGTTGATATTATTATATATGAACAACCCGAGAAATTTATTTCATAAATAACGGTCGTAGGGGAATTAGTTTCATAAGTAATGCACAATTAAATGAAACCTTATGTACAATATATTTCACCCAGTTTACCTTTTCTCTGTAACTGTTTTCTTTTGTGTTGAGATGTACACCCTCTTGTTTCATTCTGTAGGCCCAAGACAGTTGAACTTAGGCAACATTCATGTGCAATACTTTTGAAATTCTATAACACTATTATCCTTTTCCAATTTTTCCTCTTTAGTACTTCTGTCTTCTCTTCTACCATTTCTGTTAATTCACTGTCCCTAAATTTTCACTCAACAGCTATCTTATTTTATTAAATTTATCACTATTATCATTGGTATTGTACAGTTATTATAGTATATTGGCATTAATATTGTTATCATTCTCTGATTCACTATTTAACAATTTTTTATTTACTTTATCCTCCTCTTATTACTCTGAACTATATTTTACTTCCAACCTGATTCTGAAACATGTCTTTTATGTACAAATCATGGGCTTAAGACACTGGTCTGTTCTCTAGATAAAAGTCTTTAAAGCTACATCTCTGGATTGAGTTGTCTTATTGACAGCATAATAACTGAAAAGTGAAACTTCATACACAAACAGATATCTGTATATGTAGATAAATATTTATCTTGAAGCTCTATTTTGTCTAGGTATTCTAAATTGTAGAAGAGGTACTTTAGAAGAGAAAAGTAACAAAATTTGAAAATGAAACTGTAATTTTGAGGACTTCACAGAAATCCCTTTTCACTTTCTCTTAAAACTGAATTTCCCCCTGAATCCATTAACGCTAAGTATTATTATTTTTTAAATATTTAATAAATAAAAAAGTTTCATGTAAAGAATTATTGACGTCATGAGAAATAAGTCCTAGAGGGGGGAGCATAATCCATTTTGAAAATTCAAAGCTCTTGTCCGCGGGGGCGACTGGGGGCAATAACCTATTCTACCGTGTGCTAATGGGAAATATTTTGCTTGCAACTTACAGCAGGAAATCCAGATGACATGTAAATCACGGACGCGATTAAAAATAAAAACTTTGAGCGAAGATACATTGCTGTGACTGGAGAACACCCGGCGAGGGCCCAACACGTAAAAGAACCGAACAAACCGATGACCACTAATTCTGGAACGAATTTGAATTAAAATTTTCTTTTCTTTTATCAATCTGACTTTTATCGATTCATTATCATGTTTAATTGGCGTGCGTTTAATTTTTTCACAGGTTGTTCCTAAATAAGGAGAAAAAAATTTGATTGTTTGTTTAACTGAAACAAATTTGAAGTTTGGGGTGAAGGGTTTAAAATACCTTTGGAAGATAAGTTACCAGAAAGAGGATTTTCAGGATTGCTAACAAATTCTTCATATTTAGGGACTGAAGTTATTAATAAATCAGTGATCAAGACAAAGTTAAAAACTCACTTATTAAGTGAGGAAGTTGTTTTAAAAAATTTCAAATGTCAAAAGGATGTGGATTTTAATTAAGAGTTTCGTCGCCATGTTTTATTTCTCATTTATATGTTTCCATTGGATGCTTAATCACTTCTAGAAGAAAATATTTCCTTGATAACCGCACTCTTACCCAAGAATTTTCAATCAGTTATTCAAAAAGTTTATTAACTGTCTTAGTCATTCATGAAATTAAATTTGACCATTTTTAAGAGTGTTTCCCCAACGTGTGGGGCCCAAGTCCAACAAGAGAGGACAATTCGAAAATGGACTTATCCGGAATGTAAGTGGGTGAATGTACAATAAAAATATTTTTCAACCCCTACCTGCCACCTGTCTCTAAGCCTGGAATTAAGTAGTTGACCTGGTTTTAAAGGGTTTTATATCCAGGAAACAGTCCAGTGTCTTAACCCCAGAAACTGGATGCCGAACATGACTAGAGGTGCAGTCTAGAGTGGGAGAAGTTATAGTAGAAAAGAATAAAAAAGTAATGAAAAGAAGGAACAGAATAAGCAAAACAGAGAAAAAGAGGAGGACAAAAATTATAGACAATAATAACTAGATAAGATAAAGAGGAGAAGAAGAAAGGTAGCAGGGAGTAGAGAGATGACAATATGAATTAGCATTGCTATTCTATTGGCTATTACCCTGCAAGTTTAATTTATAGGAGAATCAGCTTCCTGTGCCTCTACCTCAACTTTTTATCCAAAAATTCTTTTGCCGAAACAGTACCTTCTTCCTTTGATGATGCCTGCAGCTCACAACATAGGCAAAACATCTTGGCTAAGAGTTAATACAATTATACTTCCAAAAATTTGACTTTGAGGGGGCAAAACAGCATTCACAGTGACAGCCGTGAAAATCTCAAAACTCACTAACCAGTACTCATGTTAAGAGCAGTGATTTCCGTTTCAGCAGTCAATAGTTGTCCTCTCCAAAAGTAAAAGAACGGAAGGAGAAAAATGACATGAAAACTAGGTGCTTTAGATACAAATAAAAAATATCTAAATTTCTTATTTATTTAAATAAACAATGTCAAAAAAGTCAATTTTAGAAAATTTAGAATTTTCTTCCCTTAGACACACTTTTCGTTCACAAATGCTTACTTCATTTCAGAGGTACCCTAACCATTCTTTGATTAAAAAAAAATAATTTCAATAATCTATTACCGATTGAACAAAGCCGTTGTACTTAGACACCATTAACAATTAGCGTGTCTTCAAAAAAGGTTTTTTTTCAACACCTACATGAAACTAGTCAACAGATCCACATAGCATCATCTCATCGAGTCATTCTTGAACCTTATCACTGAAATCATCTCCCGAATTATTTACATAAGGCAAAACAACAATCCACTGGAAGAACAGAAACTTTCAAATAAAAAATTCCCCTCATAATAACAACTTGTAAAAAGGCTCAAAATTGTACATAAACATAATTTTTTATTATTATCATCATCGACCTCTTAGATTACATAACTCATTTCAGAAAATTCTCATAGAAGATCGCCTAAATCTGACGCGGATGTCATGTACGATCCCTCAGAACTACTATCTCCTAGAGAATTAAGTATAACGAACTCAGGGTCATCATCGTCCTCATTATTGTCACCTCCTTCGTTTAGAAGATCTTCCAAGTTTGCTTCATCTCCGTTGTTATCGCCATTGTTATCTGAAAACGAACAATTTTCTTAATGAGTAAATGATTAATAAAAATTTTGTAAGAAATCTACTACGCATCGTCTGTTATTGTCGTGACCACTTTTAAATAGAGGTATCATTACCATTGTCGTTATCATCGTTATCGGACCCGCTCTGAGAATTCGAACCGTCTTCACTTCCCTCCATATCGTCTTCCTCTTCTTCTTCTTCCTCCTCCTGATTAGAAAAATATTGAAAACATATTAACAGGATGTAAAAAACTACGTTTTAGACAGCTTAGCTCTATGAAGGCTCTCATGATTGGTAATTTTGGTTTGAAAATAAAGCTAAATATACTAACAGCATCGTCTTCTGTGTCTCTTATCCTGCCAACGTCGTATAATCGGACGGATGATTCTTGTACAGTGTGAAATTCTCCGACGTTTTCGACCACAGCAATTTGAGTGTCCCATTTGTTGCAGGCCATGTGATAAACGTTTTTCTTCACTTCGATTGTAGCTGAAACACGATTCGTGACAATTTTTCTTTAAAGTTTGCTCTTAAACTATCATAATCACTCAAAAATATTTTTTCTAACACCTCCCAGCACCATTACCTAATCTGAGAGGGGCAACCGAATGCTCAACTTATCGACAACTAGGTGATACTCAACAACTTTTTGAAGTTTTTAAGACACATGAAAACCTCAAAAGCACTAGTTTAGGAAAGGTATCAAAACCAAAATTTGTGGAAAATGGACTGGCGATCCATTTAACACAAGAGGTACACAACAGAAAGTTAATTAAGAACCTTGGTCGACTTGCTGATCAGTTAGGAGACCATCACTCAATCGAAAGCTCTCTACACGACCTCTTCATGTTTGAAAACCAATTCGAGGCATTCTACTTAGACTAATTACAATCAAACTAAAACTAAAATCAAATCCTTATGGGATCATTTTATTTAATTAAGAAACGATTGTAATAATAATTTTTCTTCTGCTTTGGGGGTGGAAATTGAAAACCTTACCTTTCTCAGAATAACTCCTCCCTCTCTCAACTTTTTCATTATATTAAGACTCTGACGCAATCAATGAAAGCATTCATCAATTTGATAAGCACTGGGTCATGTTATTCGGATTAACAGACAGTAAACCTGTCCGAATTTAAGAAATTTTCAATCAAACGTTTGAAACCCTGAACCAAATGTAATATTCCATCTATCGGGAGTGAAACTTCAGACAGCAAAAGACAAACAGAAACACCTAACAATTTTGTCAGCAATCATTACGTTGGATATTACGCAAGCTCAAATCAAATTTTTGATAAGAAAATTTGACTTCAGCTACCAACGGGAATAAAATTTCTAACATTACTAGTGACGGGTTTAAAAATCTCAAGACTAACTCCTGTAATTTTCGTTTTTATTACTTCAGGACTTTGAGAGTGAATTTTGATCTAAAGTATAAATGGTGGCGTCATTACAATCGCATCATGTCATCCCATAAGAATCGATTTCCCATTCATTCGCAAGTAGTCGATTTACCTATGCTCGAATAATCACTAGAATCTAATGTTTTGAACGACGATTCAAACGTTGTATCCTCATCATTTTCCTGTTCAAAACTGTACGTGTAAAGTGCACTTTCGGGAGTTGAAAACAGAACATGTTGATGATCTAAAGCAGCTACTGTTCGTAACAGGTGGAAAGTTCGAAGGTCCCAAATCTCAGTATTTGATACTATCTGTAAGACAATAAATCCGTTTTGATTCAAACCCCTTATTCACCAAATAAAGTCATCCAAAATGAAAAATTTTTCAAAAAGCTCCCACCTCTAAGCCGTTCGGATGAAAAACACCAGACAGAACGGGATTTAATTTATCGAATTTGTGAATTTCCTTCCCTGAATTAACATCGAATAAAACCCCGTCGGTTAAGATGAGCTCATCCGTTGGATTATACGTGGCTCTATTCTTCGAATAAGTATTTGACAACCTTGGAGATAGCGTCAATATACTGGTTCCTGTCTCGACGTCATAAATCTGTAGAAAAAATTTGAAAATAACACAAATAAAAAGGGCTCGGCTTAAAACAAAACTTAAAACAAAAGAAAAGTGTCGCAAAAATTGAAAAACCAAGCGAAGGGAATGTAAACGCTTTTTCAATGTCAGCAGACACTTTACAAAATTTATATCTTGTGGTTTTACCGTTGCTGTTGATGCCTTCGTTCCTACTATTCTATCTTGGTTAACTTTACTAAATTCAGCGTATTCTTCTTCTTGTAATGGTTGCCTATAATAAATATTTTGAATTTATCAGCGATTACAAACTCTGACAAGATACAGATAAGTTTTATATCAATAAATAAATAAATAAAGCCCACTGATGTGAGGTTTGCTTGTTGTAACAGAATTCTTAGTTTGAAAGTAAGACTACTTAACTATTAAATAACTGAGACAGGTTTTAAGGTGTTACAATTATAAAATAAGGGCCGATAAATATTTAAAGTGTGCATTATTTATGAAAAAAAACTCGTACAAATGACGATACATTTAATGTATCATAATAATATCATATTTGATAGTATTAACACTATGACGGTCATGAAAACAGTATCCGTTGACCGCCGGAGACCCCACAGTGGTGCCATGCAATATTTCACAAACACTATTGGCTGAGCGCCGGTGACGTCACATTCGGAAATTATTGCGCATGCGTCCCTGGCGATCTTATATTTACTTACACATGTGAACGATTACCACTGAAGTTCACATGTTGTGAAATTAAAATACTGGTGCTCAGGCAGCACGAGAGTCAGTTCCACCAGCACCGACACGAAAAAATTTACATCAGATCCCCGGACGTCATAGTGTTAAGTACTGTCTTAAGTAACCGAACAAGAAATTTATTTATGACTCGACTAACGTTCTGAAAAGCAGTATTCCTTGCCTTTTAGGAGAACTAAAAACTTTTTTACTAAGATTAAAAGACTGTATGTCAAGAAACAAGGGAAACACTTACTTCATCACAAAAACGCTACTGATTCCCCATAGTGCTGACAAAGGCCGTCTCCAAGTGGACGAAGTTAACATTAAATCACCTTTCCTATTGGTCTGTATATTGTACAAGTAAGAATCGTGGCACTGTTCTGAAATCTCTTCCTGAAATTTTAATTTTTTTGTAAAATCATTTTAAGATCAGAAACCTCGAATCGTTGGTCTTACATACAGTAAACACCAAATAAATTTTTACTTACGGCACCAGTGTGTAAGTTATAAAGCCAAACTTCACCCTGGTAAGTGCCCATCGCGATGAGCCTACCACAGGGCAAAAATTCACAGCACGTGAAAAATCCTCCTTCATCGTTAAGTCTAAATGTTCGAACGGGACAAAATCTAGAATGTCCCAGTCGGTTATCCATTTTATTACTAACTCTGAAACCAGTTTGACGTCGAGTGAAACGCGTTGTGAAATTATTTGGAGTTGAATTTCTAGATTTGGGATCGGGACACCTGTGAGGTCTGAAACAGAACAATCAATATCATTTACATGATCTACTTGAAAACTTACTGGAACTGGAACTGTGTTTAGGATGGTAGTTAACTTACATAAACAAATTAAACTGAGGACACGTGACCATGGGATTTTTGCAGAGTGCGTGCTGATTTGTCAGATATTCCGTAACTATAGAGTCCAGAGTGATTCGATCGCTGTGTGAATATGAGTTTGATATTGTCTGTGGAGTTTTCATATGGAGAGTAGGAGTTACCATTGCCGCCAGTTGAGAGGAATCCCAACTGGTTTGCTTTTGCAAAGACCGATTAAATGCGTAAGACGTAGGTACACTTGGAGACATTTTATCTTTCCTGAAAACAAAAATTAAATTCCAACATCAAATCCAAATATAAAGGACGTTTATGAATATTTAAAATAGAGATAAGTTTTACCTTGAATTGGCTAAATTTAATTTAATATGAGGCGAAGTATTAACTACAGAATAACTTGCGGATGAACTAGCTGAAGTAGTGGTTGTAGGAGTCGAATTAGTTGAGTTACTCGTAGCTGGTGAATGATTACAAAATGTTAAAGCACGTGGCGTGAACACATTGCTGCGGGACTAGATACGACAAAAATGATTTATTCAAACGACGTAATTAATTAAACACTCATCAAAATACATTTTATACATTTCACGAGACTTACTCGGATGGGAACGGGACTGGATTTGTGGTGGAGCGCTAACGGTTGTTTTGGCGGAGGAGTGATATTCGCTTCTTTCTGTAAAGCGTTCGCAGCTTCCTGAAGCCCGTCTTGCATTAACTGTTCATACATTAATTGGTATAATTGATTTTTGTTATACTGTATTCTCGTTTGCGCAACAACATTGGCTCGGTGAATGTTCGGTAAGGATATGTCATCGCTTGCAGTCGGCTGATTTTTCCCCTGTTATGTGCTCGATTAATTCTAAATAATATTTCTGAAACTGTACATGTTCCTGCCTTTTCTCTTGCAAAATAGGATCTCTCAGCAATACTGAAAACAAATTAAGATTTATAATGATATTCTCAAAACCAAACGATTTTAACAACACTCAAAACTACAGAAACTACCTTGCATGGATCCGTTGCTTAAAACGGGCAGCTTGCTAACAATCTGTCTTACTTTTTCACATCTTGCTAATCCAGCCAAAGCTCTGCAAGCCAAAGCTCGAATGGAATCAGCATCAGTGATCGGGGTTTTGATCATCATCAACATAAGCAAAACCTAAAACAAAAAAGAAATTCTTTAAGCCAACGAAACTCCGTCATAAAGATAAAGTGATCGAATCAGGTTTGAATGCTTACAATAATGCCATTATTCTCACGAACACTCTCCCACATTTTTTGGATAAGTTCTTCACTGGACCGACAAGTTTTCCGCTTTACCGCAGAACCATTTATAGGATACCTTCCGACACACATCCCAACCTGGAAGTCAACAAGTATGTGTAGTAGAGGAAATTTTTTTTGTATAAAAATGAAAACAAAATAATTTTTTTCCAAGTCATTGACTTACTCTATGAATAGGAGCGCAAACGCAATTGATTATAACTTGAAGAGCAGCTTTTTGAACGTCGGGATCAGCCACTATTTCACCTTCACTTGCCCCTAATATGATGTTCATTCCGATCGTCATGGCGTCGTCGGGAAGCTCCAACCGATCACAAAAAACCAACTGGACTTTGGGGCGCACTGCGCAAATCGCAAGAACGTTTAAAGCACTATGTACTGTTTCAGCCCTAAAAAAAATAATATTGTAAAGACACTTTTTACTTTTTAATTTTAAAATTTCATTATAAAGTACCTTAACATTACAACTCAACTAACCTTCCACTAAAGCTCCAATCATACGTAAAAGCTATAATTTGAAGTAGTAGGGTAATACCACCCAGCCTTAATAGCTCATCTACGCAAGGCCAAGGAGCATTGAATGGCATTAATTCAAGAAGAGTTTCTATTTGAGCTTGAACTTCTTCAGGTGTACCCCTGCATGCCTGATTAATGAACACAAAACCAAAATTATAATTTAAAACTGTATATATGATACTACAAAAGTACTCTCTTAAATTATACTACAAATTAATAAACTTTTTCCTCACCTTGTAGGAAGGGAGAGTAGTTCTGAAATTTTTTTCCCCAGAATCTCTGTCTTGGGCTCTTCTCAACTGCTCAGCCTTAATATACAAATGG
The DNA here is from genome assembly GCA_016920875.1 of Columbicola columbae. Taxonomy (NCBI): domain Eukaryota; kingdom Metazoa; phylum Arthropoda; class Insecta; order Psocodea; family Philopteridae; genus Columbicola; species Columbicola columbae. Next base: position 5,754,322 of record JADMLL010000001.1, on the reverse strand, counting down.
GCTTCGTAATACCTTTTTAAGGCAACAGTCACATGACGAACGATTTGTATATATGAACACTCCTCATCTTCGTTTAAACCTGGAGACACTTCATCTTCGACAGATAGGATAGGCAAAGTACTAATCTAAAATCAGTACAGAGGATATTAGTTTCCAGTAACTAATCAAAACTAAATAAAATAAAAAACTTCAAATTGCTCAATCATTAATAAATTATTTATAACTCTTGTATGCTATCTGTATTATCAGCAAACGATTTTCAAAAAATACATACAACATTATACAGTTTCCTAAGGCCGTCTTGTGCATCGAATTCTTCTAAAATGACTCGGAATTGAAAAGACAATCCAAAGAACATGGTTGCGTGACACCGTCCTGAATTATGGGATCTTTCCAAAAGCCATAGAGCATAGCTGTGAGAAGAAAAACAAAACATTCATAGTCCAAACTTTGAAAATCCTTCAAAAGGAAATTAAAAAAACCAAAATTTAAGTTGATAACTTACCTGACCAAATCGGAAACCACATACTGCGGCAAAAGGCAAACCCTTTCCATTGCATCCTCGCAATACGATAAGTAATACAGGCAAATTGATACTCCCGTAGCAGCTACGCTAGGCCTAGGGACTTCCAATAAACTTTTTAAACCTCCCATGTTGATAAATTCTATGGAAACTTTTTTATGACATAAGAGTGCGGCTAAATATTTAAGCGATTCAAATCCTAGGCGGGTTTCTTTGGTTTCTCGGATATTTGTGTACTTCAATATTAAAGACAAAGCGTTGTGTTCAAATATGTGACTCAAAAACTGTGAAGAAAAAACAACAACAGTATAAATATTAAGAAACAAAAAGTATAAACAGAATCTTCTAGACAGATCTGACAAACCTCTTGGTATTCTCCCATTGGGGTTAAATATCTCAACGTCAACATCTGTCGCGTGGCTAGGGTCAGGGGATATATTGAAACATTTGCTATTACAAAAGACTCCATTTCAGCCCAGGAAGAATTTGAGCATTCGCTGGTGGCCGATGTTATCACACTTCCCGACGGTGTGTTTTGCTTTGCGTTTGAAAGATTTTTCTGAGGGGTAGTTGACCCGGAATCTATTTCCATCTTCTCACCTGAATTCAAATAAAGATTAACAATAAGATACAAGTCAAATAATAATAAAAAAAAGATGAAATCTATATTTGTGAGCTTACCTTCACCATTCAACGAATCTCTTTTTGTTTTTGACACTACGCCATTGACCTTAACCGGAGTTTTATCATGAAACTGGAGATCTGTAGGAGGTGGACTCATTAAGGGGGGAGATGTCAAACGAGGAGATCCTCCAACTGAATTACTTCTATTGTCTATAAAAAACAATATTTAGAAGAATGAAATTTATGATATTTTAGAGCAAATAAAAATATAATATATGATTACAAAACCAGCTTACTAGAAATTTTTTTGGCGGAAGGATTTTCATGATTAAGGTGTGCAAAAGGTCTACTTGTTGACATTGCTGCTTGTTGCCTTTCCAAAGCAGCTTTCTCTTGCAATCTATGCAAGCGCTTTAACATGATGGGAACTAAGTGAGCATTTTGTTCTCTGTAAAATAAATGAATAATATGAAATAATTTACATCTGCTTTCCTTTAGTCATAAACAACTAAAAAACGTAAACTTACCTGAAAGCAGCTGCAGTGTCCTGCACTTCCATCGCTGCAGCTAAAAGACCTACTGCATAACTCTGAAGAGGTTCGATTGCCTTTTCTGCCCAATTAAACAGCCTCAATATGAGGGAATCAGTATCTGGCTAAAGAAGTATGTTTCTAATAAGTTTTTTTTCCAATAAAAAGAGTGTTACATTTATGATAATATTATATTTTTAAGATAACTTACTGTCTGAAAGACTGCAGATGTTTCTAGACCTGGCATCACATCCAAAATTAGACGACAAGCAGCAATATTTAACTGCCTATCATCTCTTTCTGTATTTGAAAGACGACTCCAATAATTATCTCTTAAATAGTCATTCACAAGCTAAATTTAAAAAGAAATTTAAAAATCCTTCATAAGCTTTAAAAATTTTTTTTACATGATTCCTGATAAATTAAAATGATAATGATAACAGTTATCAATAAATACCTTATTCATAAAAGCATCTCTTTTAAATATGATCTTCAGAACATGACCAAAATTGCAATTTGGATCAGCTCGAGAGGGATGCCTCTCATCAAATGGATCTGGATCCATTTTCATATAGGCTTCTATTTCTGTCTCGACAATCTCTGCTAATCTAGTCAATACAGGAATGGGATCATAGTCTGGTTCATTGTGTTCATCTTCCCAGCGACGTAATATTTGACTGACATCAGTCATATTTTTTATAGGCACTGGTTGGTCACCCATCTTCTACTAAATACTTAAACTTAAAAGCTCAATCTGTAAAAAAAGAAATTTAATGTATTTAATATTAGTTATTGTTAGTATAAACATGAACATATGAGCACAATTTTGATTTAATCAAAATAAAAATATTTGCATTAATGGAGATAATCAAATTTGGCTTCTGACTTTTTTAAGAAACATTCGTTTCCAGTCAAAGGACTGTACATGTTACAAGTGAATCGAAAAAATTGACAAATGCTGGGGGATAGATCACAAGGGTAAATGAAAACTTATATTTTACACAAAATTTTCAAAAGATCACAGTTTGAGGAAATGAAGGGATAAATAAATGAGTCTTAAACTCACTTCTGAAGTAAATTATTTTAAATCACCAACAATAAACACTTGATTAAACCTCAGGAATAGGTCCAAAGGTGAAATGAATATAGTAACAGCATATTTAATACTGATGAGAATGATCTGCCATCCAAAGGTAATTTATAAATAAAAACAGTCTAGCTATTATTCTCTGAATTAATGATTTCTCCAAAATAAGAACCTGAAATGAGAAATTGTCATTCATTTCATTTCTATTATTATAAATAAAAAAATAATATGTAAAGCAAAAACCAAATTTGAAATTTTTATCTCCTATGTATAACATAAAAAATATTAGACTCTGCATTATACACAAAGAACAATATGAATCAATCAAACACAAAGCAAGTAAAATGTTGCAACAGAATAAACACAATGGGCTTGGGGTAAACATATCAAGTTGACTTTACTAAGATCAGTTTTCAGTTTTTTACCCATAACTTTTAATAACTGCTCAAGCTTTAAAAAAAAATTAACTCAAAAATAGGTGAATAATAATAATAATAATAATAATCTTCATCGTCAAAATCATAATAAAGTTGGTTAAAACTTAAGATCAAGATAAATTATGTAAACATAGAAAAATGGAATTTAAAAAAAAAATTAGGAAATATTTTGCAATATGTCTTGTTTTTAAACATTTTTGGTACTTAAAAAAGCCCAATGGATTGTCATTAGAGGCTATTTACACATATATTTAAATTGCTGACCTACAATATTGATATGTACAGGTGGTAAACAGAGTAAAAATAAAGCACATGAGAGTAAAAATGAATTAATTACTTCCGAATATGTGTGACCATCTGATAAAAAATGTATGCACTTCTCCCAACTTTTGACATAAGGTAAATCTTAATCAAGGACTTCACTTACAAATTAGTATTTATGAGCATACCCTAGCCTTTACATCCCTTTTGACAAACTAAATTAAAAAAAACTATACACAATTAAACCCAACTCTTTGTTGAGGTTATTAAAATAGATCATTTAATCCAAACAGAAATTTGAATGAACAAAAAAATTATAACCAGACTGTAAACTAACACAATTTATATCTGTTGCACTAGTATTATGTGATGCTTTTTAGATTTCACAAATTACTTTTAGAGTTATTTTTATATTCACCAGAAATACGTAAAAAATAAGAAGAGTTTGAATAAAATTTCCTGGGACATTATTTCAATTTATAAAAATAATTCCATTATTCCAGTCAAGGCTGCTTTTTTGAGAACAGGTGCTCCATAAAGCTCGGCATAACCGTACCTGGTTCGAAGGAAAATATCTTCAAGAATAAAACATAACTTGACCGAAGAATTGATTAAACGTACAGATCCTTTTGATTTACATCAAAATTACAAAAAAGTGACAATATTATCACTATGGTTATTTTCTACGCTAAAATTCTAAAAGATAAATTATAACGCATGCCTTGGCGAAACTTAAACAGAAAATTGAAAACTTAAATGAAATACTATGAAACGGCGTGTTCGTAAATCCTAGTTAATGATAACACGTTTGCCCAATCGTATGCAAACATGAAGCATACACTACGTTCAAGAGCTATAATTTACGAACAGACCTCATGTTTCAAAACAATTTACGCGTTGAGAGGCCTTGAAAATCTGTTCGTACTTTTGGTCACATTTTGTGGCAGTTACATGAATTTATTCACTTCAACTATTTTTAAAAAGGTGGATTAGAAAGTAATGCCATTTTTGTGTATGTCAGGATTTGATTGTCATTTACCAGCTGATTGTCTAGTCTTACCAAAGTCATTTTAAGATTAGAGTGACTTGTTTATCCGTAATTAATTCAATAAAAATTTTTTTGAAATGGTAGGCAAAAGACCAGAAGAGATACATATTCGACATTGCATGCTTTTTGAGTTTCGCCAGGGCAATAACGCAACAGTTGCGACGAAAAACATTTGCGATGTTTATCCAAATGCATTGGACGTTCGTAAATGCCAAAGATGGTTTTCAAAATTCAGATCCGGTAATTTTGATCTTTCTGACTCCTGTCGATCAAGGATATCCACGACAGTAGATAACAACATGATAAGGTCAGAAGTGGAAGTAATTCCATGTCAAACAATTGAAGAACTGTCTGCCACCCTTAACCAGACTTGATCCAACATTCATGAGCATTTACAATAGATTAAAAGAAAATAAGCAGAGGAAGTGTTCGGATTCCTCAAATCTCTCTGAAGAGAACAAAGCAAACTGATCTATCAAATGCAAGGTTACTGGATACAAAAAACTGATTGTATATGACAATATGAAATGCAAATCAGTGGATTATTCACCACATTGTTTAGTTTGAACTGCTGAAACCTGGACAAGCTGCTAATTCCTGAGAATTTTCTTTAAAAACAACTAGTCATGTCATAAGATGGTTCAATGTTGGACCTTAGATCTTTAGTGGCCAAATTTTAAGCTACTAGGGTTGTTGATGATCAGAAAATGCAATCATTTTTGTATATTGTCAAGGTGGAAGAAACAGGTAGACTCATACTTTTTTCAACCCTTATACTTGGAGATAGAATTTCACCCCATCAATAATGATTTTAATGCTATTCTATCAAGCCTCAAATTTAGTCAGTTAAAAGTAAATCAGTCAAGATCAAGAAGTGTGGTTAAGAGTATTACCATAAATTAGCTTTTCATAATATAAATATAATATACCTTAATACTTAATATATTACTTACTCGCTGTCTACCTTCACTCTGGATTGCAGTACATGATGACACATCAGCAGAACAATCAGATCGAGTGAACCAATCATTATTCAAAAAGTAACCAGGGATTGTCATTAGAAAAGGCCTCATTCAACACCACAGAGTGGAAGACCATACTATGAAAGACGAACACTGCCAAAAAATAAATTGGTGCCAGTGAGGCCACCATACTCACTTGATGTTCAAATTTTTGTTTATTCTGATTCCTACATTTTTTTAGTGGCAAAAAATTTGAAAATTCAGCAGAAATGCTAACTGTAAACATTTGCACAAAAACTAATTGGCATTAGATGGCAAAAGATTGTTTATAACGTTATTGATTAAAAGTAAAGACATTAAAAATTGATTCATCTGAGTATATGAAAACGCCATACCCTCCATTCCAACTTATACTTTCTAAGTTAATGAATAAAAAATCATTAAATAATAATAAATGGAAGTTGTGCAATAGATTTATTTTGTATTTAGATTGAATAATAAAAAATAAGAAAAAAATGATAACAAATTTTATGAGTTTTTAATATTATATTAAAAAATACAAAGCTACAAAGATTTTCAACTTGTTCAAGGCATATATACTTAAAAGTTCTACTCAGAACTTCAAATATATTTTATTTATTTCTTTTAGAAGAGGAATTAAATTGGTAACAAATCTTCTCAATATCTCAAATCCTCAGCCAATAGAACCCTTGACTTTTTGGTTTTCAATATTCCTTTCACTTTTTCTTTGATTTTTGCTGCTAATTTCTTCTAACTTCTCATAATGATTTAAAAACACCAGTTTCAGAACATTTGTCAATTTGGGAAGAATTTTTAGTTGATTTATGGATACCTACAACAGAAGGAATTTGTCATGGTGATGATGATTTGGTTTCGACTATTTCACGTCGACGTTAAGAAGCCAAAATTCTTACCAGCATGTTATCATAAGCTACACCAACATTTTCATCGAAATATTCGTTGAAAAGAGGTGAATAATGATATCTTTGACTAAAATGAGTAAGCAAAGTGAACTTTGCATTCATCTTCTTTCCAACCTCAATGGCCTGTACATTTGTAGAATGAAATTTTCGCGCTGCTTCTGTTTTTAGACCCTCATCCATTGTAGCCTCGTGAATTAACAAATCACTATCTCGACCTAAAATTATACATAAAATTTTGCTAATTTTTCTCTCCTAATTAAAATATTGATGTAGTAATTGGTCGAAAGCCTGAAGTTGGGTGGGCAAAGCAAGTAGCAGAGAGTTTAAGCCCCTCCCACACCCTGGGAAAATCTAAAAAGGTGTTCCTTCTAGACACCTCTGTTTACCTATTTCTATTAGGTTCTCACTTGGCATTGTGTCACCAGAATAAGTTAACTTCCAACCATCTTTATGTTTGATTGAGATTCCAAATGAATTTGCAACATGGCGTACAAAAGCGGTAGTTGGGTCCAAATTCATCAACTTTAATAGTTTGTCAGAAAATCTTGAATCCTTTTTACTATGTTCCTTTAAAAAAACCAAAAAGATGAATTCAAAACATGACATTTAATGATTTACATAAAACAGCATTTGTAAAATCTTCACTCACAAGTTTATCATTTGGAATTAGCTCATATGTATTGGCAATCGTTTCTATATCCCTATCGACAACTTTTAACCACTTTAGCATTTGACCAGGAGCCAGGATAAAAAGTGGCCTAACACCTGATTTCCATTTTTGGGAAGAAGAAGCATTAGAATCTGGCTTATTGGCATTTAATTTATCTATATCCATAAGCAAATGTTTTCTTTTAAGCAAAATTGAGATTAACCCTAAATGGTGATCTGGATGAAGATGGCTTATAAAAACCGCCTTCAAGTTTCTCAAAATTTCTCTTGTCTTCTCTTTCCCATAAAACCGAACCAACTGACCATATGTAGCTTCGCCGCAATCGAAGAGAACGGAATTATTCTCATCCAAAAATATTAATATTCCACTAGCATTTCTTGCTTTACTTGGTTTACTTGACCCTGTCCCCAAAAACTGAATTTTCGGATAATCATTTCCGTTCGTAACTGGTTCCATATCTTTTAATATAAGTTTTAATTTTTTAAGTTCATCACTAAAGCCCTCATTTTGAAACACTTCCTCCAAAAAGTAATCTTTTACAACAAACAGTTTTGAATAATCGTACTCTTTTTTTGGTTTTAAAAACACTGAGCACATGGCATCTCCTTTGATCACAGAATTTCCGTCCCATTTGTAAAAAAGTCTTCCAATTCCTCCAGTATCTTCCTCATCTATTTTATGATTGGAGTTTGTCCCTTGCTGATTTGAATCTAACAGCTCTTCTACTTTTGAATCTTCTTTTATCTTGACATTCCCATTTTGTTTTAAAACAATTTGGCTTTCATAAAGTAAAGGAAACACTTCTGGATGTATTAGATTCATTTTAAGTTGCATACGATGAACTCCTACAGATCCTGTCCACCTATTGCTTTCATTTATTATAACATGTTTTGTTTGGCTAGGAAACCGACTCATCCACTCTTTATATTTGGGATTTTCCATAATGTCACAGCTACTAAAGTGAACAACTACTGATGCTATAAGTTCAGGGTTGGTGTCATTTGACTGATGTTTGAAGAATTTTGGTTCATTTAGTAGAGAATCCAAATAATCCTCCAATGGACACTCTACAACTTAAAAAAAAAATCACAATTAATAAAAATTTTCTTTATAAAAGATAAGAAGCAAAGAGGAAAACCAAATCAATTCTTACTTATTACAACATCACCAGGAATATCAGGTGATTTCACATCACTACTTTTGATTACTCTTCCATCACTTAATACAATATCTTGCCCACTTTTTAACTGTCCCAATAATTGTCCAGGAGGTATACCCAAAGTCACACATTTTTCAATTAAAAGAGTTCCTAAAATTTTTTTCAATTTGCAAATATAACTCAAAGCAAATTTTTCAATTGTTGGTTCTACTAATTCACATTCTTCCGACTTGCTCCTCTTCTTCTTTTTATGCCATGAAATAATTTTACATCTTTTTCTATTCCCTGACAAATGACTATAATAGTCAATGCCTTCATCATCATAATCTTCGAGGAGTTTTTGGTCTTCTTCACTTGTACATTGAAGCTCTGGTTCTGAAGCATTCTTATTCAGATTCACTGATGATGAGGATGATGGATAGAGTAATACTTTCTTGATTTGAACATTATCAAAACAAATATCATTTTCATCGAAGATATCTTCAAAATGAATTGAAATTCTTCTTAAAGCCACAAACCTGTTGGTTTCGTTAAAAATATTTGCCTAAAAAGATGAATGTACAGATACAAATGTTGAAAGGAAAGTTTCTACTTCTTAAATATTTTTCTTGGAATAGTTAAATTTTAAAATACTGATTTTAAGCCATTACATTCCAGCTTATAATTAATTTTAAAAACCTAGCATGTTGGCTGTACTCAAAAAAATTTTTTTTAAATTTATCTCCTGAATGTTAATATGTTATCAAAAGAATGTTAATCATAAGAATTTATTATTGATGCTTATATACACATTAATGAACAGATTACTAAAAAACTTGGGATTTGTATTGCAGGTGATAAATTTTTATTTCAAATATTTTTACAACAGTATGTTTAGGAAGGTTGGTTCTGAGCTGAAATAAGTAAAATTTGATTTCCTTAAACTTGTAAAAGGCATGTCACTTTGAATGAAATGAAATACATTTAAAAATTAAGACATGTTTCTTTATAAATATACAATTTATTTAAATAATGCAAACTCTGAGAATCAAGGACTGAAATGGCTTTAATAATCCACAAAAGAATGTTAATTATACTTAACCCTTTGCATTCAATTTTTTTTCAAAACTTAATTCGTATTGAACACATGAGTGGAAAGGGTTAACATAAGACAGTTGCAATTACACATTCATGAAAAACTTACAATACAAGGATGTCCATAAATGTGAAAATCCCGGATTCCTGCTGTTTGTAGTTCAAGCATAACACCAAACAGTCCGACTACATTCTCCCATGAAGGATATGTTATAAAAGCATGTTGTATTCTACTCACTTTAACTCTATACTCAGAACATAATCTTTGTACTCCCTCACCACAATTAAATAAATATGGGACTTCACGGGCAGAGAGACAAACACATCTTGGACCTCCATGTGCACCACTTCCAATCACTTGAAGCAGACTGCTACATACGGGATATCGGCCAAATTTCAATGCCGTTCCCACGTTCGAAGATTCAGCTTCTGGTTTTTCTGTCATCATATTTTCAATGGTTTTTATAAGGTTATTTTTCCTATGTAAACTACTAATTGCCCTAATTCTAAAATGCACTAAGCCCTGTTTTCGTGCTATTATACCAAGCACACAGTTCATTGTAATACTTAACGTTCAGTAATACAAAAATGTTTCTTTTTTGCACATTAATGTGAAACTGCCCCCAGTAAATTTCTATTACCTAAATTCTGCCTTTGCATATTATTCGTTAAATATATGTCAATTTTGTAGTTATGTGAAAATTTTGAAATTCTGTTACATTTTTAAGTAATTAAAACAATTTTTCTATTTTTTTCTGTCATTAAAAAAAAAATATTTGAATGAACTCAACGTGTGGAGACCAGCTACGAACGATTACGTGTCATTAGAATGCACGACGTCAACTGGGGAGGGGGGAACTGATTATTTGTGATGATTTTAAAAACGGAAATTTTTTTTTATTTGAAGAAAAAAGTTTCACTAGACGTTAACATCGAACTATAGTTCTTAAATTAATATTCCTTGGTTTCAGCCACGATGGCAACACTATGGCAACAAGTTTTCGCATTTGATGCAAGGTGTAATTCCTGTCGATTTCCTAATAACCCCAATTTTAGTAAGTTCTTTAGAGATATTTCTAAACAACTTTTCAAATTAAATCGTAGTATAATACATATAATACTTTTAGCATGTGTATAGAATATGGTGCTTTATTTAAATTTATTCTTTTATATCATCCCCCTTCAGTGATTCCACATATATAAAGACCAACTTTGTTAGTACATTCCTGTCATAGGCTCTCAGGCAGTTCCACAGGTTTAGCTTGAAAATTCAAAGCAGTTTTAATTGAACCTAATTCCTTTAAATAAACCTTAGTAATTATTTTTCATTTTCAGGAACAATGTACATAAGAAGGAGAAGTCAGTTATTGAAGGAAGCATTTCAAGGCAATAATAGATCTTTTAGAAAGCAGTATTTGAAGCTGAGGTCATTTTTGCTTCAACAACGATATGGATTAAATAATACATTGGGCCCATCATATGATCAAATTAGTATTTCTAGTAGAAGTAATAAAAGTCGCAGTAAGGTAATGTTGTCAAATTACTCAGAACTTGTACTAGGCCATAATTTTTTGTTTATTAAGAAATTTCACAGTTGTCCCCAAACAGTCAAGCTCCAAATAGCGATGATAAACCCAGCAGTCAATCTTGAAAATAACAAATATTGTTATGAATGGGTTTAGTAGCCTGAAAGACTAATTATTTTTTTCAGATGAGTGGAATTAGCAATCTATTACCAAGACCTCTTGTCAGTTATAATGAAAGCAGTTGTTTAGTACCCACAAAACAAGCAGAAGCATCACGAGCTATTGTTGGTGGAACCACAATTTCAGAAAATTATGCATTTGCTGGAGTTCATCACATCTTTGATCAGCACATAGCTTCTGTTGTTATGGTAAAATTTGCAAACAATGATAGGTCAAGAATATGTTGTGCCAGTAGTGATGGAACTATATCACTCTGTAATGTGACCAGTAATCCTCCCACTGTTGATATTATCCTCAGGGAACATGAAAAAGCAGTAACAAGCTGTGACTGGTCACTGAATAATGATCTGGTTGTAAGTTGTTCTTTAGATTGTTCCATAAGACTGTGGGATTCATATAGTGGAAAGTGTTTAAGAGTTGTGCAAGATGAAGTCAATTCTGAAGTTCTTTGCTGTGTTTTCCAACCAGCGAACAACAATATAGTAATTGTATCCTTTTAAATCTGGAATTTGATTAATGTCTGGAAAGGCTTTTTAGCTGATTAACTGAAATATTTTCCCTTAGCAAATTGTATCAGGCAGGAAATTCAAGGGGGGTGGTGTATGTCTTAAATATATCAGCTGGAATTTACCCTAAAGGAGGGTCTAATAAAATCGGAGGCAGAATCTTGAGTATAACATGTGATTCTATGGGAAACAATGTTTGGGCAGGAAATGACAAAGGAGTGATTATGTCATTCCATTATGAGTCTGAAAGTGGAAAATTGCAAAAAAAGGAAAAACTTGTTGTCGCAGAAAATTGTCCAATCACTTGCTTGTCTTGGAAAGCTTGGATCAGTAGAGAAGCTCGAGATCCAACATTATTAGTAAATTGTGCTGCCAATGTGTTATGTTTATACAGGTGAGGAGTTATTCTGTTAAATATTATTTTAACTAGGGTTCTTTTTCTTTTTTCGCAAATCCGATTTTTTATTCTTTTAGAGTCGAAGATAGTGAAGGAACCCTTAGATTGAAAAAGAAATTTGGTAATCGCCATAGATCTGAGCTGTTACGTTCGACATTTTGTCCAATCATTTCATTTCGCCAGGGTGCTTGTGTTGGTAAGATTAAAAAAAATTTTAAACTAAACTATTGACCTTTAAAACTTTTAAGGTTTTCTTTAATTTTAATGAAACAATCTTTATTTCAGTTACAGGGAGTGAAGACTCCTGTGTATATTTCTTTGACATTGAAAAAGAAGAAAAACCCATTGTAAATAAACTCCAAGGTCATTCTTGCCCCGTGTTGGGTGTTAGCTTCAATTATGATGAGAGTCTACTCGCTACAAGTGATGTTCAAGGTTTGGTGATTATCTGGAAGCGAGCAACTTGATAAATCAAGAAAAGTCTTATTGATTATGGGTATTGAAGAAACCTGTTACCATAGTAGGTACAGGTCGACAACTGAGACGTCTGAAGTGTTGCTTAGCTTCGGACTACACTTACCTGACTCCCTTATGTTTGTGTAAAGGGCCAAGCCGCACTTTTCTCTTCAAGTCTAACATTCTTTGACGAGAGAATTTTGCTCAACTTTTTTCCTCAAGTGTGATTTTTTATTTCTTTTGCTGGTCTGTTTAAACAGTCGGAGAACATAACCGTGGATAGTTATGTTCGCAATTTCAGAAACAAACAGCACGCAATTAGGATAAGATAATCGTGGACTGTTTAGAGAATTTCTTTTTGGAAACTTGGAAAAACTCAAACACAAATTATAATAGAAATCTAAAAACAAATATAAATAATTCGTTATTAAAATATGATTGTTAGATTATTTATTGATAAATAAAATTAATTTATATTTGGCTCCTGCATTCGCCATATTTTTTCACATTTTAGGGTTCTTCCGATAGGTAAATCATTTTCTCGAGCCTAAGGAAAGGATTTCTCATAAAAGCCACTCAATTCATTCTAATTTTCGAGTTTTATTCAACTAAATAATTTCACTACGAATAATTTGACAAAAATCGATTCTAATCATAATTTATAATAATTAATAAAGTCTAACTGTAAAACTAAATACAAGAAAATTTATTTTTATTATAATCTTCACATAAATTACAGTTTATTGTAAAATAAAAGAAAAAAATAAATGTTTGTTTTTAAATCAATATGGTCTAATGTGTCTAATTTGAATTTCCCAATTTTATAAGAACCTTTTTCTGTTGTGGAATAAAAAATAAAAACAGACATTAATAATAAAAAAAAATCTAAAAAGCCTAATAATTTCTTTTTTTGAATTTAAATAAAAACCCCATTTCGCAAATAATACGGTATCTCATTAAAAACTATATCATTTGAGACTGTATATGATTTAGTTAAGTTCTTTCTAAACCGTTAAAGTGCTACTAACTCTACTTTAAAATGCACTTTATCCTGCTTCGCTCTCTCGTATTTCTTCCCCATTACAATTATTTTAGTAGGCGTATTTGAAGGAGATTTAGAGTGTTTTAGAGAACCCATCTCGACGAAAAATGATTTTGAACAATAAAGATATACATAAATAAAATTTCTCAAGATCCACTGTTGTATTGACTGATGTTTGATTTACTTCATGCTCCCTTGTCTCGTTTTGGTGTTTAGTCAGCTACATGGCAATGGGTCATTACATCCAACAGACCACAAGCCTAACCTTTAATTACAAATTACTAAATGTTTAAACATTTTTGATGACGATAGAAGTTAAAATATACAGAAGAAAAGGAGCAGTGTACAACTTAGATGTTGAACAAACAAACAAAAAAAATGTCTACCCTTTGATTTGGTTGTGATTGTGCTAATCTAGTCATCATATAACCTAACATTAAAAAATATTCCATCATTTCGCTCATTCAGAAGAAGCTTTAAACAACAAAAGAAAAACGTTGCTGTATATAAATTTTAACATTAAAAAAAAATCATGGGAGTAACAAAAAGAAAACATACAATTACAAAAGTACATACAAAAAATAATAATAATAATAAATAAAAAATGAGGCGAATTAAAACTGAAACAGAGCTTAAAGTCCTTTTCAAAATTCCTTTGGTACCAATTACAAAATGGACGGCTTAAAACAAAATCAACACGAAGAGACTAATAAAATTAAAAAAGATTAATAAAAAAAAATAAGAAAGAAAAAAGGACGCACTAATAACGTTTAAATGATAAATTTTTTTTACATTCACTCATGGAATTAACGAACATTATCACAAAAATAATTCTTTCGATTGATTCAAATTATTTTTGGGGAGGAAAATATTTCGACGAGTTTTTAAAGCAATCGACGAAGTGGTGAAAGTGGTGGGAGGATGTTGGTGCTTCGGTCCCACGATTTTATCGGTATACACCACAAATTTATTCAGTACAGCCTTTCTATTTATATACATAGGTGTGTGTTTCTGTGCAAAAGTGGTAAAGTATAATCTATAAGTAAAAACAAAACACTGTAGAGCATGGATTTTCAACTTGTATATATCTCCTTCGGTGGATCGTTCTTTTATTTAGAATCCTGACCTGTTATGTAGATTGTAAATAAGAAAATAAGAGTTCTAAATAAGGAAACCAACTAAAAATATTTTCAAATAACTCTGGCCATTTAAAACTAACCTTACAGTTTCAAGTCAATTAACGAGACGAAACAAAAATATGGCAAAGAGTTAGCGATAACTCTTATTCAATCTAATATACAATCACACTAATTAAAAATTATGATTGATTATAAGTAAAGTTAACTTCTAATAATAATAATTAATAACTAGTCCACTGGACTTACACGTTAGTAAATTATAATCTTGGAAGACTGACTGACAATAACTCCCAGCAGACCAAAAAAAAACAACCGTTTTATTCACAGCCTAACTTTCACTTGGACGGAAGCAATGTATCCGTCTGCATCTTTCCATTCAATGATTCTGAGAAAAATGTGACAGACAAGCACTCCAGCTTTCAAGTTCAGAGTAAGACCCATAGCTCTACAGCATTTAACAAAAATTAACATTAAAAATTTTTCTCCAAAACATCAAGCCACAAACAGTAAGATTATAATCAGACCTGAATGCGACTTTTGATAGAACGCTAGACGAGACTAAAACTATACAAATCCGATTAGTGCGATTGCGACTAAAGTTAAGCGAATGATACAAAAGAAACTGAAGATTATTCTCAAACTGGAATTAATGCATTTTATTGAGTATTACTTTAATTAGTTAAAAAACAATCAAACAAATAATTAATAACTCAAAGAACTTATTGTGTGTCTTACAACGATATCTGTTATATTCATTTCTTTCTAATTCCAAGCAATCGCAACATATCATGTTCCCTCAAGTATGTGTTCTAAAAAAAATCATTACACACACGAATACAAAAAACAAGTATACAGTTAAACAGGAAATTGTTATTACATCTTTTAACCTTACTTTCATTTCAGTCTTGAATAATTCTGCATGCCTACTCGAACGAGATTCCGATTGACAACCTTTATTTCGTTAATTCATTGACGTAGTACTACGTCTAAGTTGTTAACAACAGATTAAGTATTATTCACAATCTCAGAATTCTTCAATATTTAATTTTTTATTAAAACATAACTCACATAAAAAAATAAATAACACTTCTTCAACTCCACAAAGACAAACTACTATTTTTAACAAAAACTTCCAAGACGATAAGAAAACGGAAAGTAACACAAGACGACTTACTAAGAACATTATTAATGAGATTGTGACTTTCAGTTTATAATTTTTACTTTACTCTCCGATTATAACAAACGCGTGACGAAATCTAAACTGTATAGAGTGTTCGTTTAAAAAAAAAAGGTTTTAAAACATTTATGAAAGGCATTAGTGTATATTTCTCTCGTACCTGAAGTCAGTTTCTTTATAATTATGCTAATAGTATTAAAGATCACAATTGTCCTCTTTTTATACTGATGCAATGACAAATTTTTAAGAGACGATAGTTTCTCTTATCGATTTGTTCGTCTTGGGGTGATGGCGAATCTATAACCTGGGAGACAGGCCTATGAAGACTTTAAATGACCCACAGTTTGGTTTTTATATTTAAAAGAACTAACAGTCGTAAGATGAGAGGGAGGCTTAAATTTTTTTAAGAGTGTAAACTACTTATACATCAAATTCTTCTGTTAACAAATTTTCTCTGCTTCAAAAACGGCTGTTACTCTTTTAACATTTCTCCCTTTCAAAGGTACGGCCACAAATTTAGTGACCTATGCGCGATTATAATTCGACTGAAATCTTTAAAAGGTTCCCCATCACTAGACTAAAAGGCTTAAATACACATTAACTACAGTTTAAGTAAAGTCGATCATTTGATCATTTACTTCCTGCCCTAAAACTTCAGCGGCTTTTGCTGGCTTTTTTTGTTTATCACCGCGCCTAACTCAGCATTATGATTATGGGGCAAATCTAACTTTAATTTATCCCTGGCGTGTCTCAACTCGCCCAAACCACTGGGAGACAGAGGACTTGACGGGCTGTCAGTCAAAGACACGGGTGATTCCACGAGACTTCCATTACTCTCAATCCCGTTATTTTCCAATCCCATTTTTTTCATATTGTTTTCTACTATTTCCGGATTAAAATTAAATTTTAAATTATCTAATAAGTTGAGTATACCATCTTTGGAAACAACTGAGTTCTCTACTTGTAATAATATGTCGTCGTGATCCATTTTCTTATCCGATGGCGACACATTGGCGGAATCTTCAACGCCGCTGTCTGGCGTCACGAAATCCTTCGAATTTATCTCGTTCTTTTCGTTTAATTCACTTTCCTCCTGTTTTGAGTTCTCCGAATTGTTTCCATTCTTGAAAACCGTTACTGCGTTGCTTCCGGGAAAGAACTGGCTCGATGAACCTCCTTGGAATGGGCGAGAAGACGAACTGACGAAGAATTCACTTTCGTCATTAATCATACCTGAAAGTAAATAGAACAATTAGGCAAGCCGATCAAGTCGAAACGAACACATTTTAACCTTCGATTTATGTAAGTACCTGTGTTATTAAAATCATAGTCAAAAGGACTCAGGTTATAAAAATTAAAATCGGAATCTTTTCCTTTTTTCGAATCACTTTTCCCATTGTCGGAATCGGTGTCTGTTAAACTAAGATCTCCATCATCCCCATCTAACACGTCCCAGTCGGCGTAGCTTGAGTAATCTATCACGTTTGAGATTCCATACGGAAAATGTTTGTTGGGCAACTCCACGGTGCTCACTTCGAATGTGAAATGCTTATTTCCGATTTCCAAAGGATTTTTCTCACAGTTAAACTGGCTATACATTGAAGATTCGGCATCCTCGTTGTCACTCGGTTCGCGAGGATATTCATAAACGCAATGGTACTTCTGTTTCTTAAACCAAACGCTTTTCTTATTTTGTTGATCCTACAAAAAAAATACAAAAATTTATCTACTTTATCTAAAAGGAGGAGATAATTATATTCTCTATTAACTTTCCAATTTACCGTTTTTTTATCCGGACTCTTCAAAGCCGGCCGACTTGGCGTCGCTTGACTATTCCAGGCTGATGGTACAAAATCAGTAATACTGGCCGAGCTTCCTGTTGATGACTCATTGTCGTCGTCCTCTTCCTCTTCCCCTTCTCCTCCTCCTTCTTCTTGTATTTCGATACCGTTTTCTTTCTTATCGACGATTTCCTCCAACTTGGAGGAATCTTTTGAGATAACTTCTGCTGCACTCTGATCACTTTGAGACTTCTCGTAGAGCTGTTTAAACAGGTTTAAAACAAGTTAAAATGACTACAGCAAAAGAAATTTGTCTTTTTCTAAGAGCTACAGCTGAAAATATTCAATGGCGTATTTGGGAAATTAGTTTCTTTTCCTCTCTTTTACTTACTGAAGTATCTACATCACAATCAGCAGCTTCAATGGCTTTTACTTTGGATTCTTTTTCTCCATCCTTATTAAGCAATACACACAACACACACCAGAGATGTACGAAGAAAGAAGACCATGGAAGAAAGACAACACATTTAACATTGTCACCAAAAGTACAACAACAACAAGAAAATACTGTACACGTAGGAAATTAAGCAAAAATATACACCAACTCAGGAAAATAATTTTTTCGTAAGCAAAATGTTTTAGTAAAAGAGAGTATTAACCAGTAAAAATTTTTGATCAATCAACTATCAAAAACTAAAGTACCCACACACATGTATATATACAAAACATGCAAGAAAGTTAAGAACTTAAAACCAAAGCATAATCCCCCCCTCGAAATTCATCAAAGTTTTGCTGACAGGAAATAGGTGTTGAGTTACAGTACAAACCTTCCAAATGAACTCTCCACTAGAGGACGAAACTTCTTCTTCGGCTTCGGTGCTATCACTTTCCCAATCAGCCGTGTAACTATCCTCCAAGGCCAATTCTTTATCAGTTCCCTGTTTTATTTCTTGCTTTTGTTCGATTTCGTTTGAATTTTGATAATACTCGTCATCATCGTCATCGTCTCCCATGAATGAAGTCGACATTTCGTATAAATTACTCGCGTCTTCTACTTTACAGTTAAAATCCGAAGTCTTTTGAAGAGTCTGTATCGGATTTTTGCCACCACTTCCAACCGATTTCTCTCTTTCATTTGGTTCGAAACTTTGCTCTGAAGGCCTTACACCACTTTGTGATGGAGTTTCTCCCGACAGATTCACAACAGAGCAGTCATCTTCAACGTTTCCCATTAGATGGTTCGGATTTGTAATCGTTTTTACGGGCGAATTAATTTCATTAATGATTCCACTATTTTTCAGGTCGTTAATTATTTCGTCAGCTTCGTTATTTTGAGCGGACTCTTGAATCGAAGTCGAAAAGCAATCAGGTACTAGGTCCGGTGACGATAATGTTATTTCCGACAGCGCATCTCCTGTTCGCGTTCCATTCGAAGTTCTCGACGTTTCACTCAGACTCCTCTCTCTATCCGGACTTAACAACTCCGGCGTGAAAATCAGTCCGTCATTATCAGAATTATCAGTTACCACCTCTTCGTCTCTTTCTGATTGATTTTCCACGAAAGCAACGTGAGACTTAGGTTTAGGACTCTCTAGTATAGTAGCCTCATACGTATTAACATTCACGACCAAAATATCATCTTCTGGTTTAACATTTTGAACGAATTTTTGGGTGGAACCGGATTCCAGATCTTCCAGATAAACAGTATAATTACACTGTTCCCCGTCAGAAACTATACTTTCGCTCTTACTTTCTGAATCTATACCTAAAGCATTTTTTATATCATCTTCAAAATTCTTTGATTCGAGACTCTCACTGTCGTCCTTGACGATGAGCATTGGCGATACCATTTCCGCCTCGTCCTCCTTCTCTTCAACAATACTTTCTTCTATCCCATCCAACTCACCAAAATCTCTACCCTCGTTTTCAACCATAAAATCCAAATATTGCATGAAAGTGTTTGTGTCTATGGATTTGACCGACTCCATTATATGGTTCATGTTTTTTCTTGCTCTGTTACAGCCATTTCCATCGAGTAGAGAAGTTTTCGAACCCTTTTGACTTTTATTCGAAGCACTGTCTTGTTCCTCTATTATGGGACTCAACGGTATCGCATAATGACCGATGTACTGAATGTTCAACTCTCTCCTCGAATCATCCAATTCAGGTTCACAAAAATCGTTGAATTCGTCAAAACTTCTCGTCGGAACGGGAAGATTTTCCCGAAGTTCATTTCGAAGAGCGTTCACTATGTCTTCGTTGACGTTCCTATCGTAGGGTAACAGATTTTCGTCCGGCGGATGTAAATACCACCCCTGTGAACAATTTGGATTGAATTCTGAGATTTCCGGATAATAATCCGAGCTGTCTTTATTCTGCCAGAATTCGATTTCGCCGTCTATGTCGCTGAAATCTTCTTCGTTTTTATTTTCGTCTTCGTAGAATTTAGATTCTTCGTATTCGAAATTGTTTGAGTTTTTCGAATTCGAATTTTCTTTTTCGACTTCACAATTCCCAAATGCTCCCTTCACGTATGCTTCCTCTAACTCGGCTTCGATGTCTTCTAAATTGTATTTCCCCTCGCAAGCATCTTCGACGCTTTCGCTCAAGCTTCCTTTATCGCGGAAACCCGAGTCGCTGCTTCTTTCGTCATCTGGTGTCCGCAATTTGAAATTGTCATATTCTTCTTCGCTGGCCATTCCGCTCAAGTTTGTGAATCGATTTATGTGAATGGGCTCTTCCACTTTATCCGTGTGAACTCTTTCCGATTTTAGGAAATCCAACGTTGTTTTAACAGGACACGGCACCTCAAATTTTTCAGGACTCTTGTTTAATTCTTGCGACGTCTTATTGTCCACGTCGGGCGAGTCCATGCTAAAGCTTCTAAAACTGATATCTTCGAAATCGGTATTGTTCAATTGCTGAGTGAATGCTTTTTCAAGGTGTTTGTCCCAAATGTCGAGATTCTCTTCTTTATTCCGTAAATCCTCGATTATTTTTTCAAGGTTGACATCTCCATGAAGGCCCACGCTTTTGCTTTCCAATGCTATGTCTTCTGAAGTCGTCTTCAATCCTTTAAAATAGTCCAAAGTGAAATCCTCGCAAGCACCAATAATTACGGTTGTATCACCGAATTTACCATCCTCCTTCTCATCAATTTTACCATCGAGGATTGAAATGAACCCGGACTCTTTAGATGACTCCCCCTCGTCTTCTAAATTTGTTTTCACTTCTTTCTTATCAAGAAAGTCAACATTAGAAACGGTCTCTTCGTCATCTTTTAAAACAAATTTAAATGGTTTTATGTCCTGCTTGAATTCGAATTCTTCCTCCTCGATTTCAGGGATTTCGTTCATTGGTTCTGCTGATACTTTTATTTCCGGAATGTCATCGTTCATGACAAATTTGAAAGGCTTGCACTTGGTGACGACTGGCTCGAAAATTTCCTCCGAATCGGAGTTGTGATCATCTTGTACTTCGGTCACAGTGATTTCGGGAAGGTATGTCAAATCATCCCTAACGTCAGATCTATGAGAATCATTATTTGAACCTTCCGCAATAGTTGTTTGTTGTTGAGCATCGTCATTTTTATAGTTTTCTGATTCGATTGTCTTAGACACAAAATTTTCGTCCTTTTCCTTTAGAACTTTCGGCTCTTCGACCGCAACTTCCTCTGGACACGGATCTTCATTCTTAGCCAGAGAATCCAAACTCGCATTTTTGAGATTTTCAATCTTCAACTCACCTCCCTCTGGTAAACTGTCATTAGATTCACTTCCTCCAATGGTTTCGAGTTGAATGAAACTTTTTTCCCCGCTATTCACTAAGACATCAACCATTTTTTCCTCTAAGTGACTAGAATTCTTTTCTGAAGAATTACTACTATCAGCTTTACAATCACTATTATCACAATGGGAGTTATTTTCGACTAAAAAATCCTCTTCTTTCGAACTACTCGAAGAATCTAATTTTTCATCTTTTGGAGGACAAATATCCCGCGAGACACCATCTCCTTTCTGAGTCAATTTATTGTCTTTTGATTTTTCCGAGGCAACATTACCTAAAAAATTATTGCTAGTATCCGTGTTTTGTTTTTGTTTATCTTTGTCATCTGTGGGGAAAACATTGGAATCATTGTCATCGACTTTCGTCTCCGAGTTCTCTGTAGTTTTATTTACATCAGTCTGAGATGGCTCCGTTTTATTTACAGTGGTTAGAGCATCACTTTCCGGTTCCGAAAATCTGAATAAATTTTCCCAAATATTTTCCCTTCGGGCAGACGTCGGTAAAATCATTCCTAGGCTATCAAAGTGACCATGTTCCTTATGATCGTTTGATAGTTTTTTCAGAGATTCTTTAAAATCGTCTTCTAAAACTGCATGAGTGATGTCATTTTCCGATCCGAAATTGTTCGACGACAAAGATGATTTTGCAAACGACCCGCTTCTTCTTAAAAATGAATTTCGGCAAGTTCTGTCGAAAGGCTTATCTAAATCAACATCACTCTCATCGCTGGCGTCGATGTGGGTTAAAATCATCAAATTCGCAATACTTTTCGACTTTTCCTTAACCTTCTCGGAAATCTCTCCTTTTTCGATTCGTTTCCTCCAGATTTCGTCATCCGTGTCGGAGCTGTTTCTCGACTGACCGCACAACAGAGAGTCATTTTCTTTCAGGCTCTCGTCAAAAGCGTCGTTTTTAATGCCGAATGAATTTTTCGATTCTTCGATAACCGGCAACATCAAACTGCTTTGACCGTAATTGTCATCGAACTCGTCTTTTTTCCCCGTCAGGAAAGGATCAGTGAAGTTTAAACTTTGCGGTTGTTCGGTGTTTTGTAAAGAGGATAGTTCGAACGACTTCTGAGTGAAATTCATGAACGAAGAAAAGTCTCCGTCTAACTTAAAATCGATTACGATTTCTTTATTCTCGTCCGAGTCCTTTCCAGGACTGTTCTGGTGGCTGGATTTCCTGCTGTTGTCTTCACTCGATGACGTTTTTTCCAGAGCTAAAGCCGCGTCGAGATCTCTAATTGCTTCTGAGATATTTCGCACGAAATTTTCGTCTTCTTCATTGTTTATTTCGACTCCTTTTAACCAGGAATCCACATCGGGGTTTTGTGAACTTTTATATTTCCCATCTGTATTTGAAACTCCAGGTAATTTTGTTTCTGTGATGTATTCAAAGTTAACTTTCTCTGAGATGTCTCCCACATCGTTTCGCGAGTTACAATCCGCCACTTCTCTACTGTTAGAAATTTCTTTATTTCCATCTTCAGTTTTCTCAGGAATATTATTCTTGTTAGGCATTTCTATAGATACGTCTGACCTTGTTTTGTCAGGTTTTTCTCTTTCAGATTTCAAACAAAAACGAGGAGATTCTTGGCCAGAATTTTTAGCCGACATGAAAATACCTAAAGGTGAGTCGATGGCTGATGAATCACCGACTTTTGCATGTTTTAGCTTTGAAGATATGATATTGCAGTTTGTACTGTGATCAATATCAACGGCGTTGTCCATTTTAGGAATGTTGTTCGGCTTTAAATGTTGCCATCTTTGTTCGAAATCCTGAGATATTCGTTTTGGATCGACCGGAACTTCGTTTTGAGTCGTTTTACCGCTTGATATCAGATTTTCGAGAATAACTTTAATTTGTGAAGCAGTGGGTCTCTGTACAGGTGGGTTCCAACATAATTTCATTAAATGATACCTGAAATTTAATATAACGTCAGTTTTAAAAGAATCCAAACCCAGTTAAATGTCCAGTTATTAATTTTAGCATATACTTACAGCTCATCTTTATGCAAACAGAACATTTGGGGTTTTTCCAAGAAGTAATTTTTCTCTCCTAGAACTCGAACTATAACTTGATCGTCGTTTAGTTCTGCATAAGGCAGTTTACAGAACTCGCAAATTTCCCAGAAAACAATGGCAAGTGACCAAATATTAGCAGGAGGAGTTACTTCCCGAGTTTCTATTGTTACATCTGTACATTTCAACGTTTCCGGCGCACACCACCGAACTGGAAGAGCAACAGACCCAGCGCAGTAGTAGTCAGACTTGAAAATTTCTATAGAATTCCCATAATCTCCTATTTTAACGGTTAAATCAGGTCCGACCAAGCAGTTACGTGCCGCCAAATCGGTGTGAATGAATTTGTTTTCGTGCATGAATTGCAAGCCGGATGTTATATTGGAACACATTTGGAGGGTGACTCCTTGCTCTGCTAAAGCTCGGGCACTCGCCAAATTCTGAGATAAAAAGGTTTTCAGATCACCCTGTAACGAAACAGTTTTTACAATCATTAGTATAAAAAAAAATTTCTCAGTTTGACAAATTCAGACGAATGAAAAACTTATTTACATTAGGATAACATTCCAATATGATAAGAAAGGGCTCCGTTTCCAAGCACCTTCCGAGTAAGCGTAATATGTTGGGGTGTTTCAGGTCCCTGTAAAATTTAACTTCGTGCAGGAAATACATCTGATCGGTTGGTGTCGCATCCTCATGGAGAATTTTCACCATGACTTTGGTTAATTTTTCCTTCGGTGTGATGTTTTGAGCTTCTCCCTCCACCACTCTGCCAAACCATCCTCTTCCATATTCCTGTACATATTTTAACTGATTTCTCGGGAAATTGTCGTATGGCTCAGCTGAAATATTAAAAAAAAATTCACTGATCAACAAAACTTCTACTGGAAGCTTTTATCTCATTTAAATGACCTCTTCAGTAAATAAGCAGTTTTAAATTTAAAATAAAAACTTACAAAACCAGTCTTGTGATGATATTTCGCGCTCCCTATAGCTGAAAGCAGCTGGTCGCAAATTTGGTGTTTGGGGCTTAATCTCAGGCAGAGGTTCAAATCGACAAATCTGACTTGAATTTGCGCCGGCAGGTGGGAAAATCGTGAGCTCTGCATTTGTTACAGGGTTCACAAATCCCTCAGGTCGGGGCTACTGAGAGGTTTCCAGTACTGTTTCTAAATTCCTGAATTGGTCAAAAAAGAAAAAAAATATTTTCATTAAACTCATCTCAAAGAAATATTTTAAACAAAACTGTCTAACTAAAACCAATCATACAGCAATTTTCATTCTTTGATGGGTAAAATAAAAGTCAAATTTTTCTTTGAAAAACTACAACAAACTACAAAGTCTTGTCTCAATCTTTTTATAAAATGAAGTCAGATGTTTAAGACAGAAAACTACATTCGAAATATAATTTTAACTAAAATGAGAAAAAGTAATTGATGAAAGTACTTAAAACAATGACAACCTTTTCCCTCATACTTCACACATGAGAAATCAAATCGGAATAAAAATTCTTCATATTGAAATGCAAACAAAGCAAAATCTATACTTCTTTCGTATTTGCTTTAATCCTTACATAGTACATTAATCAATCACAAGAACAACAATACAATAAAACCCACATCAAACTGAACAAATTAAACCATGCATACTAATTACATTTCTAAGCTTTTGAATTTATTCATGAAATTCTTTTAAACCCATTTTTATATGAATGAAAATTATTTAGTTCCATTAAAATGAATCAAAAAAATAGTTCAGCATAAAAAAGCATCATTCTTACAAAAACAATACAAAAAATTTAAAACTTATATAATATATAAAAATTTTAGAACTTTGTACCTGTGTCACTTTTATCTCATTTTGCTTAAAGGAAAAAAAAATTGCAAATTTTCAGTAAACAAAGTCAATTTTGTGCCCATATTATGAGATATTAAGATAAAGTCAATTTATTTATGACTAATAGTGATGATAAAAATGTACTTTGATATTGAACATTAAACTCACTTAGTGGGAAAAATATATTTTAACTATTTATGAAACATACCTTAAAGCCTTTTCCATTACGACAGCACACACATCCTAAGATGACTATGACGATTGTTATGAAAAACCCAGTTGCAGTTAAGATGTAAGTTGTTAACCATTGTACTTCTGGTCTCCCTATGAAAAAATTGAGCAAACAACATTATTTTGTTTCACAACATCATAATCACTGACCAAATTGATAAATATGGACAAAAAAAGAATTGTTTACATCTATCCAAGTGATTCACTTCTTTTTATTTGTAAAAAAAAAAGAAACAAATTCTTGATAACTGGGTATTTGAGTAATTTTAAAAAGAAAAATGAAATAACTGCTACTTCTTAATGAATATCTAAATATGCAAATATGATGGTTCAATTCAAAATTTAAAAATCTCGAAGAAAATTAATATTTGGTCAAATCTTTCATGATTATTAATAAGGAATTCAGGAAATAAGGCCTAGAAATCCATTGAAATGATTCAAATCTATAACAGGAATAACTGTAAATCCATCAAACACCTGAGGACTGGTGATTGCAATTAAACCTGATAATTGATACATAATTTGTGTTTATTATTATTAATTCTAAAAAGAAAATCAAAGTTCATCTTAACAACATTTAAAATATATGTAAACATTCATCCAATGATTTACATAATTTGCAAAGGACGAATAGTTGTAATCAATTTAGGTGCTCTTAGTATAAGTTAAATATGAAAAAACCAAATAAAATAAAACTTTTTAACATATGATAGGAAAGATATGACTCATTATTCAGTGCCTACCTGTACCCACTGACGAAATATCGATGGGCAAACCGCTGATCGCATCCAATAAGCCAAATCCAATTAACAGAAAAGCAAAGAATAAAGGTTTTTCCATAATATTCCCTCGTTTTACATTGTAAACATTTAACACACACAATGCGGAAATCACTAATTTTATCACTTGACAAAATGGGGCAATTCAATGCTAAATTTTCAAACTCCACTCGACGCTAATCGGAACCACCAAATTACCGTGAAAACCTACTAAAATGGCACTTCATATTTTTCGTATAAACTCCATTAAAATCTTTACGTTTTTTTAGCCCAACAGAGTTAATAAATTATGTAAATTGATGACGAAATAAACTGACAAGTAGAAGCCATTTTGAAAAAGCAGTAGAAGGAAAAAGTCACCAAGTCAGATATCGTTTTTAGTGGTTTTACATTTTTCATGTTGGCAGACCTTTAAAATACGCGTGAATTATTTTTGCGCGAATTTTTGTGACGCTTGCTCGAGAATAAAATTCATTATTTATTTATTTAATTATTTATTTGACTCACGTATAAGTGCCTATTGTTTTTAATTAAATAATCTTACTCAGGGATTTACAAATCAGACTAATCGCTTCATTTTTTAATTAAGAGACTACTGAAAAAGTAGTTCGTTGTATTTGTGCACGCGTCGTACTCTGAAAAAATTAATTTTTTTGTACAATTTTCAAAGAAAATAATTTTAATAAGTGACCATCGCGTGTTAAAGTTCAAACGAACCCACAGTACACAGATTTCTCACCGTATATGATACTTATGCTCAAAATTTAGGATTCACGTTATTTCTAAGGCATTTCGCCATTTCGGTGGTGACTTCGATATCCTCCGTGGTGGTTTTCAAAAATGCAAAAATTTAAATAATAGTTCTTTAAAGGATTGATTGAATAGGAAGCGTTTGGTGTGCATCATATGAATTCCAAGACAATCATGAGTTAAATAATTTTTTGCCTGTTCATTGTGTTGTTTTTTATGTTTAGAAATTTTCCATCGAAATACAAAAATTTAAATACACGCGTTGATAAATTTCTTATTCATAATTTCACTGGAATTTAGAATTTGGAATTTGAAATTGATTTCTATCAGACTTAAAGTCTGTAGTATTCAATTTTCCAAATGATTCACAAATTTTCAAAATAAACCGACATTTTTGTTTTTAGACACTTTGTTTTTATTTACAAACGTGTCTCTCATTTTGTTCGGGAAAGGAAGTGAAACTCCTTATTTTATAAAGTTTTTTTTTGTATTTATTTACAAATAAATAAATAAATAATTCAGTCTTCTCAACCTCATTTTTCTGTTAAGAAGAAAGAAAAAATCTGTTAAGGGTAGTGAAATTTTGAATAAAAAATTAAGCACTGACGCACGTAGAAGGGAAAACTGAGCAGAATCAGATCTGTGTTTTCCTCAGAGCAAATGAAAAAGGAAGCAGTTGCTTGAAAAGCATGCTTCGGGTCGGTTCCAAAACTCTATTTTGTTTCCTCTTATCTAAACCTTTTATCGTGTGTTCGCGAAATTTTCAAATACGGTTAGTGTTCTAGGTAGGATTAATGTGATTCAACGGTCATCCGATTTGACTTATGTGAGTATTGTTACCTATCTTCTACTTTAAGATTGTCATCAAGAAACCATATTTAAAAATTTTATATTTTGAAATTGCATCTTTCCTTCCAACCTGTGACTTAAGAACAATATTAATTAAAAATTTATTAACAAGTGTCGAAGGCACTGGTGAATAATTAATTTGACCTAAGAAACATTCGGTGAGAGAATTTGTGATGGGGGCTAAAAAGTAAAATACAATAAATTAAAATTATTTGAGGTTGTTAATTATATTTATACTTATTTTTCGGGTCGGTCTATCAAATTTCTTATATTTTTGGAAGTATTTATCAACTTTCTAAAATTTTTATTGTAAGTTGAGCTAAAGAATAAGGCGGTATGGTTAATGGGGTGTGAGAAAATTTTATGAGTATGTTTTGAAAATAAATAAATAATTATGCCAACACATCCTGAATATCATATACGCCTTCTTTGTATCTTTCTTATCTTTTCATATAAACTATCGACAAAAAACGGCATAAAAATTCGCATTAAAATAACCCGCACAACTATGTATTTATTTATTTCTTCGCGTCAACACGCTGTTCCAATTTTATTTATCCCGGTCTCTCGTTTTTTCTTTATTTTTTCTCTTTGTCTAGGATTCTTTCATCTTCCCACTGTGTTCTCTCTTGACCATTTTCAGTTTCCTTCCTTTCTGGTATTTGGTTCCTGGAATATCCTTTATCACGTAGTTTTAAATCTTTTGGTGTGATGTCATTTAGGTCTTTTTCCGTGATTCAAAATCATCCTGAATTTGTTTTTTGCTGAAAAATACCCAAATCCGTGGGTTAGCCTTTTTGGGTTTATTTCATATAAATGTCTGTAGTGGCTAAAATCCGCTATTTCTGAAAACGGTGGGGTTTATTATTATTATACTGGCGGTTTTAATCCAGTTCTTCGCCCATTTTTGGTATAACAGGATGCGGGAGGAGGATTAGACCTCACGACCATAACGTCCAAGTCAGGAACTTTAACCACTACACTACGCCTCCCGCAGCATTATTATTAATATATGATAACAGTTATTAACATAAAATTATCAAATCCTTTAATACTCTTTATCAGAGTTTAACGTTATTTCAGATCTTCTGGGCAGAGGTGTCAAACTCGCGGCCCGAGACTAACATTTTTGAGGCCCAGTCAATATATCCGGCGCAAAGTAAAAATAAAATTGAATTAGAAACAAAACCAGCGTATAAAATCATAATATATGTTATTTATAAATCATTTTAAACAATAATTTAACTAATTACAATGTACTATTCAAAATTATTTTTTGCGGGCCACTTAAACATTGTTTATTTGGCCCAAGTTTGCTTTTGAGTTTGACACCCCTGTTCTAGGGTGATGTCATTTAGGTCTTTTTCCGTTACTCAACAGTTGGTTCTTTTGCCAAAAAAATACTCAAAGATTTTTGGTTAGTCTCTCTGGATTTATTTTACTTAGATGTCCGTAGTAGCTACTCTTTTTGTTCTCATAACATCCGCTATTTCTGGGATGTATGAGGTCAGTTATTGTTGATATAACAGTTATTGATATAAGCTTATAAATTTTTCTGTTCTTTACATATGTTATTAAAAATATTATTTTCAGATAAACAAAAAATTTTATTAATATCAAATTGTTTAAGTATCTCTCGAATAGGGTTATCCTTTTCTATAAAGCATACATCGATATATCAAATTTTTTTTTTCATTCAGTTTACATAACTTTTCAATTTTGAATATTAAAATAAATACTCAAAAAATTTACAGAAAGGTTTGGATCGGAGTTCTAAAATCACAACATAAATCGAATTAAAATCGTTCCACAAAGCTGACCAATATTTCTTTTTAAATGTTTTTTTTTAATCGGGAAAGTGCGAGAAAAGTATAAAAAATGTTTTCTTCCCCGGGAGGGTGAGTATAAAAATATCAATATGTTACAAAAGCTTGGAAATGAGATATGTCTACGAACAAATGTTGTTTTCAATTCCATATGTTTATTTGCTTTGACAACCTTGCTGATTCTTCTCTCCCTTTTATTTATTTATTTTTTTCACCTTTCAAAAATGCGTGATTTTAACGACCATCCGCGATGGACTGATAGATTACGGTAGATATATGTGGTAGACATTAATTTTCTACCTTCTACTTCACTATTTATTTTTATAGTGGTTTCGTAAATGGGGGATGAATACCGTTTCATCGTTTTTGTGACATTTAATGGGGATAATCCTGGCGTGACATGACCTTCCGTTCTTTACGCAGTTTAAAAACTGATTTAAGAGACATTTTGTGGATGAGTATTAACTTTTATAAGTTTGATTTTGGTGTTAGTGACCAAAAAAGCCAACAACAAGTTTACAATCAGGTTTTGTTGGTATTTGCGGAAGAGTTTTCCCGGGTTCCCAGGTCTTACCTGCCTAGTTGGAGTCCAGCTAGGGGTTTTAGTGGGTGCAAATCCCACATACTCCCTCTTGCCTCCCAAAGGCAGGACGGACAACCTCCGAGGGGTCCTCCCTGGCTAAAAAAAAAGGTTTTGTTGGTATTAATTTGCTACAATCCTTAAGTTGAGTGTGTGTAAAATAAGTACTTTATTCCTAGTACAGGGATGGGACATGCCCCACCAAGCATTTCTAAAATTCAATTTATTTTACCCCCTTTCTCCCATCAATATACTGTTATATTATTAATTATATAAAACTGATAGCACATACTATACTGAAACAATTTTTTGTGAGGAGTTACTCCCTTGTCGGCGGCTGGTTCAAACATACAATACGAACGTCCCGTGTGTTCTGTGGTTGTTGGTGTTGCCTTCTGTCACACAATCCGTCAGACTGGTAAGCTGTTAACTAGCAATTTCAGCAATTTAAGTGCTTCTTGAAAAGCATGAGTGCAATATTACTGCCAAAAAAGTAGCATTAGAGTTTTACTCCAAATTTCTGCGGTCCTCCTGCTTTAGTTCCTACTTTGTGTGCGGCCCACCAAAAAATTTTAAAATTTAAATTGGCCAGTTAGTTAAAAAGGTTGCTTACCCCTGATCTAGTTTGTAATTAACGATTAAGTAAGCAATACCTTTTTAATTCAAAACTTAGTTTATTATGCCAATTTTTGTTATCCCCATATCTCGCGTAAAACGAGACCTGATTGTATATCTCTCGCTATTACAGTCGATATCAGTTTTTAACCGTTGTAGACGTGAAAGCTGTGGAAGGAAATGAAATTTATGTCAACCTCCCGTTACCATAAATAATTCGGTGTAGTATTCATGTTTAAATTCGAATACTAAACAGGTTAAAACAAACCAACTTAGAGGAGGAATCAGTAACTTTGTACCCCCGGTGTAAACCGCTGATGGGGCTCAAAAAATTTTATCTTTATAGCACATCATGTCAACAAATGCGTGGACAAACACATTGGTGATGAAAACAACTGACGCCAAAACAATTCACATAAGAATGTTCTTAACGGAAGATTCTCCTACCTTTTAAGCTACTTAAATATTATGCGTCACAGCTGTCTATTTCATTTAAAACCTTTTGTGTGGGAGCCGAAAATTCCTCATACAATAGTCGACTAGTATCAAAAGGAGTTTTACCTTCGAACAAATGTTTCTTTTAATGAGATTGTCGCACTAGCTAGTGTTTGTAACATCAACGAATTTTTCGAAAACCGTTTACGATGTGTGGAACACATAAAAGGAAAAGAGGTGGAGGGAGGGGTAGAGGGAAAAAATTTATATATTGTAACAAAGGATGGAAATTGAAGTTTTCATTAATTGGAAAACTTGGGTTTTCAAAGCTTTTGTATAACGTTCACCCATGATAACTCGGCAGGACGTCACAATTTCCTCTTTGCGGGAGTTTGTATCATAATTAAAAGCTTTTTTTTTTCAAAATGAAGGTAATTTTTTGAATATGATTTTTTACCTTAGTTGAAATTGTACAGGTGAAAAGGAAAAGCGTAGCCAAAACTCGTAAACAAACTGATTTATATTTTGGAAAAGAGGTTTATTTTATTTATTTATTTTCTTTTCATTATGTAGTTTTATGATTTTTTTTCCTGCACTTGATTTATATTCATAGAAAACAAGTTAATGCTGAATATTTTTTTTCTTTTCTTTTTTACAAACTCAGCAGTTTAAATAGCCAGAAATGTTTCTATATTAAAATTATGTATATAACAACCATAAATACCGAAACCTGTTAATGTGCACCTTACCAAACTCCAATCCAAATTAAATGATTGCTCCGTTAATGAACTAATTCAAAAGCTTTCTATTGATATGTTTTACTTAGATCAGTGATTCCTAAAGTGGTCTATATCGACCCCCAGGGGTCTATGACAACCTGCAAAGAGTCTACGTCAGCGAAAAAAACTTTAGGGGTCCATGAAATGAAAGTTAAGGTCCAGGATAATGGATCTCAACATACAGTGATGGCACCTATTTACTTACATTATACTATCTTATAATATAAAGACGTATACATTATAAAAGTACCTAAAGAAGTAAAAAATTTACTTGACTACAGTGAGAAATTTACAAAAATCAATATCAGGTAGGGGGTCTACCCAAAACCGAAATACATGGCAACGGGTCTACGACACAAAAAAGTTTGGCAACCTCTGACTTAGATAATGAGTACATTAACTGATTTTCTCACTTTAAAGATGACGGGGTAAATACAGCGACAAATTATTTATCCCATAGATTTAGCTATAATGTTGTATTGGATGTTACGTTACTGTTGTTTATGTCGTCATCATTTTTTGGACCCACAAATTACTACTTTCCTGGTTCAGAATGACAGGAATTCCTCCTCATCGTTTAATAAATTTTTTATTAGACTTCACCTTGTAGCTCTAGAAGAAGAATTTTTTTTTGGAAGCAATTTATTGAGGTGGAATGTCTTTCATAAGGTCGTCCACTTATGAAACTTTTTATATTGTTTATTTTATTTATTTCCTTCTGACAAATAATAAATACAGTCAGCGGTTTGAGAGAGTTGTAAAGAAATTTTTTTGAGAAATAAATTTTTAACAGTTTCTTGTAAGATGCCCGGAAATATTAGGTGGGGTACACCTAATATATATGTTACAATGAAAGAGATAAATCAGTCGAATAGATATAATTTCAAGTAATCTTGGTAAATGTGACAAATTAATGAATATTTATCACATTTACCGGTTAGTTTTTAAAGTCTCCAACTTGTAACGGGGAAATTAATTAAAGTTTGCTCGGTTGCTTAGCTTCTGTCATTTCTTCTCATGTATTCTTGTTGGGAGGTTCGTTCACTGCAGCTTGAATTTTGTCGGAAAAGTGATAGAAACCTCACGTGCGAGCAAACTTTTATCAATTTCCCCGTTAAGAGTTGGGGATTTTATAAATTATACGGAAAATATGATAAATGTTCCTTAATTTGTCTCATTTATCAGAATTTACCAGGTGGTCTCAGCAGTTGAAACTCATAAAGTTCACAATTCCTCGTTCAGTCAAGCAGTGTATGTTTCGACGGTGGGACTCAGCCCCATCTCCTGACCCCAGCTCACTTTAGGGTTACCAGATTTTTGAGTCGACTGAGAGTGATTGGAGTCTGGGAGGTGAAAATAACGATCAACGCAAATACCTACAACTGGCTACAGAGTAATATCTGTGAATGTTGCAACTCTGGTGCTGAGAGTCCATCGCGTTTATGTTGAAGTGTCCTGCCTACCGTTCGGTGAGAAAACATCTGTCACAGTACTGCCACTTTGACATTGACAACAACACATATGTAGAGCTGCTCAGCAATCTATAATCAGCATGTTGAATATATAAAATTATGTGTCCAAAAATTTGAAGATAAGGAGCTTTATCCTGCTCGATTTGGACTTAAATTTCTCTTCTTAGCTTTTGGTATATCGCTAATTATATCGTACTTTTAATGTAGCACATATACGATATTACTTTCCGATCGAGGTAATATTTGCCAGTAAATAAGTTCTTAAAAACTTCAAAAAGGAAAAAAAATTCTTTTTATATAAATTTATATTCGATAAACAGCTTTTTCGCTACCAACACTAAAAGTAGATTGCTTGCTCCGGAGGAAAAGAAAGAGGCGGAGAAATGTCTCACTCTAAATAAGCGTAAACTTTATGAATGCTTTTTAAGGGTTTTAAAGTTATTTTTTAAGCACTCAATATTTTCAGCAGTCTTTGAGTTTTTCTCTATTTCCATTCAACCTTTTTTAAAGTCATTTTTTAAGCGTTTTGAAAGTACGAAGTTAAGGATTTTGTGGGTGGGGGCAATTACATGAGATACTTTCATTCGTTCTCAAAATATTTATTATTATTCCAATATACAAACAAGAAGAAGATAAGCTACTCTTCGGGTGACCGACTTTGATTGAGGACCATATAGTCAACATCATGTTAGTGTTGAATCCTTTTTGAACACCAACAGAAATAGGGTTTCAGACAGAACATGCAGAAAATGGTTCGAGAAAATTCAAAAGAGGTGATCTTTGTCTAAAGCTATTAGTGTGCTTCCTAAATGTGACTTGAGACTTCGGCCAAGTGGTAAAAGCCCGTATAGAGCAAGACGGGGGAGTTTTCGCCCAAATGACAAAACCTGCTGAACTCACCCTGGAGACAAGAATCCAGATCCTCTACTGCTACGACCTCCCTGTGCTTCTATACGGCAGAGAGGATTGAACGTTAACCAGAACACTGAAGATAGAGAATCGAGGAGTTCGAAATGTGGCTCTACAGCCGATGCTGTCATATGCAGCCGTATGCTCATGATCTCGTGGACTGACAGAGTCAAGAACAACGAAATTTTACGCCGTTTCAAAATATTTGTTTCAAAATAATAATTTTTTCGGTCAGAAACCAAAATTCTAACAAATTAAATAAATCGAGGTTTTGATTTTATATCAAAGTGATATCAAAAACAAAATTATAAGCAAAAAGTTATATAGTTAGCGGTGACGTGACAAAAATTTGGAAGATTTTTTGTTTCCTAGTTAATTAGTGACAGAAGAGATTGGAGGAGAGGAGGAAAATAGAAACGGGATGAGAGAGGAATACAATGAGATGAGAATGCTGTTGAGAAACACGACTTGACAGAGTTTCCCTGATTTAAATTTTTTTTATACCGAACACACAGTCTTTTCGATGGAAACTATCAACCGTCACAGCATCATTAACGTAATTTTTTCACTCGACTTTCCGCCTCAAGACAAATAGAGAATCTCAAAATCGGATTTGAAAAATTTTCAGCGTCGAGAAGTTCGCCAAATCAGAATTATTCACTCTTACACAAGTCTGAGCATTTTCAAATCATCCGAGAAAATGGGTAAAATATTGTTTTCGATTATTTCCCTGTCGTCGGCAGGATGTTGAACAAAAGTCGACTTTCTCTGCTCCTAATTTTTCGTATCAGTGCGTTTGAGAAAAATCTAAAAATTTCTATTTTGTTCGTGGGCAGAGTTAAAAGATAAACAAAATTGCAAATGTTTACAGCCGGAAAAGAAAATTTTTTCTTTTGTTTTAAAATCTTATTTACGACAGTCAGAGCAAAGAAAAAAATTTTCAAACCTAGCTGACGGCTCTCGTGTTCGATTTTTTCGTTCCGAAAATTCTTTCACAAATTTTTTTGCCCCACTAAAATTTCCAGTGTTTTACGTCATTCACATGATCTACGGTTTTTCCCATCACTATTAAAAGGGCATTTAAGCAGAGACGGAAGAGTGTAACATGATGGATTGAAGTTTTTTGTAACACCTAAATTGATGAAGTGAGGAAAAAAAGAGGAAGATCAATAATCTGGATGTGAAAACCGTTGAATGTTGAAAATTAGACATTTTTCCCCTTTTTTTTTCTTTTTATTTTATCCTTTTTATTAGTTTAGCTGCGGGAATTTTTTGTGATGCCGTTATAAAGTCTCTATGGGTATTTGATAAAACTGAGGAAAAAAATAAGAATCTTATTTTATAAATAGAAAATTTTATTCTTTAGAGGATTTACTGTTGCCATAAAACGTTGTTTATGTTACGGGTGGGAAGGAGTACGTCTTAAATGTTTAAGACACTTTCAAATCAATAAGATTTGGACGCTACTGTTCCAGTCGAGTCTTTTCCTTTCGTTCATTTTCCTCTTGTCGATTGTTTTTTACCTCACACCTTAGCTTTACAAAATCCAATTCTTGCTAAGCTACCAATTTCAATTTGCATTCTATCACCCGGTTAGTAGTTTCTCATGCGGGATTCTAGTTTTTGGCGGTATTGATTTTTTATTGGTTGGAAATGCCGGTGTTAGTCACAGAGGATTTCTTCCGATGCTGCTCGTGACATATTCTTTGTTTTTTGTTTCTAGATAAAATGGCGCAGTTCGACAATCCCAAGAGTATTTCACTGCTATTTACTGGAGCGTTTTTGGTTAGCTTAGGAGTGATTGCATTTTTCAATATTGAAATGCAGAGCAGATCAAATCATGGTAAGTTGTTAAGTTCTTAAAATTTAATTAGACATAGAATCAGTGTTGTCCAACTTATCATAGCCCGGGGCCATATTTTCTTCACCAACCATTTGGGGCTCGAGAAGGTTTATGAATGAAAAGTTAGTTTATGTTATTTAAAAAAAGATATTTCATTTATACTAAAAAGAAAACTTTAAAATATTCGTAATATATTAATGAGAACATTGTGGCTGTAATTGTAAAATAATTTTAATTTAAATAATAATTTAATAATATGAATTTATTTATAGTAAAATGTACTCGGAGGCCGTAAAAACAATTTGGCGGGCCGCCAGTTGGACAGTCCTGTATTGAATTGTCGAAATTAGGCGTTTTGATGAGATCAGTTATGTCATATTAAACGAAGCAAAGTTAATACAATAGTATTTAGGCGAAGTCAAGGACAAAATACTTCACAAGATTTCTTGCCGACACAGGGTTGTCTACATTTGACCCACAAATCAGTTTTAAGAAGAATATTTGAACACTACAGATACGTCCGCCTCATTTAATTAGCTACTCAGTGGTGGGAAAACTTTAAGAAAACGATGAGTTGTACAGACTGTCAAACTTCCTACAAATTTCAAAATCCCATGCAGTGCTTATAAAACGAATCAAGTGTGGTGCGGTCATTTCGACAGTATTTCGAATTACTTCTGGACTGACTTCGTACTCTACTGACTGACTGCCGGTTGGTCGCATGTTGTGTTCATTTGTGTAGACTTCCTCCTAAAAGTCTGAGCGCGTCTATATGCATAGTCTATAGCTCTAAATTCGTTATTGTCTACATTCCCTTGATCAATGATAAGGAACTTAAGACTTTTTTATTGAGTGTTAGATCCATAGAGTCTTAACTCTCCATGGTTAGGCACTAAACAACATTCACAGTTTATCATAAAAACGCTCACTAAACGTCACTCTTCTAATAACGTAGAAAACTTTTCTGGAAGCACAAAACCACGTCAAAAATTTAATTAAATACAGAGCGGCGTGAGAAACAAAAAAAAATTGGAGAGCATATAAACGTATGATTGGGTACATAATGTGCGAAGTAATTAATTCCTGCAGTTGAGGACATATAACAAATAAATATAAAATATATAAATAAAAGCTTCGAATTGTTTTATGGGCGAAAGGTGAGTCACCGATAAAGGCATCAGAATGGTTCACTGAGTTTATTGGTGAAAAACTTTCGAGACCAGAGTTGATGAGGAGGAGGTGGAGGACGAGGATGGGCTCTTTCCAGCATTGTTGAGAGGCAGAAGGGTTATTCATCTGATAATTCGCGGAATTAAATTTTAGATGATCACTGCAGATTTAAAATGAAATTCCTGTACAATTAAGTTAATTGATTTACGTTATAATTTCGTTAGCGAATATCGAATTACCAAAATGAAATTAGTCAATGATCTTCAAAAATAAATCGAGATAATAAGGAAAACTTGTTGATATCTCTCCACCCCCCCCACCCCGAAATCTACGTTGTTGTGCGATTTTGATTTTTTTTGTAAAAATGAAAAAAAAATTTTTGAATGTTAAAAATTTTTATTTGAGAGTTTTCGTTTTTCAAGCTGTTCCTTTGTTAAAAACAGTTTAGAATTGGATCATTATTGAGTCATTATAAATCATTATTAATGAGACAAGAGATTCAGATTTTGCTTTTCGTTGATGGTAACTGTTACTTTTATATATTTTTATGAGAAAAGGGAGAAATTTTCTTTGTGGTTGGGTGTACGTGTCTAGGAATCGATTCTAACCAAGTTTTGACACATTTGACACATAATTAGAAAGTAAACACTGTCCGCAAGTGTTACCACAATAATTGTTTTTTAATAATTAATCGTAATGGAATGATTTTCGTAAAGCGATGGTATCGATACGGAGTGACGTGAATTTTGGATTTCGTACATCGGGAGCGATAAAAATTAATTAAGACTCATAACCGACTTCGAGGGCCTTTTCAAGAAACCACCGGACTTATACAGTGGTGGATTTAAGTTAAAGTGGGCACTAGGGGATATGGTAATTCCCGGCCTATTTTTTTTTGGAAAATTATTTTATCGATACAAACAAGTCTGTACGAGGTTGACTGAATGTTGCAATGCTGATTTGGTTTAAATGTCAATAAGCATTAAAATAATAAACCTAATAAGAGTCTAAGAGGTAACACATATACTTTGTCGCACAGTTAAAAACCTAATTTTCGGTCCCCAAAATTACGGGCCCTAGTCACGTGCCTAGGTTTCCTAGGTCTTAGTCCGAACATATGGGTCTTTCCACTTTATAAGAATTATGACACTTCGAAACTGTTGCAATATTTTTGAATATT
The DNA here is from genome assembly GCA_016920875.1 of Columbicola columbae. Lineage (NCBI taxonomy): Eukaryota > Metazoa > Arthropoda > Insecta > Psocodea > Philopteridae > Columbicola > Columbicola columbae. The sequence continues at coordinate 5,715,735 of JADMLL010000001.1, read as the reverse complement.
TTATTTCTGTTGTTGTTATTAAATTATGAATTAAATAAATAATGAGACACGATGCTAAGAAATATTTAATCAGCATAGTTCAAAAACTTTAGATTTCGCGGTTAAATAAACAAATCATAGAGTAAGAAAACGAAAGCGTTTCCTGCGGAGAGCGGAAGTACTCACCGGAGAAGGCGAGTACTAAGCAGTTACCGGACGCACGTTGTACAATGGCCATTTTTGATTGCAAAATCGCGAATCACCACACGAGTTATCATTTAGTGTAATCGGGTACAAATATAAATAAATAAATGTGCATTATTTATGAATTGAGATCCTTTGAAAACGTGTATGTTATTTATGTAAAATTAATTCGTCGTATATTTGTGCATTATTTTTGAAACTGTTATTTTTATATTGTCTTTAAGGTCGGACTGAGTGCTGGGAAAGCAGCTTTGAAATACTAATGTATAGGTTAATAATGAGACTCATTTCAGACCCAAATAGACAGATCCTTCCTTGATTGAATGAGTGTTAATATTGTTAGGTGAATGGAGTGAGTGTCAATGAAATTAACCGCAAAACCTGAAACCGTTACATATTCGCAACAATCATTGGTACCAACACAAATAGTCGATTACATACAATAATGAGCCAGTTTGATTTCAATGGTTTTGACATTATTTCTGAGTTTTTACACTTTTACTTTACATTTACATATATATTTAACTGCTGACAGGTTTTTGTTGGGTGCAATGACACCTAAATCTGGTGTCTTCTTGAAATAACGATTCGAGTTGACTATGACACATAATTTCACTCTTCTGGGATTTAGTTTTGATTAAATTAACGGAAAGTCTCGCATTTTCGAGGTATCCTCTTCAAATTGTTAAACAAAACTCGAAATAAATTTTTTCCTTAAATACAAATGATAGAAGGTCTTAGATCAATGATGGGCAAAGTACGTCCCGCGGACCAACTCCGGCCCGGGAAAGTATTTTATCCGGCCCCTCGAGGGTTTATTGACATGGATAGTATTAATACATGACCCACTACAATTACGTTTTGACGGTCGAAAAGTTTACAGTGGATTTTGCTTAGTAGAATAATAGATACATAGTCTACAGAAGAAGCTAAACTTAAAATTTAAATTAGCCTGTTGATTAGAAAGATTGCTTATGTCTTACATGGTCACGGTTTACAATGTCAGAGTTTATTTTGATTTGAGTAAAACTCAATAAATTAATTAGAAAAAGTGAAATTTTCTTCAAAACCATGTGAGTCCCGCATTAATTTCGTTATCATATGAATACCAGATATTTAACCGAGTGAATGAATGACTCGAGATTCAGTCTCTCAAAAATTTTCTCCCCGTCAATAACATTCAAAAGCATTCGTCATTCTGCATGGCAGATCTCAGCCACGAAGTCAACGTGCCCCATTCGTGATCAAATTCTTTAGTGAATGGTTTTGATTCATTCGTAATAGATATTTGAAACGTTTTACTTCATGGAAAAAAGGTATCTCGGTTGGGGAGTGAAAAAGGCGGATTGAATGAACGCCAAATTCAGCCATTTAGAAGAAGTGAAATTTCGCTTCGTTTCATATCGCATTTATGTAAATATTCAGGCTTTGAAACTTTATAAATTCATTTTAATTTCGTTTTTATCAGGCGGCAAAAGGAGGAGAGCTTAAGTGCCTTCTCCTTTTGTTTGTGAGGTTTTTACAATAATTGAAGTCACTGGAACGTGTTATTTCATTTCCAGGTTGGATAGAGCTTTTTAATATTTGGAAACTGGAAATGCGTTGTTTGATGTAATTTTCCTAGCTCTTTACCTTCGCCAGAAGCTTCATTAATTAATTATTTATCACACTTCAAGCTTGATTTTGTAGTGGATTTTTCTAAACTTATCTCTTCATATACAGGGTGTACCAGAACTGAACGTCAAGCCGAAACGGGGTGACAGGTTTGATTGTAACAACCATGAGAAAAATCAGACAAAAGTCTATCCCATGCAGTTTGAAAATTATGGGCACTTAAGAAAAACCTAGAAATTTGATCAAACTAACCATTTTTCGGTTATTGTAGTTTTGTATCTGTTTTTCGGCCACTTCCTTGGACCACGCCGTCAACACTTCCTTCCAGTTTTTAGCGTTCTCTTTCCGCCTCCTCCAGTACTCTTTCATCAATCTGCTGTGTTGTTTCTTTCTCTCCTCTGACCACGCTCTCCCAGTCTTCAATTTGTTTCTAGGGCGGAACCTCTAAGGCTCCAGCTTTCTACGCATCGTGTCCCGCCGCTCAAGGTCTTGGTGTGTGATCCCCAGTTTTTCGAGATCTTTCTCGGTGTTCGAACTTTCGAATGAAGAAAACCCTGACGATTCAGAGTTGATTCTTCCTGTGGCGGTCGCTGATGATGAATGAGGAATCTTGTCACTGGACAATTCCTCTCATGCCTTAGAATCACCCCTGTGGTGATGAAGTGTGGTAAGGTTAATAAATGAAACCACTGATTCCTGAATTTGGAATGTTTTATTAAACAAATCTGGGCAGTATTGTACCCCAAAAAGGGTTGACAAAACCGTTCTTTGAATGACCCATCCGGGCGGCCCATTAAACAATGAAACATTTCCTTAGCATACCTGAGCCTTTGTCCTGAAGGGTCATTTTACAATTTCCAACTATTTATAGGTATCTGAAGTGATTCATTCCGGGCTGCCTTTTGTGTCACTTTTTCCTTTTCTTTTTGAGCCTCTTGGCCTTGAGCCGAATGAATCACTTTACAATGAATTGAATCAAGCAATTTCATGGTGGCAAGTCTGAACACTCGGTTTCCAGGAACCACGTTGATCCCGTCTTTTTCTTCAGGAAGTACTGGAAGATCTTATTAGTTAGTCTTCTTAGATCCATTCTGCTCAGATGTCCATAGAAGGTTTACCTTCTCTTTCACGTGACATCTAAGATCCTGGGGAGGCACGTGTATAACTCATCGTTGTCTTCTCCTGTACTCCCCGTTCTCTCTCGGTTATTGTGGTTAATTTTTGTTCATTTAAACTTTGGAACCGTAACCCTAAATAACATTTCTAGAACCGCAGTCACAAATAATGACACAATTGCCCCAAGTTTTATAGTATTAAGATTATTTGTTAAACTATGAATTTAAAATTTGTCGACTTTGAAAGGCCCTCCTTCAAAAAAATGTACTAAAATGCCTTGGCCGGTGCTACTAAAAGTTCGCGCATTTAATCAGGATTGTAATATAGTACAATGCTTGTTAGTTTCATACTAAAAAACTAGCAAAAACATAAAAACCTCAAGTAACCCGATTTTGCTAACCCATTTTACTCAGTTCAGATGCTTTTTATTCCCACAAGCTCTTAGTAGGTTCTTAATTTTACGGCAAAATGATGAGAGAGATGGACACGTTCGTCATGAGCGAGCGAGACAGATAGTATCAGATGTATACAAACTAAAAATTATAATTTCAGAAAGGCTCGATTTGTTCTCAGTTAAACTAAACATTAAAATTGCTTACATTTTATCCTTCGAATCATTTGTCTCTGCTCCTCGGGTGCAATTTCCGCAAAAGGCTTTCTTGTTTGTAGCAGTATCGTATTACATCTGCATATCTGTTATCGAAAGGAGTTACAAGTGGTTAAGAAATTCGAGGTCGCATAGACGAAAGGGTCTCGAAGGTTACGACAGGATTCGATGCATGAGAAATTCGAATCAAATTGGAATGAATTTATAAAGAAATTATAAAAATGTTTACGTGACCTTGAGTCGAAGGGCACATCGCTTTCTTTTGGAAAATCTGGAAGATTTTTATTTCTGTCAGAAATCAAAATTGTTGGAGTCATTTTGATTCTCGCCGCTTTATTTATTTAAGCACTAAAACCACCCTTAGAACGGGAATAAATGAAAGAGATGTCAAAAAGGCTGGATTGGCATTGTTTTTCAAATTTGTTTTAAGACAATGGTGACAATTATAATAGGAATTAAAATCTTTTATTATTTCGGTGAAGACGAAGACGCCTTTTGCTTCACGGACCAATTTTTATAATGATTTTCTCTTTCCCATTTTTATTTTAAAATTTTGTTTCTGAGGTGGAAACGATAAATTATTAACGGGAAAAAGGAAAACTTTCTTTTAAAATTCTCTTTTTTTTATTACTTTAATAATAAAAGAAACAAACTGAATTTCAAATGAATTGAAAGCAATAGAAACCAGGGGATGAAAATCTCATTCGAACATTTGACGGCTTTGTTCGATTCGTAAAGAGAAAAAGAGGAGAATTAAATAAAATAAAACTTTCAATAACAGTCCTCGTCTTAAGAGAAAAGCTGAGTGAGCGATTTCGAGGTATCGGCCAGATTTAAATCATCCACATAAATCATGGTCATTACAATGAAAGGGGTGCGGCGGGCTCGTGTTTTAAAGCCGCCGCGTATTTTAGATTCTGTTCGTGATTTTCGAATGACGCTGTGTGAGCTTATCGTTTTTGAAATTTTTCTTTAGGAAAATTTATAGCTCCAGGCTCGTTCGACTCGAACAAAAATTGGCAGGTGATATATCGGTTTCGAATGAATGGTCTTTCCTTAGGCTATTGGCATTGAGAGGAAATTTGTGTTCGCGTTTTGTGTTTGTTAGATAGTAAAAAAATAATCGAGAATTCAAAGTTTGTATAAAGATACAAATACATTTGGGTTTAAGGAGTGTTATACGAAATTAAGACATAGATTGTGTCATACTAAGCAAACCATAGATAAGAGGAAATTTTTAATGAAAAATATTAAAAAATTTTTTTGGTACTAGGCTAAGTCATGGACAAGCTAGTGCAGACATTTAAAAGATGACTTGATGATCTTTCTGAATCACCCATGTATGGTGTCATCATGTGCCCAGAGCTAATCATTTAACAAAATAAGCTATTTATACAAAGTCCATGTTTCTGCTTAAATATTACTACCGATGCCACCTTTATTAATCTTCCTCCCAGCAGACTCCAGAATCATTTGGTATTTCTCTGCTTCGCGCTGAAGGAGATGTCAAGTTACTCGCTGCTGTAGCTATCTGTCTTAGTGTCTCTTGTGCTCTTTATTTCTTTTTCTCGTTACATAAATCTTTGAATTCCTTCATCTCCAACAAATAGTCTTCCAGATTTTCAGCTCCTCCGAATATTCTAACACTATAGATACATATGACTTACTTAATGAGTAAATCAGCAGGTCACAGCCGTAAAAAACAACACTCACGAACAGCCTACAGCTCTCATTCAATAGACTGAGAGCTATAGGCTGTTTGTGAAACTCTGGAAGTTTCAAAATCCTGTTACCTCATGAAATACTTATGGGTTGAGTTATCTGTTTAAGAGTGCTCTATGTCAGAGTTGAGTGTATTGTGAGACATAGTGCACAAATTCCGAACGACCATAAAATTTACTGAAATAAAATTATATACAAGAACATCTATAAAAAACAGCACAGTTGTTTGGATAGTCGTTCGAGTAACTTCGCCGATTCGTTGTACTGCACTGACTATCAATTGGCTATTCGCTGAAAGGAGTCTACATCAGCGAAATTAAATTTAGGGGTCCATGAAATGAAAATGAGTCCACGATAGTCGATCTCAACAGTATACTGATAGTACCTATTTACTTACATTGTACTATTTTATAATATAAAACCATATATATTATTTGTAAAAGTATCCATGAAGTAAAAAAATTTACAAAAGTGAATACCAGGTAAGTAGGAAGTCTACCAAAACCGAAAAACATGGCAAGGGGTCACAACATAAAAACATTTGGGAACCTCTGGTGTAGACTCTTTCCAACAAGTCTAAGCACGTCATCGGGCAAGTTTCCGTATGTTTTAGTGACTTGTTGGTAACAGGTCCGAGCACACAGTGCTTATAGATTTAATCTCATCTGTGATATTTAAGTTTGCAAATACAACAGCAATTTTACATGTTAAAACTAATTTTTATTTTACAGAGTGGAAGAACACAAATATCCCATTCTAGTGTTCTGTTTATTTCATTAGTATCACAGTAGAAGCAGAAAACAAGCTGAAACGTTTCACCTTAAAAGTGTTTAAATATGTTTAGAGGGAAGAGGAATTCACGAAAGCGGTGTACAAAAAAAAACCATCAGTTAAAGTAAAAAGAGAAAACTCGATTCCTGTTCTCGCGTCCACAAATTAAAAATCGCTCACAGGCGAAAACCCTTTTTAAGCAATTTTGCTGAGATTAATCTCAATTCAAATGTTTTTGCCACTTACTAACGCACACAATTTTGTTGGTCTGGGGTTTCGAATAAACACACAAATGTGGTGAGCTTTGGTTCATTTTATAAATATGACACACTTTCAAAGATGATTTATTTCACAAATCCTGCGCACTTTTTCTGAGTGGAAACCGAAGATGCTCTCAGTTGTCGAAATGTCTGACACGCAGCACTGTACTTAAATTTTCTTGAGACTTTTCATTTCAAAATGTTTTTGTCATTTACTAAGGAAATCCTGATATACATAGGAGCACATAGTGTGATTAAAAAATTTAGTGATATCCGGGGATAAGCCCTCCAAGCACGAATTCATATCATCCATTAAAGCAATTAGCCTTTTTAAGCTGTGCATTTGTAAATGATGAAGAAAATTAAGGGATTTCCACACCTTTTCAAGTTCACTAAGTCTGACAATTCACCGTCTAATACCTAAGAAGGAGTATAAATGTATATATTTATGAAGCGGAAAGGAAAAGTAGAGAAGGGCAATTTTATTATAACTTAATTTAAAATCTTTCTAACTGTTTGTACACGATTTCAATAAGAATGGACTCGTTTCTGAAAGTGGTATCTAGCCTAAGTGTTAACTAATTTCAATTTTAAATTTTCGCTTATTTGCGTTTCCAGCTTTCCCGCAAGCCCATATTTTGGCGAAGAGACTAAAAACACGTTCTGCCTTGTCAAGCGAAATATTTCCATAATCTCCACCTGTCTCTCCTTTTTTTTTCCAGCAATATCACGGTGACAATTTTTGCGAATAAACTCTTAGAAATTTACGTAATTTTCTGACACCTCGGATAAATTTATGCGTGCGGAAAACATTTCCACTCCTCCAAAAATGTCTCTGGAAAACTTTCAAATGGATCCAGGACAAAATAATAACAACAAAATTCTTCTAAAATAATTTTTCTGCTCGATTTCGGATACAGTGGGAGCTTGTACCTTATTTGAAAATAGTTTTAGACAGTTGTGACGAATTTCTTTTGGTTGTAAAGATGGAAGAGTGATTCGGGAGCTATTTTTAAACAACGTGATTTCTTTCCTAGTATCGTTTACCTTCTCAAAAGAAAATATAAAGGAGTTTGAGAAGAAAATCGGAGAAAAGCCTTGTTTACCAGCTGTGATCCCATAAATTGAGGAGGAAAAATAAGAAAATGGAGGAGAAACGGCAGAGCTAACATTTGTAACTTTGAAGCTCCAAACTTGGTTGGGCTATTTTTACTCAGGTTATTTTGGTTTTTAGTCTTCTCTAAGAGGATCGAGGCGTTCGAGATGTGGCTCTACCGCCGAATACTTAAGATCTCGTGGAGCGACAGAGTCAAAAACAGCGAAGTCTTACTCCGAACGGGGTAGGAGATAGAAGTTCTCTTTTGCATCAAACTTCAGTGCTTCGGCCACGCGATTAAAAATAGGAAACACCGACTCCTTGGCGAAGGAAAAGGCAACTTGACAGGCGAAAGACCTCATGGCTGAAGAATCTGCGGGAGTGGTTCCAGTTGGACCCTGCATCCCTGTTCCGTATAGTCGCCTACAAAATAGTGGTCAGCGTGTTGATCTCTATTCTCCGTCGCAGAGCGGGATAAGAGGAAGAGAAGACGTTTTCTCTACTTGACTTATATTATTAATTTTGGTAACCGTCACACTGTGTGTGATACAGTAATATAGTAAAATGATATGGAAAACGAAATAAGGAATGGGACTAATGCTTTGCCGTCCTAAGCCTATACCTATTCTCGAACTTAAGCGGCCCTCCGACCTATTTGGTGCGGACAAAGTTACTAACAGAAGTTTACTGTGATGCTGAAAACAGCAATGAAGAGCTTTATTTTGACTCCTTGGATACTGACAATAATATATAAAGTAATTATACTGATTCAAGGCTTAGTTGGTGATTATGAATAATCGCCGGGAATCAAATAACATTTTCCGGATTTATCAGTTTTACCGTAACATATATCCGATATTATTTTCCGATTCACATAATATAAAAAGGAAGAATAGCGTAAGGAATGAAGAAATACTAAATACTAAAAAGAGAGTGAAAACCCCAAAAAAGGCGATTGATACAACGTGGTATGGCAAAAGTGATCACAGGCGATTGATACAAAGTGATCAAGGCAAAATAAAAAAAAATGTTTTTTAATTAGTAACCTCAAATGTGGCAAGTCGTCAACGACCATATTATCCAACCGTTGTCACCATCTTTTTTCCACCTTTTTTTGTTTGAGTTAAATAATCAACCAGACACCATCCCTCTCCTAAAAAAAGGGAAAACAAACAAAAAACATCCTTTGGTTCATTAAAAAAAATTTCGAAACACTGATCAAATTTTTTTTTTAATTTCACTTTACTTTGCAATTCAAATCAAGCGAAACTACAACCTTCGCAATTTGTGTCTGCTGCGAGAAATGAAATTCAAACTTCTCCCTTTCAGTCACTTTTTCAAGAAATATTTTTAATATAATCATAATACTTTATAATTTTGAGTATTTTCGCAATGACTGTTACCCCTAAAGCCTTAATTGTGCATATTGCCTACATTACCTATCATGTTCATTAAACTGAAAATAAGATTTTTGTTGAAGCAATAGTGTTTCCTTCTGCGGATATATGAGCAGAATGGACTCAGGAAGACTGACAGATACAATCTTCCAGTACTTCCTAAAAAGAAAGACAAGACTGGCGTGGAAGATCTAGAAACCGAAAAAGATCTTGTGGAAGTAGGAATCACGAAGCAAGATCTCAAGCAGCGGGGCAAAATGCGAAACAAGCTGGAGCCTCGGAGTCAGACTAAAGACAGAGAAAGTGTGGTTGGAAGAAAGAACAAGTGTAAGGAGTATTGGAGGAGGCAAAAAGAAGTGTTGACGGCGTGGTTCAGGAAAAATTGACGGAAACGGGAGAAAAATGTTTCCTTATACAGGGTGTCCTAAAATTGGAACGCAAAATATGAATTTTTACAGAATGATGGAGTACATAGATTAGAGCGTATGCACTCTTTGCTGAAATTTGCTTCCGCTAAATTTTCACTGGTTTTGAAACATATTCGAACACGATGGTGTATCGTTTAGCGCCTATTTTTACTACCCTAGGTTACCAAAAGTTTATTAAAAATGGCGGGAAATTCAAATCTTGCGATAATTTTGGGACATACTGTACAACAAACATTTTTTTGAAAACTTCCAAACACGACTTAACATCGACAAAAATGTCCACGTGAACCTAAACACAAAATGCGAAGGAATGCAAGTGAAGGAGTCCGTCTTCCTCGATGGTCATTATTGTCCATTCTTTTCGTCTTTAGAATCGAAAAGGCTCTTAGAAAAGGGTTCTTACAAATCTTTTTCTTTTTACTACCGTCCCAACAACACAAAGAGAGAATAACCGGAGCAACACTCGCGGTCCTCGACATGTGCAGCACTTATGAAATATGATCATTAGAGAGCGTGACATTTATATAGTGAACTCCTTTTTAAAGCGTGTAGTATTCGACTCAACCAAAACCTGAGCCCGAAGGATGCTTGGGGATGAAAAACTAAAGAAAACGTTTGGGAGAGTTACCGAGAAGAAATTCTTCCCGGAAACAAGCTATTAAACGTGGGAGTGGTTGCGAATTTAATGAGACACAAACATTACTAAAAGTCGCAAAAGTTGAAAAACTCACCTAACTTTTCATCCTCTTTCTTTCATTTTTTAACAAGACTTTTAATAAATTATGGAAAATCATTAATTAAATGCAACTTTAATTTTCTCTTCTCTATAATAGGCTCCCTGCTAGCTCCTCGACGAGGAAAACCTATATAAGAAAATCTTTTGTTAGGAAAATTTTAATTTTCTACAAAAGCCATCTTGAAATTATTTGATTGAATTTTGTTTTCGTCTTGCATTTTCTTTTTTAATCAACTTATTTATTTATTTAATTTCCGACTATTTCAAATCTCTCAGAGCTTTGCATAAGGCTCATCTTTTCAACAAGGTTTTCTCTTTCTTTTTGAAAATCGATTCTAACTGAACTTTAATTTGAAGTTACATTTGACAAATGATAAATCGAGAAACTTGGACTGGCGTTAAATGACGTCGTTGAGCCATGCGTTGAACACAACCTTTTCTTCTTCCCTGCTCGTAAATAGGTTCAACTAAATTGGTTTGAATGAATTAGTTCAGTTTTTGCTCATAAAAAGGAAATGATTTATTTTCAAAAAGGTTCGACTATTTATACATCTCAATCGAGCCGTTCACTGAACAAATCGATGGCCTTTATAAATGTTGTCGGAAGAATGTAAAGAAACAATATACAATGAACAGTATTCAGTGAGAGAAACATTTTTTTTGGTTGATATTTATTATTTTGGAAAATTTATTACAAATATAAAAAGCTGAGTCAAGTGTCACTAAAGTTTCAAAGTATTCCGGAAGTAGAGTTAATCGATTTGTGTAGTGAACGACTTGGTCACAAAACTCAAAACCGTTATTCTAACAACGCTCTAGTGCTCTGTAGTTGGTCCATTTAAGTCTTTTATAATCATAATATAATAATATGATGCATTAATAATAATTCCACCAAAGTGCAGTTGTATTTATACTCTCCAGGTAAGAGCCGGATGAATGATAACCAATAGGAAGAGAAGATTTTCTTGAAGGGCCAATGGGGCTTAAGGAAAGAATGAATGGACCGGTATAAAAGGTCGGTGGGAGAGTTATTGTTTTTGAAGAAGACAAAAGAAGCGGAACTCTCTCCCTGTCGACGCTACATACTATTACACAACATCAAATTTTTGAAAAATTTCTTTTACCTTGGGCAAACGTTTTGCTTTCTTTCTAGCTGAAGGCGTCCTCCGTGGGTGGAAGTTTAATTTCAGTTCACCGCTATTTAACAGTCTAATTGTCTTTTAACTTCTATTCTTCTTTTCCTTTCTGTAAATTTGAACATGCGTTCATTCATTTGTCTTGTGAACCCTCACCTCGTCTTTTGTAATTAATTTAATCACTTAGCCTGCTTCCTTGACCTGAATAGTTCACTTACCATCCGTCGGAAGTTACGGCTATTATAGTAGTGTTGCACCTTTGACTATTTAAGTTTAATATTTGACATTACTAACATTGTTCGAACAATTTCAAATGATTCATCGACAGATCGGACTGTGATTTTCCAGACAAAGAGGTGTGTGTGGTCCGGGATTCTTGGTTATTATCTTCCTTCTTAGGTATAAAAAGTTTTATTGAGCTTCGGAGGCGAAGAGAAACAAGAGATAGTAACAACAATTCTGAGTCGCAATAAATATTTTGATTCTTAGGGTTCGAACTAACAACCACGACTTAATCAGTCAGGGGCCTCGAACATCACACCACAGGTAGCCCGAGTTGGAAGAAGTACATAACAACACACATCGAAGAACTGTTTGAGCACGCACTCAAAATATTAGGTGGACCGGAAAATAATGTCGGTTCTGGGTTACACCTAATATTACGTAAAGATAAATCAGGTAATATAGGATAATTTCCACTGTAAAAGAAGAAATCGCCAGATTCTTCGATTTATTGCACTGAGTTTGGGTTTGGTTGAGACTACGTTCAATTTACAGTATGTTTCGGTTTTGATTTCATACAGTTCGGATTGAGTTTAGATTCAATAGTGGTTCTGTTGAACTGCGGATTAGTTTGGGTGGCAAACGACGGTCAAGCTTACGACTCTAAGTGTTTGTTAGTACTAAACTGCTGATCAGTTTCCGACTTTAAGAACAGACTCTAGTTTTAAGTATTCTGGTTTGAGGATGTGATCGGTGTGAAATAAATCGCCTTAATTCTTTACCGTTAGACACTAATCATAACACCCACGAAAAGCATAAAACTCTGCAAATGTTTAACATCTTAATTAGATCTAAAGAATTTGACACGTTCAAGAAAGCATATTCTAAGACAGTGGTCGGCAAACTCCTCCACCAAGAGCCAAATATAAACCACACAAAATGGAAAGTCATTCTGGGAGCCATTTTTAAGCTTTGCTGAGACATTTTTTACAACATAATTAGAGCTAAACGTACGCTCCCTTGCTAAATACTGTATATCTTTAACTAAATAAAGCTTAGTATCACACTTATATAAAGATAATATTTAGTTAATAAATAATAATAAGAACCTGCACTGAATATTTTACGAAAGAGCCACACTTTTACAACCTCTGAGACATTCATCTATTCTCTAGATTAAACCCCTCAACTCTTTACTCATAAATTCTAACCAATTTGTATGTATAAACGGGCTTTAGACATTTGAAAGGAACTTAAAATTGTTTTTTGACAACAAATTTAAGGCCTCTAAATTGAAATAATATTAATTTTTTAAATCGAGTAAATGGGAAATTAATTTGAAATATAATAAATCAAAGAGTATTTGGTTTTGTAAAGATCTTAACTTCGTTTTCGAAAAAAAATTTCCCTCCAAAATACTTTCATCTCCTATTTAAGCTTATTATCATTATTATTATTAATTATTTATTTATTTTCCTTCTTTTATTCAATGAATGAAAATGGAAAATGTTGGGCTGGGGGGGAGGAGGGTTTATAATTTGAAAAGTACTTTATACGTTTTGAATCGATTCAATAACCGAATTCGAGAGATATTCTGAAAAATCTATATAATAAAAGTTGTATTGGGAGAATTTTAGGTTTGAAACAAAAATTTTTACCAATAATCTTCTCTTTTAATTGGATGAATCCGCTGAAATTGATAGTAAATATAGTCGTAATTATAAATTTCTTAAGGAAAGTGGAGTTTCTTATAATGGTTTTGACTTATATTTGGAGAATGATGTCATTTTAACGACCGCCATTTTCTTCCAGACTAAAAATTGCTTTTAGGTTTTTGTTTTTCCCTAAGTTAACTGCCACCCATTTCCAAATTGAGATACCAAGTAGTTGTTCTGTCGGGTTTTTTCTGCGGTATGGGCTCTGGTCGTAACTCCAATAGCGGATTGGGGAAATGAAGGAAAAAAGGAGAGAAGAGAAGAGGACGGGGGAAATGGAGGAAAACACAGAAGAAGTGGGGGTCAGGAAAAAAATCTAGCAGAGGAGAAAGAGTAGAAAAGCTAGGTATGACTAGGGAGAAGCGTGTTGCACAGACAAATTTGTGTCGCTTAAACCGTCTATGGTCGTGTCTTTGCCGAGGGAAGTTAGCGGAAGGATGGGTTTATATCATGTAACTCAATTTTTGTGGGTTGAAATTCGATAACAGGTTATTTCCTTAAGCTTTTACCTTTTTACTTTTTTGTTCTACGGTTGTGTTAACCCAAACAAACCTCGTGAAGAAATCAAGGCGCCGAAGAGATCAAGCTCAATTTCTCGACGGAAATCTATTGTTGCTACCAGTATGTGTGCTGTGGTTATATCCTTCGTAGAATTATACATTAATTATGGAATAAATTCATTCTAAAAGTGTGCATTTTTTATGAAAGAGTCAGTGTTACGGAGAAATATTAGAAACTTTTTCGCGAGGAGAATATAATACATCCAAGCTTTTATTTTTAAGCTTTGATTTTGGGCCTGGGTACTCAAAGTGCGGCCAAAGTTCTACTGAGTGGCCAAGTGGAATCGACTGAGTGAAAATTTGTGAAAGGTCGATTGCTCATTGTTAGGTCCCAGCTATAGTGCCTGACCAGTACGAAAATGTTGGGGGCTGTGCTCAGAGACTGCTAACATTGTTTGCCTCAACATATCTTTATGAGGCAATATACAGAAACCGACTAACAGATGTACATACAGTTGATGCCCTGAGGGTGGACTGTATGCGTCGAAAGCCGGACTTGTAAAATCTTTTTTTGGTAAGTCGTGTGGCTTAATCGCAATGGTCACAATGGAAATTTGGCCCAGGAAAGCTTGAGTACCAAGGTTTTAGGGAATGAAGCTGTGGTAAACCCATTGCATGTAGTCGTTTTACTGATCCTGACGCGTGTCAAACTTAAACAGAAAACAAAAAAAGAAAAATTGAAATGAGGTATAAGTGGTTTTGTGCCGTTTACCCCTGAACTGCGGTTCTCGCTTATTAAAATTCATTACAAACTCAGTTTCCTAAAACCTTAATTTAATCAGCCCTGTTTAAACATTTTTCCTCTGAAACTCGATTGGGTCTCCTGCCTTATTTATAAAAAATTTTATTTTGGTTGGTTTAATAAAGTTTAACACAGAGCACACACAACGACCGCAGGCGCGTTTTCGTTTTGCCAAAAAAGAAAAATTTTCTAAATGAGGGCCGGTCATTAAGCATGAGATTGATGGCGATCATTATTAATTTTTAATACTAATTGAAACAATTAATTTTATAAATGAATTCATGGTATCCAGCCCCCTCACCCATGTTGCAGCAACTAACTTAGATGGTTGGAAATAAATTTTGGAAAGGATTCTAAGAGTCTTAGAAACCTTAAGAGAGGGAGGTGGGTTCCTTTCCATCCGACAACAATAAAAGTGGCCTTAAAAGTCCACCCAAGTTTGTTCGAAAGTTTGTCGCTCTTGCCTAAAGGTGACATTTCTTGGAAGGAAACCAAAGTAAATATTTTCTTTTGAAATATGAGAAAATTGGTGAGAGTTAAAACCTCATCGTAACCATGCAGAAAATAAAAATGTTTCACAAGTTAAGATTTTCTAGTAATAGCCTTCATTTGAATGAGATGTATTTATACTATTTTACATAAAAATTTTTCCCACATTTTACATTTTATTCAGAGAGAGAAACTTCATTATTCAAAATTATTAATTTTAAGATAATTTTAAATTCATATTAAATGTAAAGAAAAAAAGCGAGAGAGGGAAAGGGATGGAGTAGAATTCGTTATATGAAAACAGAATTTTTATTTTTTATTTATTTTTTGGTGTGTTCAAAATGTGTATTTACTTTTAAAATGATGAAAGTTGTAATGTGTTCCTCTAGGCCAGGGGTCAGCAAACAAAAAATCTTCAACACTAGTCCGTCTCGTTCTTATTTGTGTTCCAAATAAAACTGTGAAATTAAAACTGAGAGTTTTTGAATACGACAAAATTAACCTCAAATTTCAACCCCCACCACCACCTCTTAGTCTTCATTATTCCCTAACTCACTGGTACTCGAGCTTTTTCAGGCCTTCTCGGGCCTTTACTTACTTTTTAATAAATGGCGACAGACTTAACAATCGACCTTTCACAAATTTTCACTCGATCGGCTTCCATTGAGCCACTCAGTAGAGCTTGGTGAGCAGTAGTTCGGTGCCAACGCCCTAACTCCTCTACTATCTCGTCAGAAGATCTCTCCAAGATCAAGACCAAAATCACTCACAACTTTGGCAGTAGCATTGGTCAGTGAATTGCGCATCATGAAATCATGTTTGAGCTTCCACCAAAAAAGACGGAAGTTCATCCACGAGAATTAACCCGTGCCAATAATAAAAACGTTGAATCCGCACTCTTAAGTAACGAATTAACATCAAATTTGACTAGAAGTCATTCAACTTCAACGGTCACTGTCCGCTGTATTCACGAAATCTAGGTTTTATAACATCCATCGCAAGCTAAGAATAATCTAGAAGCTTCTGAAACTTCGAGAACCTTCTAGAACATTATTCCTCCATAACTTCAGTATGTGAGAAGGTTTTCATCATACCCGGAAGTTTCAAAATCATCTGCGATGGACCTGCAGAAACCAGTTCATGCATTTGTGTGTCAAGGCTTTGCAGGAATTACCTAAGGGCTAAAACCACTTATCTCCAATGTCTAATTTACATGGGATTTCAAAACGTCAAAATAAAACTTTTCTCTTTCAGCCCTTCGGTGCTTCATGTAAAACCTTGACGATCACCAACTTTTCTTCAAGTTGCATAAAAAATAATAAATAATTAAAAATCCAAACAAGGACGCTGGAAGTTAAATACCTGGAATTGTGCTTAGTCGAATTAGCGTGGACCTAAAATTATTGAAGCTAAAAACAGCCCAAAATTTACATAAAATTTTAAGTAATCAGTTCAACAAAATTTTAAAAGAAGGAAAGAAAGAAGAGTGAAGGTAAAAAACTTTATATACACTCAGTATAGTCTAATATAAATACGAAATAAAAAATCTTTGAATGCATATTCATAACCAAAAATTGAATAAAATTTCACATTCCGGTAAATCCGCACAAAATAATTTTTTTAATTACTTTAGAAAAGTTTCAAAAGCTTCTAAAGCTTTTTGGGGTTTATTGTGCTTTTTTCTCAAGCAAATACAGTTTATTTTAGACAGGGGACTCCAAACTACAACACAAACCGTCCAAAAGCATAAACATTTCATCCCACCTTAGACTGTGTATTACTATAATTATGACAATGGTAGAAATGATTATCAGGTGATTTCATTTAATGACCAATTAATAAAACGTAATAGCTGACCTATGTAATGAAGACCTATTAGATTGTAGTTTGCAGTTTATTCTAAGCAAAAGTGAAAACATTTGACTTTTTAATGAAATTTTAATTATTATTAATGAGACTTATGTAGCTGTAATCGTTTTCTGACAACAGTTGGCAGTTATGTATCAATTTCATTAGCGGAAATTATTATAAATGATTTCATTAGTTAATCTGAATTTGGGAGGATTGAGGGGGTGTTGGTTCAAAAACTTTGGACAGTCCTGCTTTAAACGTTGTAATACCAGTTCAGTGCTCTGCGTTTGAATCTCGCTTTGATAATTTGAAACTTTTTCCGGGTCCTTTTCCTACTGTGAGGAAATTATTCAAGCGTTTTGGCCTTGAAGTATGCTCTAAAAAAATTTTCTGAGTCTTCCGAGCTACCATCACCATCTTCTCCCAACAGTCAAAAAGTTAGAACGATAAGAACGTTCAGCCATTTCGTTGCATGTTGCTAACAGCTTAGTGTCTGAAAGGAGATTAACTGAGGTCGAAGCTCGTGTTAAAGGTTTCTTAAGTTCGCTGAATTTCAGTGAGAATAAGTTTAAGAGGCGGGATGGGGGAGGGGTACGGACGCGGCAGGATAAAACGCTAATTAATAAAAATATTCGCGATTCCCTTTTGACGACTTTCAAAGTAATTACTTCTAAATTTTCCTAAGTGGCTTTTCTTTTATGGAATATTAAAAATTTTCGACGTAAAAATTTGAAAGTTTGTTAGCTTCCGTTATTCTTATACTAATATTTATTAAATGATATTAACGGCTTGAATATTGGGATATTAAGCAAATTTGCTTTGTCGGCGTTTTGCCAACTTTTGAGAATGATGACATCTTTGTGGATAAAGGTTTAAAGTATTGAAAATTTTCAAAATATTAGGAAAAGTTCTCTCATCGTTAATTTTAACTAAAGATAA
The DNA here is from genome assembly GCA_016920875.1 of Columbicola columbae. Lineage (NCBI taxonomy): Eukaryota > Metazoa > Arthropoda > Insecta > Psocodea > Philopteridae > Columbicola > Columbicola columbae. The sequence continues at coordinate 5,698,151 of JADMLL010000001.1, read as the reverse complement.
CTTTATTTGATCAAACTGGTAAGTCGGAATATTTATTTTTATTTATTTATTTGACCTCTTACAGCAGGGGTATCAAACTCGCGGCCCAGTTATTATAACCGACGCGTAGTAAAAATAAAAATAGATGTGAGTTGAGGCAAAACCAACATTTAAAATTATAATATACTTTATTTATGAATTATATGGATCATTTTAAGCAATAAATTAACTATGTGTATGTTTACTACAATGTACTATTCAGAATAAAAATGTTTGTTTCGATGAACATTGATTTTTTGGAGGCCCAGTTGACGTTAAACATTGTTTATTTGGTCGAAGTTAGCTTTTGAGTTTTACACTTCTGTCTTACAGGCTAGTTAAAAATAAACAAAGCTCACCATAACAAAAAAACAAGACAAAATATAATATATGTAGAGAAGTAATAATTCTGCGGCGAAACCGACTCGAAATACCAGAATGTAGGAAAACAAAACAAAAAAATGAAATCTCCAACAAATCCGGTTCGAAGGACCATAAAAATTTTCGAGTAAAAAAAAAGAAACAAAATATCACTTTACCTTTGTTAGACTCGGTTATCCACTTATAAAATATTCCCAAATCCTCAAACGAGGATGAAATATTTAGAAGAAAGAACCCCTAACCTCAAGTAATCATGGAACTCCAAAAGCGGGAAACGATAACCTGACCAAAATGCCAGGCAGTCAAACAACAAACTTGCAGCAACTCTGTGGACAAAAAGTGAAAACGATAACCTGACCATATGCCAGGCAGTGGAACCACAAAAGCGAGAACAAAACAAAGCAAAAGCGATCGCACAACTTACTACAACTTTGCAAGGAATCTTCAATCTTCCTTTGGATTCCTTGCATGTAAATACTTGCTTCTTTTGCAATTCACAAAAACCTCCTATCGTGAATATATATTCTACAATATATATAATTTAAATATATAAACATACATACATCTACGGTTGATGGAAATTGGCTAATCTCAGTTGTCTGACTGGGGTGAACCATTCCAGGTTTCTTCCTATGCTCTCCGAGCTATTTCCTATCAGCTCTGGAGTGGTACCCTTCGCTCCTGGTTCGATGTTCTCTTATAGTCGGACAGCTAAACAAGATGTAATCCATCTCGTCTGCCTCCCAGTACCAATCTCCCAACTTTAGCTATGCTTTAAGCTTACTGATATGTTTAGCTGGATTGAAAAATATTTTAGTGAGGGTAACTAAATTTTTATGGTATCCTACAAAGAAGCAGCTAAGGGTTGTAGAATGAATGGGTTAAAGAACAGTTCAAATTACAAACATTTTTGAAGCAAATTCTGATGCTTGAGAACAATCTGATTATTTATGAAATACACAAGCTAATGAGGTCTTAAGTGAGGTTATTTAAAATCGGCAACCGGTTGTAACAGAGCCGTACTCAAGAAACCAATGAACCGTATTTTACCGACCACTGCTATAAACAATTAACCTAGTTAAGATGTTGTGGTTGGAGTGAAGTGCAGAATTGGGCTACAGAACGGATGCAGCTAGTTTTTGCAACATTCAATCAAAATATGCTGTATATATTATTGTACTCAATCTTCGATAATCGTTAAATAATGGAGTTGTGTTGATAAATACAGCACAATATTACAATATTGTGATGGTAAAGATCTTGGTTCTTAATATCGAGCAGATTTTCTTCTTTTTTTAGCAAAAACTTTATTTCCTCTTAAGTTTATACAACCTCCAGACTCCTGGATATTCTTAAACCTTTCTGTCTTACTGACTATAACCGTCTTACTCTGTTCTCTGAATACAACTGACTTTCTCAAGTGTCTAACTTCAACTGTACTTCTTGAGAGACTAACTACGACTGTACTGCTCGACTGTCTTTCTACGACTCACTCAATACGGCTGACTTCTACGACCAACTAACTATCGATGACCAACAAGATGACTCACCGATAGTCTATATGTTTCTTTCACCCCAAACATCTATTGTCACCAGCCTCTGGTAATCCTCTGTCAATCATGATAAACATTCCTTCTACTCATCATCACTCGATGATCGAACCAGTGTCCAACCACTATTGCTTCAGTCATTTTTAACAACCCCAAACTTTAACTGGTGAGTAACCTGGGTCACTGACATCCCGGGCCATTACAAGATGATGGAGTATTAGTGACCAAGCCCCATAGTAAAAAATGCTCTGACTGCTTTAAAAAATATACTCGGTATATATAATAATTCAAAATTATTAACAAAAACAAAGACTGAGATAAAATGAAAAAAAGAATGAGGAGGATGGATGGGGGTGAAGTGACTTCCAACATTAATTACCTTATTCCGCCATTAAAATGTAGAAATTTGCTTTCACCACATCAAAAAAACAATAACGACTCGATAAAATAAAAAGAGGAAAAAAGGGCATTCAGTTGAAGATTAAATATTCTCATTTTGAAAATTTTATCTTGTAGCAATTTTGTTTTTCATGTAATTTAATTTTTTTTTTTTTTTCTCTTTAAACATCCTCTTGGCGAAACAAAGACTTAAGCCTGCTTTACTCGTAAACAAGAAACGAGCCAACTTACTCTAGAAATTAATTACAACTTACAGCTTCAATTTAGCAGTATAAGTTTTTCAACGAACAGTTCCTCTTCTTATCCTAGATTACTTCAAACTTTTCTATTTATTTAAGGATATATGATTATTGTAAATATTTAACGACATCGTACAAAGTTCCTTTGATTCGTTTGTAGATGTTTTTAGGATCTTAATTAAAACCCAAAATTACAATGACAAATACAGAATTATGAGAGATTTGTGGTCTGTACGATGGAAGTGATGTAGTGTGGAGTCACTGCCTTAATATCTTCTAATATTTTGTAGTTTCTCAGGTTCTTCAAGTGATCCAAGGTAAAGTTAATAATACGTGAATTCAAGTTATGTTATACGGTAATTCTGTTACAATAATTGTTTAATATAATAACTAACGCCGTTGGAATGGTCTAAGTAAAATATATTGAATGTAAATTAACAAACTCGGGTTACTCTAACCATCACCACAATACTCACTTTTGACCTCCCAGTTGTTTACTGACGTTCTCCGCCAATTTAAGTCGCTGACATAAATATATATACTGAAAACGTATGTTTTCGTTATCTCACAGACTATAAAAATCATTCCCAAATGGGTCTATATCGACTCCCAAGGGTCTATGACAGCTTGCAGGGGGTCTAGGTCGGCGAAAAAATGATTTAGGGGACCGTGAAATGAAAATGGAGGTCCACGATAGTGGATCTCAACATATACTGATAGTACCTACTTATTTAAATTATACTATCTTATAATATAAAGACATATACATTATTTATAAAAGTACCTATGAAGTAGGAGGTCTACCCAAAACCGAAAAACAAGGTGTACGACACAAAAACGTTTGGGAAGCTCTGATCTAACATCACTCCAATCTATTATCTAGTCTTCCACAAATCGAGACAAAAAAAGATGAACCTAACCGTTGTCAAACCTTCAAACACATCTCTGTTAGGTTCATCTGTAGTTCGCCTTAATCCCTGTTTGTGACAATAGAGGCCTTCACCAAAATTAGGTAACCTATTAAAACAGTTTGGTGCGTTAAGTTCAGGATTTGTTGTAGTGTGCTTGTGGACTGAGTATGTCAAAATGGCAAATACCTTCGAAGTTCTTGATAATATTATTGAAAAAAACTCTTAAGAGATAACTAATACGGTTACACATTGTAGATGTGTCACTGTTTCATTTTCATATTAGTTACCTTAGTTATTGTAAGGGGCGGATTTTGTGTTATTAAAGAAGAGTTGAGGTCTATTGACTCGACTACTGATACACGAACCATAGGATAAATGACACGTCACAATTTAGGTTCGTATTTAACATAGTTCCTTCGTAATTTATCTTATTACAATATTTTGTTTAACTTGGTATCTTAACTCTCGGTCAAACAGTAATTTTATAATGAAATTGTTGTCGTAGTAGGAACACACGATGCTGTCAGTGAACCGTTCGTAACAATGTTGAGGAATTGAATTAAGGGAATTGAATCCGGAGTTATAGTGAAATTAAATCACGGACAACAAAGTTAAAAACTTTTCCTGGAGCCACTAAAAATATATATATGTAAGTTGGATGTAATAAAATTGTTGTAATTAATTAGGTCGACGCAAATTTATGTAAAAAAATTTACATATAAATAGCCTATGACCTAAAAAAAATGACGATGTCTCGAAGACGACCTAAAAGACACTAACTTCACGACTCCATAACACAATATCCGTAACCGCATCCTCCCTCTCCTGACTTTTATTTTATTTTCTTCTTTCTTATTTATTAATTTTTTATTGTTTTTCTATTTTATTTTGAGTTTTTTTTCTACTCTTAGTTTTTATTATTTTTCTTTTAGATTTTTATGTCCTCTCCTCATATTTCATTTATTTTTTCAATTATTTTCTGAGGTCGAAGCGTTGTAATCTTATACACTTCTCTCGTCATTTATTTAATACGATGGATTGTAGTAGATATGTTTGTAATGTGTTGGGATTTGATTGTCTCAGCGACAGGCTATTGTTTGGAAGAGTGAGTAGAGTCAGTTGGAGTTGGTAGTTGGTGTTTGAGGAGTGAAGTTTGTAGGCTTGGTCGTAAGAAAATAAAATAGCTGTACGGTAGCTGTTAGTTTATTTATTATGCCTAAGTCTTTTTATCAAGTTCACTACAGAGTAAAGCGTAGGTTTGTGAAAAACTCATTTCATATAAAATGTATATGTTTTGAAAATTTGTTTCACGAATTAGATCATCTAAACTTTCTTCGGGTTTCCATATACTGTCCCTATTGGTACAGGCTTTCTACTCATCTGTCAAAAAGTCTGTCGACTGAAAACTCCTCTTCCAGATCTTCTAATTCACCTGGTTTTGATTTTATTCTGGTTCTGGCAGTATAACTTCATAGAACTAAGATGGTAGTTTACCAGACACAGTTCACTTAACAATAAAACTGCTGTACGACAGCGATCTTTCAAAATAATGCACGGTTTTGAGCAAAAACTTATTTTTTAATGACTTTAGGTTCTAAATATATGATGACCAGAACCACCAATGTCCTGAACTCCTTAGTGTTCTGAATTTGGGGTTTTTAGAGGACATCCAAACACGGTTTCCCAACTCAAAGGAATGGTCACCAAAATGGGTACCGTTAAACCAGCGGAAAAGTGAAATTAGGGTACCAGAAATCCGAGAGTTAGTGCTATGGCGTCCGGACGTCTAATTTAGATTTTTTCCTGTCGGTTCTGGGGTGCAATAATTTCAATAGAAGCCGGCGTTTTTTCGAGATTCTTGTTTACTAATCTTATCTTTAGTTCACATGTCTTTGGGCAAGGTTTTTAAAAACGAAAAGTTTCCACTTTGTCATTTACTGTTAGTTAAACAGAACACACAACAATAACTTTGAATCCACAATACATCCATGAACGCATTCGCAATAATTTCTTAATGGCACCAAAGTGGAGCCACTGGCATTTAGCCAACTGTTTTTCATGATACTATTGTGGGCTATATGCCGTATGCCATAGTGAATAGGAAATCCCAAGAGTATTCTGCCGTTATCGGGGGTCATTGACACAACAAGGGTAGTTTTCACCCGAACCCAAGTCAAGAGTCAGAACTGTGAGAGTTGTTAGTCGAGAGTCAGACAGAGTTTCAAGTGTAGTCCAGAGTGTAGTAGTTGTAGCTCAATGTAAATCCGAATATCCAGAATCGTTACAGTAATCCGTAAGGCTTAAGAGTGAAATCCTGTTGGTGTTGAATAGTTTAGGAACATATTTACGCTACATCGATTTGTCGAATCGTGTCATGGAATATCCCTGTAGTGGATACCCACCCAAAATTTCACAAGTACCCCACACGCCATCGTCCTCTAAACAAACAAAACTTTTAGCCAGGGAAGTAATTTCTAGGAGCGTGACAGCGATTTAAAGTGACAAAATACAGGTGAAAGAAGAAGCTGAAGACATCAAAAACATCAACAGATCCATAGTCCTTTTTTTAAATGGATATGTATTCAAGCAGAAAGGAATTGGTTATGCGGGAGATGATAACGAAAAGCCCAATTTCTCAGAATCCGTATTTAACAAAATTGATTCAATGACTGTTATATTGTGTTGAGATTCATTCAAATTTTTCCTTTTCATCTTCTCCTTGCTGTTATTATTATTATCCGAAGCGAAATCTGTCAATTGGAAATCTGTCAAGTGGTTTTAAAAACGAAATATTGAGTTCTTCAGATCAAGCATGTAACCCAGGAGAAGAAAAATACATTGTTACAAGAGAGATAAAAGGGAAAGAGAAAAATGGAGATATAGAACAGATACACTTTTCTGTTTAATTGATTTATAGAGTTAATTACGCGATATGATGTCGGCATGGTATAAGCCGTCTCAGTCGTCATTTCCTGAACTCTTTGAGCGCGATTTAATAAGCTTTCCCCAAAAATCTGAATCTCATCTGTGGAAATGAAACTTTCATCTTCTCTGTAAGTATTTTGAAGTTTTCATTTTGCGTCTTAAAGTAAAAGTTTTAAATAATGTGTCTGTTCTTGTGTGTAACTAGTGCACTCGGTTTTAATTAGTGCTGCAGAAAACAAATTTAAAACGATATAATTGACAGTTAAACTTTTCAAACGCTGTTTTGGTTTTTGTGTTCATTTTGGTATACTTTAAGCAAATTTGACTTTAATTCTATAAAAAAAAATGAAGTTTGAACATCGACAGATACAACAGCAAGGTAGCTCCTACAACTGCATGACGACAACACCGTGATGACCCCTTACAACGACTCCGTTATATACTGAAGGGACGTGAGTTCTGTTGAGTGGTTACCAATTGCTTCGTCAGCGATATATTTGTTTGGGGGTTTTTGTGTTTCCTGATGGCTTTTCGGCAGACTGTATAAAGACTGTAATTGACATTAACACGTGTACTTTAAAAATTAATTTAAAATGCGGGATTAATTTTTATTAATGGTCTGGTCGATGAGAGGTAAGCGCACTTGGCCATCATTAGTGGGTCGTGGGCTCGATCCTCCACTCGGATAAATTGTCCGGCGCTCTTCCATATTGCTGAATTCCTGCGTTAGCATAGTTTCCCCCCTGTAAGTCTGACTGCAAAATATTTATTTTATTGAATCGTAAAACAAAATTTTATACAGTTGTATGATTTCGCTTCCCATACTACGGACACACAGCTCTTGGTGTTAACCACGAAGATTAAGCTTTGAGTGTTGACGATTCAAAGACTAGAACATTGAATTAATGTTAATGTGGTGGCTTTAGTAGTTGTATTTATTCCAAGAATGGGCGTGACTAAAGCAATGGATGAACAACCCCCTGTCAGTGGGGATAGACTTCACTATTAACAGGATTTTATCCTGAAGAACTTTGCCCCGAATCCGGGATGTTTTTATTTAGTTGAATTATGATAAGGTTCTAGGACAACTTTTCCTTCAAAGTATACAATCTTTAAACCTTTTGTTTTATTTGAATCTATCCAATTTATAACGAAGTTTATATATTTATAATATAATTATGAGTTTAACTTGAATTATGGTTATGTCCAACAGTGTCTATTCCAATACTCTGTACAACCGAGTCGAAGGCGAAGGAAACGTAACAAAGGAAAGAAAGCAACTACACCTTTGAACAACTCCATTATTCAGGAATTATGAAGGTCTATAACTGGTTCGAATAGGAACAACAATTTTTTCAGGCTTGATACCACAGGAGGATTAACAGTTATACAAAATATTGAGAAATTGACTATTAATAAAGCACTTCAAAAATTAACAGCTAGTCAAAGCTTTGAAAAATCCTTAGTTAGTTAAACCATAGTGATGACAGCTCAAATGAATCCTTTAATTGCACTTACAGTGGTGGCAATGAACCCTGTGTAACTCAAAACCTGACTGATTTAAGTGAAGATGTACCTGATGAAAATGAAATAATAATCCTGCCTACTTCTTCTGTATGGTTGCGAAGAATGGACGCTGACGAGGGCCCTAGAGAGAAGAATTGAGCCTTTGAGATGTGATTTTACCGCTGCATGCTTAGAATAGCTTGGACGAGACGAATGACAAACGCGAAGTGTAACCCGTGGGCAGAGAGGAGTTGCTCTACGAAGTTAAGCGCCGGAAACTGCAATACTTCGGACACATACTGCGAAACTACAAATACAAACTACTCCAGCTCACTATGGAGGAGAAAATAGAGAGAAAGCGACATCCGGAAAACTCCGTGGCACGAGAACCTAAGAGAATGGTTGGGCATGATATCCTCCGCCCTATTCCGAGCGGCAGCATTTAAGGTTCACCAAATGCAAAACCTGCTAACAACAGACCTAAACATGAACTTCTTCATAGTAGGTGTGATAATAAATCCCCAAATATAATTACGAAGTGATTCATTCGAACAATCACGAACCCGACTTAGACATATCTGATTATTGATATTGGGATTCATTCAAAGACACCAAGCTTCGGATGTAAACTGTGCGACAGAAATATTTAACGGCACTCAAAAAACGCAATTTTCTCCTTCCAAATCGATCAACAGAAATAAGCATTCGAAAGACTGGTTGATGATTTTCCCAGATTTTCCTTCAGGCGCTCTGTTACTTGGTGTTTTAGAAATCAGTTACAATCTGACTAAACTCGTGCAAAGTTTGTTCCCCCTGAAGGATTTTCTTATTGCGAACAATCAGATTTAGTTAACATGAAAACGATTAAAAGATTTATTTATTTTCAGTTTCGAATCCGAACGGCGACAACAAAGACATCAAAAAACAAAGGATTCAAAACCGGAAGGATATCTGTACCGCCTATTTACAGTAGCGAGGAGCTTTTTCTCTTAAAACTTGTGTTACCGTTATTTATTGTTCCCACCATTTGTACTTTATCTGCTGAGTTTCTATTTTTTTATCATATCGCAGCAAGAAAGTAACATCATCATGAAATGTTTGGAGTCCGTATATAGGAAAAAAAGGGTTGACCAAAGTTTATTTTGAGGATAAGTCCTTTGTCTTTACCAACTTTTAGAATTTGACCAAATTCACAAAATGTTTAGTCGAAATGCTGCGGTTCTGCGGTCACCACAATTTGTGTTCTGAATTCGCTGTGGTTAAAATAATTAAAAGTTTATTTCCTTCGCTTTGCTGTTGTTATTATAATTCCTTTATTTACAACTTTAAAATATAATTATACGTGTTGCTGTTTATACTAGTAAGTCACTTTTAGGTCTAAGGATATTGGTTCCGGATTATTAGAAATTTGTGAGTTTTGAGGTTTTCGCCGAGTGTTAATGGTAGTAACTTTGTTCTTTTGACTGTTACGCTACCGACTATGTGAATTCATCTTTTTCCACACCTGACTGTAGGAAATTTCGTCTCAAAATTGTAACTCTTCATATACAGTGCGTAGATTATTTTATGTGTTAGGTTTATAGGTCACATACTGTAACGTTTCTCTGTTTGTGTGTTACTTCCTAAGTTATGGTTGTAGTTTTTGATCTAACAATGGTATCCATTTTTCAATTATGAGGATTTTGATCTCAGCGACTTCTTAAGCAAGGCTCATCAGGATGGACCCTCATTCCGAAATTCTTGGACGAACTTCATTTTGCTATTTAACGAGTTACCATCAAAAAGTTTCGTCCCAAAATTGTAACTATTCATACGTATACAGTACGTAGATTGTTTTATGTGTTAGGTTTATAGGTTATATACTGTAAGATTTCCCTATTTGTGTGTTACTTCCTAAGCGCTAGTAGTTATGGTTGTAGTTTATGATCTAACAACAGCATCCATTTTTCAATTAGGAGAATCTTGAGACTTCTTAAGCAGGGTTCATCGGATGGACGCTCATCTCATAATTCTTGGAGGAACCATATTTCGCTGTATAATCATTTATGAACCATCAGAGTTCCACGACAACATGCTGAATCGTCACCATCTTTTCCAACCAGTGACTGTTGATGAGTGTACATCAGTGTAGTTCTTCGACCACAAAAATTTTGTTCCCTCAATCCGGACCGATCGTGTTATAATTCACTCGGTTGACGTTGGCTCTTCAAATACTAACACTTGAATTTTTGATGTTGTGGGGCAGAAGACCTCTGGGTCAGGGGGAAAGGAAGTAAATATTACTCCACAGTAAACACTGTTTATAATAACAAATAGTAATATAAATTAGACTGCCGGCAATCCAACTACAGCACTTTAGCTTCTAGACTTTGTTCTCAATGAAACCGTGGTGTTTGAGGTCCCAAAATCTGTTTCGATCTTCACTTTTAATGAAATTGAGATGTTTTATCGGTTCAATACTATCATTTTCATTCTCCGAACCCTTTTCATTGTTTGCAACTTCTGCCTTCTTTATTAACTTTGGTCTTGTTTAATGTTTCTTGAAAGCTCGTTACAAATCTGTTACGGGAAATTAGAGACAGGAAATTTTTCAGCTTTGTTGAGCGGATGGATTATACTAAAAAACCGAAAATAGAAATTGTTAACATTCACCTAATAGCTTGTTCTATGGTCGACTTATTTGAGAACACATCTTTTCTGATTGAAACTCTCAAATTTAGACATTGAACGTGTCTGATTGTGTAAGAAATTCGTCAAATGTTCGGTTTCAGCGTATTCGGTACCGGAAATGCATCAAAATTTTGATTTGTTCTCTTTTAGGGATAAGAGATAAATGTCAACTGTTACTAAACACCAAAAATTACTGTTCTGTAGGTAATTCAAGCTGAAGCCATGATTAATTATTATTTTAAACCTAATTTGAACCTGAGCAAGATCCATCAACTCCTGCAAGCGTACTTGTATCCCATTTTATTCGAAATTATGCCTCACTAAGGGTGACAGCTCCTGAATAATAGTTGTTGTCTCAGTAACTAAACAAATGAGTTACGTTGCGGTTACATAATACACACCAGTAAGGTTTATGAAACCGCGTTGTAAGTAATGGTTTCGACCGAAACTTCAAATCATGTTAAAACGAGACGGCGTTAGAGGAAAGTTGTTTGTAGTTCTGTTTCAGCTAAATGCACTTCGCTAACAGTTAACGTACGGATCAAATCTTCACTGTCTTTCTTGGTTTTTAAGTGTCAAAGAAATTAATCTCTGATGTAGCCGTTTCTTGGTTGTCGGGCCCAGGGTGACGATGTCGTACGTGCCCTATAAACTTCCTAGCTGTTTGGGCTATAGCCAGAAGTACAGCCTGCTGAAGATGTTCATATATTTGATTCCTATCTTATAGTACCGAGTCGTGTTTCCGGAATAAGCCTGGTTAGAATAACACGGTACTGATCTGCTACTGGTTGTTCTGTCACGTCGATGTTTGGGTATTCCCATGTAACCTTTGCCTGTATCCGACAACCTTCTGGCCTAACTTTGTCAGGACAAATTACAACCGTACTATTGTTTCATTTCATGCGCCGTCTAGGTAGATCTGCTTGGGTGAGGTACTTCCTGCTCAGCATTTTCAGCAGGTGAAATCCCTGCTCTTGTTTGACTCCTTTGGGGGGACTGTGGCAGTTTTTGACCGCCTCCTTGTGGTGGCTGGACTGTAGCCTCTTGCGCACTGTCAACTTTCTATAACCGACGCTGTCATATCCAGCGCCGGCTCCAGACATGTTCTGGTGGTCCCCAGGCAGCGTTTCTTTATTATTATGGTGATATCCGTAAAGGCCTCAAAACCCACAGAGTTAGCAGTATTAGTGAAACATAAAAAAATTGATAAATTGAAAGTTGACAGGAATAAACAAAATGAAGTCGAATCAAGGGATTACAGACTGCAAAAGCGGACATTTCTCCTCTCAAACGAGTCAAAAAAATTTTTTTTTATTTTCATTTATTATGTTTAGAGTTATTTTGAACACTTTGAACCGGAACAAAATAAAAATCCGGCATTGAAATGGCTTTTAAATCCAAATCCCAAAATCACTTTACTTTAGATTTTGAGTTGTTCGACTTTTTGACGGAGTTATCTCAAAAAAAATTTTCATTTTTACCTTTTTCTCTTACCCATACTTGTTATACTATGAAAAAGGTGCTTAGTGGGCTTTATGAATTCGTAAACCCGATTTTGATTATTATCGATTTGTGATTATAAAAAAGTGAACCGTGGAAAGGAATATTAAATTTCAAACGACTATATTAAATTATATTATTTTTATAACATGGATGTTTGCAGGGGGTTTGTTACGTATTGGATGAAGCCAACGTCGTTGTTAGATCGTTGACTTGGAAATCTGTGTCTCTCTTGGAATTCCCAGGATGTTTGAGTGTCTTTGTGACTAATGGAATACCCATTGATTGAAGTAGCAAAAACCGGTTAAAATGAAACTGTAGTGCATAACTTTAATAATATATTTATACTATATACATAAATATTGTATTTTTACAAGCAGTCTTTTCGAGTTTTTCATGTTCAAACACGTTTTCCAGTGTATCATTGAATTATTTATTTATAGAAGTAATTGGAGGTGTGATTCCTAAGTGTTTAGATTAGAGTTGAGAGTTCTAAGAGAGTCAGCGCCTTCTTAGATTTGGAGTTGACACTTTGGCAGCTTTTGATTGGTGACATTTAGTTCGTTTCCAGCATTAGTTGCAGTTATGAATTCGATGATGTTTTTTGTGAGTGACATGTTTTTTCTAACACTTGTAGGAGGAAAAGACAGAGCTGAGGTCTCAATACTAATACTTTTCAAACTCCCTTGGTTTCCATAACTTTCTTCGTCGGATTCTGGTGTTTCTCTAGAAACCACTTTACCCTTGCAGTGTTCGATTTGTTCGTTAGAAATCGATTTCTTCCTCTGAATCTGATTCTTGGGCTTCTTTGAGCTACTCTCCATTAGGAGTATTCGAGATTATTTGAAGTGGGTAACAATTACCTCTTCGTTTCTCGCTTTTACTCTGTTTCCCGGGACCTTGTTACCCACCTACAGGTGGTGAATGCCTCTCTCACTGTCTAGCCTCCCTTTTTTTCTCTTCTCTCCACTGTCTACCTTTCACTCTCTCTGTACCCTATTTTCTCTGTCCCTTGTCCGTCTGCCTGGCCAGGAGAGACCGGGCTTTCCTCCCGTCTTATCAACTCCACTAAAAGAGGCAATGAGGGTTTAGTAGCATAAACACTACTATCACTACTACAGCACACTATCTGGGCCACCTATCTGACTCAGATGCCTTTAGAAGGTTCCCCAACTTCCTGTAAAAAAAAGAATTACTAACCATAACTTTTTTGACGTGGCACAAGGAACTGTACTGTGTCTCACAGATGACTACTGTATTGGCAACCTGTATTGTGTCATGACAGTCCTAGTAATACCAGTAAATACAAAAAATGTCGTTTATAGTTCAAGACGATGGAGTGTTTATTTGTTACTGTACATAAATATATTACAGAAACGGTGTAACTCTCAGTGATTTTAAAAATGGTTTATGTCGGAATTAGGTGTATTGCTGAGACAAAGCACGTGAAACCCCGAACGAAAATAAAATCTTGCCTCTTTTGTGGAGGAACCACAGCCAAGGAGTAAAAACCTCTGGGTTAGAGTGATATTCCGTAAACATTCCAGACTTTTTTTACGCGGTTTGCATTACACCTTCCAAAAAGCTATGTTAAATTCAACCGTTCTTTGAATGAATCACATAACCAGTGATCACAAACAATACCACTGAAATGAATCAGCTTCAATGAACTCAACGCCACACATACACACCATTATGTCATTCATAAAACTTGCGAAAAGGCTTTTATCAATGGACCAGCGATCAAGAGAGCCTGCTTTCCACCTTTTTGATCTTCTTTGTGCACTTTCAGATAGTAACTGTTGGGAGAAAGCATTTGACTGGTTGAGCAGTCCTCTTTTTTCTTTGTCTCTCGCTCGACAGGAAAAAAAGGAAGAATCATTATAAAAGGGATGACGGGAACGGGTCCGAGCCACTGATGAAACAGATTGAAATTTATGAGTTTCGCAAAATAAACGAATGGTATCTAACGGTTTTTTGCTGTTTGTTCCTTCAGTCACGAGTCTTTTGAAATCCTTTGTCGATTTCAAAAGACGCGTGAGAAGCATTCAATAAAGTGAGAATCGTCTCGTTTTATTAATTAGACGTTTTTACGAGAGCTAAAAAGGTTCAAAACTTTAATAATCGACTGTTTTTCCTGTAGTAAATGAGACAGCGCCTTTTTTTAAACCGGTCACTGACTTATAAATTAAATTTTCAAAAGCAAAAGGGAAGTCCCGAAAATTTGTTTTTGTTTTCTGGATGCGTAGGCTCTGACATGACGACTTCTAAATGCAAATTCCTTTGAAATTCTTAAGCAGTGATTTGGGGGGAAATGCGGGCCTCTTGTCTGAAATAAGCTAAATAAAATATGACAACGTGAATTTGTGCATATCAAACAATGGAAAACTCCAAACTGGGGGGAAAAAATTTGTTTTAATAAAATCCAGATTATTGTTGAGTTCAAATGTATTTTCCATTTCCTAAAGGAAAATGAAAAAATGGGAAAAATAAAGTTTTGAGAAATACGCTCGAATCGAATTACTCAATGTTGTTTCTTATAAATTTGACACTTTTTTCTTGGAAGGGAAAGAACTTGTTCAATTTGATAGAGATGCGGAATCGATTTCTCAAAAGAAAGTTTTGTTAAACTGTAATTTTGTTGGTGTTCCTCACAAAAAGTGTCCATGAAACGGGAAAGTACATTTCAGTTATGATTTATACAGGCTGTACTGGTTTGGTTGCTTGGTCATTTCAATAAGACTCATTGATATAATATGATAATTGTGAAGAAGAAAGGGGAATTGATAAGAAAATGATAGTTGGAGGACTAGCTAGACATGAAGTAGTTATGTCAAAAATTTAAGAGTCAGGATTTGGAGAACCAACGTCAACCGAGTGGATGATAACGCGATTAGTCCGGATTGAGGGAAAAAAATTTTTTGTGGTCGAAGAACTACACTGATGTACACTCATCAACAGCCACTGGTTGGAAAAGATGGTGATGATTCAGCATGTTGTCGTGGAACTCTGATGGTTCATAAATGATTATACACCGAAATATGGTTCCTCCAAGAATTATGAGATGAGTGTCCATCCCGATGAACCCTGCTTAAGAAGTCACTGGGTTCAAGATCCTCTTAATTGAAAAATGGATGCCGTTGTTAGATCATAAACTACAACCATAACTACTAGCGCTTAGGAAATAACACAAACAGAGAAACGTTACAGTATGTAACCTATAAACCTAACACATAAAACAATCTACGTACTGTATATGAATAGTTACAACTTTGAGACGAAATTTTTATCGATACAGTTGTCTATAAAGTATGGACGAAAAAATGGTGAATTCACGTGGTGAGAACAGTCAAAAGTTACTAACATTAAAACCCCAAAAACCTTAGAACTCACCAAGAAATACAGTAACACTAACAAAATCGCTGTGACAGAATTGTGGGATGTTACTTTAGAAATCACAAGGTAGTAACCTTGGTATATTTGCATCAAGACGAGTTACAGTAATAATGGCACAAAACCAAAACGCGGTTGTATTTACTGTATATTCGCCAGATACGAACCGGATGAATGGATAGCCAAAAGAAGAAAGGATTTTTGGCAAAGGATCAATGGGCTTCCAGCAAGGAATGAAAGATTGACCGGATAGGACGCGAACGGTTATTGTTTTGGAGAAGAACAAAAGATGCGGAGCTCTACACCTGGTGACGCTACTGAATAATTAGAATGAGTTACTGACCCAAATCAACTCGAAGAAGCAGTATCGGTTATAGTAAAAAAAATCATGACCACTTCGTGAAAACATCGACCAAAGTATGATATAAACTGTTGATTTCCAATAAATTGGATATTGGTCAATTCGCGAACTGACCGATGATGACCATAACATGTACAAAATTGAAACGACTTTCTTGTACAGTTGGGTGAGAAATGAGGAGTGAAATTAGTGAGTTTTGGGATTTTGAAACGTGATAAATGATCGGGCTTGAAAAAGGGTTGTTATGTCTGTGGCTGATTGACTGCATAGAGGAAAGTAGTTTTCAAAAATTTTCAGAGGTGTCTTCGTTACTGGTGCAATTAGAGAGGTGGTAACTAGAACCGAGCCTCGGAAGAGTTAGATTCTTCATCTCTTTGTTTTCAAACATGTTCGACAACACGGTAGTGTCCAAAATCCGAGGCCTAATAACAATGAGCTTTTAGGCATCGGTTAAGATTTAGCCATTTTATAGAATGTATCGTAAATCGATGTATTTCAATGGTTCAAAACAGTTAAAGTTTAGTTGAAACTTTTTTTTTGGCAAAGTTTGATAAAACCAGACGGCGAAAAAGGCGAACTACGTGAGAAGTAAACAGCTGTTCTATCCTCTGACAAAATAAAAAAAGTTTTTATTTTGCAAAAACTGTCAAAATTGTTTTTTTTTAGTCAAAATGATCATCATTTTAGAACTTGTAAAAGTGATAGAACAATCTTCTCCTCTATCAAAAACATGTGAGATTAGTAATATTAATAGTTAAACAGGAAAATAATTTTTATAGACATATGTGGTCTGTGATAAGAATAATAATGGTTGCTGATGGTTACATGAAAATTATAAACTAATATTAAAAATGCCAAAGTTTTTGTACTCCCTTGCTAACTACCACCTGACTCCAAGCATGAGACACTATGTAGTTGTTCAGACTAGATGTGATGGGTTGTGTCTGGGTAGCAGACCATGGTCTTACCCCAGGAATGGTTTGAAGGTAGCCAAAGGAGGACTGGAGTTATCTGAGAAGAGGTAGGATAAGGAAAGAAAGGCAGAAGAAGGAAAAGGAGATGTGACTAAGAGAAGCGCGTTTGGGAGTCAAGTGGTGGGAGTCATGTCTTTGGTCATGGGAGTCAGGAGGATTTGGGTGGTTCGCCAATCTGGAGGAGTATTTGTGAGTGAACCTTTCAATTTTCCTTCTTTACAGAGGAGACTCTTAGGTAATCGCGGATGATTCGGTTAGGAGCATTTACCATGATTCGAAGGGTTTTCGAAGGGTTTTAGGTTAGAATCTTTCGAGGATCTCAATGTTGGAATTGGCAGAGGAACCCCAAACCTGGATCCCGTAGGTTCAGATGGGCTTTATGATGGAAAAGCCAAAATAATATAAAATAAAAATAATTCCGAAGATTAAAATAAGAAATATGTTAAGTAAAATGAGTTACCTCAGGTTTTGAAACAAATTTCTGGCTTTTAGAAAACATAAATTTTACTCAGTTCTCATTAAGCCGGATTTAAAATTATTTTTTCTAATCACAGGAACAAAAAAATTGTAGAAATGCGTGGGAGGTCTGTAGCGTAGTGGTTTAAACGCCAGACTGAGAAGTTATAGTCGCGAGCTCAAATCCTGTATCCTGTTATACGCAAAAACGGGATTAAAACTCAACTGGAACTAATCCTTGGGACACATTAAAATTATTAAAAATTTGAGCTTTAAATTTGTTCTCAAGAATAAAAAAGGCAACAAACTTTTTTCACGTGAACTGTTTTACCGATAATTTATCGTCCACACGGTAGAGAGTCAGCAATGCAAAATAAGATGATTAAGGCGAGGATTTCATTTTTTAAACATAACTTCCGGAGTAAATCATCAAGAAACAACAGTTAGAGTAGATGTTGTTTGTTTGTTTTTTTTTATAACTTATATTCACTGAGTTTTCTCATTAACGAGGAAAGCTTAGCCTTTTTTGTGATTTCTTTCTTTCTCTCTCCTTTCCTTTCTCTCTTGATTTCCTTAAGTAACCATTTGTATGTATATCACATAAAAATGGAAGGCAAGGCTATGCAATCGTCCTCTTTCTTGAGACTTATTTTCTTTTATTTTTTTCTCTCTCTCAAGTTTACAACAGAAAACAAAGTTTGGTTTTATTGAGAATATCGGATTCTCACATAAAATCAATAAATTTGTTTCGAATTTTTATTAAAAATACGTTTCCAAGTAAACAAAATTATTTGAGTAAAACAAAATTTTTTCTTTATGAACCGTTATTACTAAACTTATTTACATTAAGCTGTTTCGATGTAAATATCATTTTAGTCCTCTGGATCGAAATCGGTTTTCCAATTTTTAAAAGGAATCTTTTCATGATGGCGGCCACATTTTCGAGAGGTGGAATGATGTATTCACACGGATGTCACTGGCAACTTATTAACATCCCGGTCATTTGTTCTGGATTTGCGGTTAATAAATTTCGGGGGTTGGTCGGTTGGAAGTGATGGTTGTTGCTATTTTCGGTTTCCGGTGACTCTAATTTGTCCCTTCCGGTTGGTTCCGTTTGGAACTTGACCAAGCGGAAAAATGGTTTGTAAATGGTCGCTTTGTGTTCGCCTTTGGTTGTGTTAAAGCTCACTGCTTAATTATCATCTTTAGAGTTTGTTTTGAACACCTGTTTTGAACGTCTTTGACTCTTCGCGATTTCCTTCTTAAAGGTTACCGTCTGAAATAGTCCGAGTATTCGACAACAGTTACGACGAGGTGGGAGTGAGTCTAAAAGGAGTTGCGCAATCGGGATTGGCTACTAACTTGAGTTTGAACTTATTTCTTAATAACCGCACGCCAGAGCCTTGGTATTCAAGCTTTTTCTTTGCCGGGCCAAATTTCCATTGTGACCATTGAGACTGGACCACACGACTTACCGAAAAAAAAGATTTGACAAGTCCGGCTTTCGACGCTTGCACTCCACCCTCAGGGCATCATCTGTATGTACATCTGTCAGTCTGTTTATATATGAATTTTCTGTATATTGCCTCATAAAGATATTTTGAGGCAAACAATGTCAGCAGTTTCTGAGCACAGACCCGAAAATTTTCGTACTAGACAGGCACTGTAGTTCAGATTTGACAATAAGCAATCGACCTTTCACAAACTTTCCCTCAATTGGTTTCCCACGGGACCACTGGGCCACTCAGTAGAGCTTGGTAAGCTCCATGCGTCCCACCGGCCGCAGTTTGAGTACCAAAGCATTAGAGTTACCTCTCGATTCGTTGTAATACACTGACTCCAGCTGGTTGTGTGTTTCATTTATATCGTTCGGGAGCCTTCTTCATACAAGTCTCATCGCGTCATTATGCAAGTTTCTGCACATCTTGGGACTTGTGAAGAGTTTATTTCATAAGTAATGCACACTTGTCTTATGAATTCTTTTTATAAATAGTATACTCTTGTAAGTGTGACGTGTGAATATACCCCTTACGTGGACCAGATTGGTTAGCCAAATGAGTAGAGGGCCTCCAGATACCCAAATACACAACCAACAAGTGGACGAAAACAAACATCTGCGAAGTGTATAAACCCCAGAAGCTCTATCACACCTACTCTTCAAAAACCCAATATACACACCTGTGAGAGAATCCTAAATAAACAAATACAAAGACCTAGACATCCGCGAAGAAGAAAATCTGATAAGCCTTTTAAGAAACCTCGACGTCGAAAAACAAAAAATATATACATGTACATGGCGCAAGCTCTGAAACGAGTTAACTCGGAGCTGGCAGTAAAAATATTAACATCTCAAGTGTGTCGATATTCCTGTGTTTCGCACACCTTACAAGACATTTCCTAAATAAAAACGAAAAACCGTTCAAAAAAGAAAACCACATTCGCACACTCAGCTGGAATCTTGTTCATTGTTACAACAGCGTTTCCGATTTTCCAAAGAAATTCCCTCTCAAAAACAAATAAAAGAAGTCACGAGAACAAAACAATTCGGAAATCTCCCACCGAAACAAAAAACAAACAGAATTAATGGAAACGTTAATGTCGAACCAAAACCAATGACTCATCGAAGAAAGAAGATTAAACAAACGTCATCTTAATCCATGAGGAAAACAAAAAAAAGTTTTAATCGTGCACTCAAAACAACAACAACGTAAAACTGAATAGAAAAATAACAAAAAGCCAGTAAACACATCAAGGACCTGTAACTGAGAAAGAGAAGAAAATGTGTGAAAACAAAGAAAGAGAAAGATGGAGAGAGAGAGAGAGAGAGAAAAGCAAGTCATTTCAAACGTTCCAGGCGATAAAGTAAATATAATTATGTTCTCCTAAATTTCCTACGGCTTTTAGCTGAAGGTAAAAATGTCTTACAGAGAGTTTTATCGCTGAAATCAAAAGAAAAAAAGGGAAGGGAAGGAAGAAAGTAAGAATCTACTTTGTCTACAACAAATAAGAAGTAGTGTGGTAGAGAATTTGATAGAGAAAATGGCGGAGGGAAATTAAAATTCTGTTTTTATTTCAATATTGGTTTTTTCTGAGAGAGTGAGAGAAGAGGAAAAATTTTTCTAAACGGAAGGAAAACGCTTTTCCCCGTTCCAAAAGGTTTATTGTTTTGAAAATTAAGAATCCTTGTAATCATGAATATTGTGTTGGTAGAAACAAAGGGAGCCATGTCAACGAAAACCCGTGTGCTCGTCTATTTAAAAAAAAAATAAATAAAAAGAATTGTAAACAGAAGA
Organism: Columbicola columbae; assembly: GCA_016920875.1. Classification (NCBI taxonomy): domain Eukaryota; kingdom Metazoa; phylum Arthropoda; class Insecta; order Psocodea; family Philopteridae; genus Columbicola; species Columbicola columbae. Next base: position 5,677,575 of record JADMLL010000001.1, on the reverse strand, counting down.
GAGGAAAGAAGAATGCTGCCGCCATTGTTGACGGAAAAGAATTCAAAAATGTTAAAAAGGTAAAAAATAAAAGTTTCGACAATGGAGAAATGCTCAAAAGCGTTTTGGTTTTGTTCGATGTCGGGGGTAGCAGGGGGTAGGGGGTTGAATTGTAACGAAAATACGTTTTAAAAAGTTTTGTTTTTAATCAAGGGACTTGTTTGAAGAATTTAATTTCACAAAGTCGACAACCATAGTCATTTCTGAGGCTGTCATCACTCGGGAAAATGCAACCTTCCTCATGATAATTTATTTATTTTCTCTCTTTTCTAGTTTCCTTATTCGCGAAATGGCGGAACGGTATTTTTCATCCGCGTTTGTTAAATTTAGAAAGGTGGTAGTGGTGCGTGAAGTCGTAACTTCTGTTTTATCAAAAATGTCGTTTAGTCTCTCCTTTGACCTGGGATTGTATACAACCGCGTTGTTCAATCTCATTGAGGATTGGCGTTCTAGAACGAAGACTTGATTAGAACGATGATCGCGAATCTTTGTCATCTGCTCAAAGGAAACTTTCAAGCAGAATTCATTCGCTGGAGCAGGGGTTGAGAAACCCTTTTCAACTGGGAGAAGGGTGAAGGTGGTTGCTGACAACAACCGAAATGAATTGAAACTGTATTTTGTGTTTGAATAAATTTTTTCATTATATTATATAATATTGATGTGTAGTGATGATGTAATAATGATGATAATCAAAATTATATTATGAAACACTACGTCACAGTTGAACTTTTAACCATTCTGATGATCTTGTCTTATGACTACTTGATCTAGACTTGCTGTGATAGCAATACTTTCCAGATCCTCGGCTGTGTTAAGTGTTCATCTTTGAGTATTAGTGTTTACCCATGTTTGGGTATAGTTTAATGTGTTAGATGTTTTATTTCTTCTTCTTCTTCCTGAGCTGGCCTTGTCTGGCCCGCTCATCATCTTCTTTTATTGTTAAGACTTCCCAGCAGAAGTTTACAAATGCTTGCCACTTCTCCGGGGAGTCCAGTATATCTGTGACAATGTGTTCCTTATTTAGATTTGGGATGTGTGTTTTAAGTCTTTGCATTCCAAATTTAGGGCACTGTGTGAGTGTGTTCTGATGTGTCATTGTCGGTACTGCAATAGTCGCAGACCGGTGTGTCTCTTTTGCATTGAAACAGCCATGGCCCATGAGGATCTGCGTCATGTAACTGACTTCTACTGACCTAACGGCTTGAGCTCGGATTGGTATTAAACCATTTCACTTTAGCTCAGATAGAAGGTTTGAAAGTATGAGTCTACCACCTTGTTTCACCCCTAACAATGTACCAAAATGATTTCATCGTCTGTTTCTCACAAACAACTCGACTGGCTCAAGGTTGTAATCACCATAAACAAAACAATTTTGGGGTTGAAGGTCAAAGCTGGAATCATCCAAATGAAATGAAGAAAAGTTTTGGAGAAAATTACTCTGTAAGCTAGTACACAACTATAGTATAATATACTGTGTATAATATTCCATGTATAAGATACCTAAAACCCACATCACACACAAATGTTATAGAAGTTATTCTGTTCTAATTTATACTAAAAAAGTATTTTATATTTGTGTCTTATTATGTGTGACAATACTTTTAACTTTTCCTCCTCTTGAAACTGTGCAAAATTTATGAAACAACTTTTCGTTAAAATTTGTTCTGTAATTATAAAATTTGTTTTGGTGAAAGAATTTAGATTAATATTAACATAAAACATATAAATATATATAAATACAGTATAATATACTCTACATTCCAATATACATATTCCAAGTATACCTAAACCTGCATCATATCATTGAAATAATTATCTAAATGTACTAAAAAATATTATATATAGTATGATATATGACCAATACTTTTAACTTTTCCTTCTCCTAAAAGTGTGCAATATTTATGAAACAACTTTTCGTAAATGCAATTAAACACGAAACAAATTTCGTGTACTGCGTTTATGACATTTGTTCTTGGTGAATGTGTGCAGTACTTTTGAAATAGAACCTCCCTAAAAGTGTGCAATATTTATGAAAAAAAACATGATAGAAACCTCGAGAAAAGATTTAAAAGTGAATCGGTGTGGAATATTTAGTAGACACATAATTATTGATGAGACATAATCAATAATGTAACCTATATTTGAATGAAGTTGTAGTGATCTCCACCTTTTCAGTGTAAAGTAAGGTTCTCAAAAACGCGAAATGTAATTTATGACGTCATTTCCCATGGATTCAGCCATATTCCGCGTAAATCGAGACTTGATTGTACTTTTAATTACAACAGATTTGTGTTTTTTAAATCGGAATCGGAATTTCTAGTCACTCGAAACTCTTTTTATTCGAGTTAGGAGTACAAATCGCATAATTCGAATCTTTAGTGAAATCGGATTTTCTTTTTTTGGGGGGGGAAGGATCCTTCATATACTAATTAAACGGGTTTCAGTATATCGCAAAACACGGGAGAATCCGATAAGAAATTAGTTTGTAGTGAATTCCAGCCGGAATATCTCAAACCAGCGGTCATTAATTCATGGATTAATTAAGAGAAAGGTCAGAATTCTAAACCGGAAGTAGAGAAAACTGTTTACTTTCATTCGGTTTTCTCGCATTTATTTCATGAAAAGTTGAGGAGAAAAAAAAATTTGTAGTGAGGTTCATTGTCCTTTTTTTCACCTGTGCCGTTGTTCATTATCATTGTTTCGAGTGTTCAAACACATTTCTCTTTCATTTCGTTTAATTACCACAATGCAGACAAATTTTCACTTTGTGTCAGGCTGATTGTTCACTTGTTTACTAAAACAGTACAGAAGGGGCTGTATTCTTCGGTCTTGACCAAAACAGGGCAGAAAATTATTGAGAAACTTAGTACCGGAAATTAAGTTTTCGTGACGAAAATCCTTCTCGTAAATATCTTAACAGTAGTCGCCAAGTTTAAAATTTTCGGGTCAGCCTTTTCGTACGGCCTCATTCAAAGAGCAAACTTAACGCCCAACTTGCGAGACAATTTAATTAAGTAATTAGGATAGTTCTCGAGGAGTGAAAAGAGAGAAATAATATTTTTGAGAGTTAACGTTCCAAGCTAAAGATTAGACGATATAGAAATTGATTTGAATGGGAATAAATAAATTGTAAACAATTAACTGAATTTATTATGAAATTATTTATTTATTGATTAATTTGGTTTATTGACACAATAATAAAATACAAATTCAAAAGACAAAAAATACACAATAACAGAATGACCATTTGTTGAACTGTCAATGGACAAATTAAAAAACATAAATTTGGAATTTGATATTTGCATTTTATATTGCGCTGTAACAAAAGCTGAGAAAGTTTTATTTATATATATATTTATGTATATACATATGTATACATCATCTGAATAACGAGTGTGTTGTTTCAGTTGAACGTACAATTTTTGCTTTCTAAATCTACGATGAGAAATAGGAGTTTGCAATTAAAAATATAAGTCGACCTTGATTTGATCTTGAAATTTATATCCAAGGTCAAATTGAAGGTCATGAGAATATGACTCCTGTCGGTCTGAGAAAGTTTTCCCTGAAACATTTTTCACTAAGCATTACCCTAGCCTGGTCATCAGGTGAAAATAAATTTGACCTCCATATGACCTTCAAGGTCAGCCAGGTCACAACTATGATACATAATCTGAATGTTGAATTTTCTACTGTTTTTAAATCAGCAATCAAAAATAAAAGTTGCTCAAAAAACAAATTTAACCTTGAACGCAATCTTCAAGGTCAAATCAAGGTTAAATTTGTTTTAGTCTCTTTTGCTTTGCAAGTGTGTCAAACAAAATTTTCGCTAACTGCCATAGTTTTTGAGAAATTTGAGTGCTGAGATTGAAATGATCCACCCTGTATATGATGACCTTGGGTTTGACCTTGAATTGTACGTTAAACTTACCTGTTTGTTTCGATATATACTATGTATACATTGGAAAGGTCAAATCCTATAACTGACAGTTGGGTGATGAATCCGAATACCACGAACGAATAGGCCAATCTGCCACTACTGCCACAACAAAGAAGACACCGCAGAACACACCTTAGTGCGATGTCAAGGCTGAACTTTAGAACAACTAGAACTTCAGCAAACCTTTTCACTTACCGACATATTTAGTATATCAGGGCCTGCTGAACTAACCAAAACTTCTCTCGACGAGTCCTAGAAACCAAAAAAAGACGACGAACGCGCCTGACAGGGAAAACCAAGAAAGAAGGGAATATCGAGTAGAGAAACAAAACCACGGAATAGTCAGGACGCAAAGCTGAGGATTCCTGGAAAGTTTTGACTTCACCGGCGGGTTTTCCAGAACCTCAATTTCAACATCCAAACGTTTTGCAAACTTTGAAACCTGCGGCTACTCCCAGAGGTTGAGAGTTTAACCATGTCGACCATGTGAATGAGAGTGCTCCCCGAACGTCACAGACATGAACAGTTGTATAAATAAGTAAAATCCTCAACATCAATAAATGATGCGAAATGTTGAACATCTTTCGAATGAATCAACTGAAATCCCTGCACAACTTAATCTACTGTGACCAGTTAAATTATACATATATCTACTTCCATTTTCTCAGAGGAAACATTAAACCCGCACCTGGGCGTTTGAACGAAGCTATTTACGTGAGAATTTTTTTATTAATTTGTGCACAACCCGATATTTGAATTAGTCCTTCTGGAGAAATAAACAAAAAAGCTTTTGACAAAGTATAATGAAGGTCTGGAAACAAAAAAAATTAATTTTTAACCGTGATTCCAGCGGAAAGCTACAGAAAAGCGGAGTGGGTGGGAGAGAAGAGGTAGAATGTTACAGACTTTCTTCCAGTTGCCGTGATTTCGTGGAAACCCGACATTTTTTAGGATCATTAAAAAGTTTGCGACAAACTTTTTTGAAATCATGCCACCAATTTGGTAACCGAAGGAAGGTTTTCCTTTTTTTTCAATCAAACTGAAAACGACACCGATTTTCTTTTCTTTTTTAGAATATAAACGGTTATCTTGTGGCTCGGAGGATTTAGAATTTCTGTTTTAGTAGAAGCAAAAAGTTTTTCATTTGATAAAGGAAAAAAAATTAATCAAACCGCATTAAACTGTTAAAAGAGGTTTATCTCCAGAGATGGGAAATTTATTGTGGACACTTTTAAAACTGGCTCAAAGTAGTCAGGTGAAAAAGTTTTGTGGGCAATAAAATAAAAATTGAAAAAGAAAAGTAAAATTCTGTAAACATTCCGCCATTTTGGTATTGTTTGGAAGAGAGTACAGTGGAACCTCTCATAACGAGTTTAATTCGTTCCGGAGTTTTGCAGCCTAGAGTGACTTGTCTTTGCTGACGCTCCAAAATTTGATAAAAATGAGACCGCATTATCATTGAAGGATTTCGTGGCGCATGGCTACTGTCTTGATTAGGATGATGGTCCTCAATGTACAAAGCATTTTGCTTTCAGCATTTCTCTTATTTCTCAACATTGTTGCTTTTGAATCCTCATATTAAAAACTGGCTTCTAATTCCAAAAGTCTGAACAGAATTCGAGATGGAAGGGATTGTTTAGAAAGGAAAAGAAAAGGAGTAGCAAAGAAGTTTACGAATGTGAGAATGATTGAAAGAAGAAATGGAAGAATTATAGGTGCTAAGGAAGAAAATAAGAAAGGCAGAGAAAGATTGGACTTTGAATCTGCTCTGGTTTGGAGTTCGGAAATCTTTTCACTACCGATCGGGGGATTCCCCATGTATATCGCTCATTTTGCCCAAAAATTAGACGTTATGCGAGTCATTGCTCGTTATGAGACACTTTTTTGCAATTTATGTTGCTTGTTATGCGAATTTCCAGCTACGAGAGGCACTAGTTATGAGAGTTCCACTGTAGTTTCACTGAACCTGTTCCAGATTATCTTCGATTTGACCGCAAAACCGATGGAAGTAGTGAATTCCAGTCCAAAATAATTTACAACTGATTCATTGGCCTACCAACTGCTAAGCTGTCTATATTCAACAAATACTAGTAATTACAACGGCTACTAAAACTATTTCAAGGACTATCAAAAGACTTTGGTAACGCTCAAACATCTGACGAACTATACGATCTGACTACAGCTAAACAACGTCAAGGAAGTAAGACGGACAACCCAACCGAAATCCCTTAACCCATTAACGCCCTGCGTCCTCAAATGAGGACACTAACTTTAGGATTTTTTTAAGCTTTTCAGGTTCTTTTCTTGAGGATTTTTTGTAAACATCAACAGCCATCTTTTCTTTATAAGTAGGAACCATTTTTTCACTTTTTTTGTAATCAGGAGTTGTAGAATAGTTCTTGATAGAGCAGAATGACTTTCACTAAAATGCATCGGTCCATAAAAAATTATTTTTATCACATCCTGTTGGAGGTATCGCTGCCGAAAAATTAGGAGACACTCAAGATGTTGTAGAACAAAGCCATAAAACACTTATCATTGAAATTTTAACCAAAAGAAAATTAGCCACAGTCAAATTTTGGTGTCATTAGATCCCGGTGTCCTCAATTGAGGACAGCAGTTTCCCGGAAAACCGTGCAAAAATTTTGAAAAAAATTCACAGAAACCTCATTTTTGATCTTTTTCACACCAGACTTCAAAGGTATTTCGAAAAACTTCCACCATTTCAATACCTGGGCGTTAATGGGTTAAAAATGCGCAAGCCAAATGCGAAGATGCACCCTGTACTTTTTGTCAGTTGTCCTGTCGAATCCTGCCATTGACTTGTAGGCAGGATCGCGATTTTAGGCGCAAGTGAATTGAGCCACATTTTATTCTTTTTCACTTCGTAACAGAATCTTTTCCTCAAATCAGAGCCACGTGATTCATGGAGGATGGAAAAGTTATAAACATTCTACGTAACTTTTGTCACTTCGATGAATGATATAGTTATTGACGTAGTAAATAAACATCCAGTCATGGGGTAAATGAAAATTTTGAAAACACAGATTCCCTTTCAGGAAACGTCACCGCACGCCACTGCTAAAGCTACCTCAATTCCATTTTAGAATCTTCGAACAAGACCGAGAGCTTTTAACATCCTCCGCATAAAATCGCGATAATGGTAAATAGTTTTTTTCTCCGTGAGTGAAGTGTTTTAATTTAAAATCCTCTTGTCCGCCTGCGAAAAAAAAGGAGAAAAAAACGAACAAAGATGAAAAAGCAAATGCACTCAAATATTCAAGACTAAAAACGGGGATTTATAAAAATAAGACGAAGTCGAAGGAGAAGCAGAAGAAGATGAAGAAAATGAATTTTACAAGTAAAGTGGAAAAGAGAGCGAGCGAGAGGGTGGCATAGGAGACTCAAAAAAGGAAAGTACTCGAGAAAATTTTTTAAGTAGATTTTTCTAATATTGAAGGAAATTAGGAGATAATGGGGACCGTTCTAAAGTGTTGACTTAATAAAAAAAAAATTTTGTCTTTGTAAATCCAAAAAGGAGTTTTTAGTTATGAGGACCGACAGCAGTGTAATCATCCCGCTGTTTTAACTTCCTAATAAACCTTTTCGTGTTCATTTTTTGTTCGCTGACTCCTCTCTCCCCGTCCTCGCTTATTCGTCACCTTTAAGTATATAAATGTGTATAAATTAACACTGTAGACGTTTCTAACTTTCTCCTAAAACATTTCCATAATTATTTTTATGGAACCTGTGAAAAGTGTTAAGCTTTTGCGGGAGGATAAATGGCCGGTGTTAAAGTGGACTTTGTTCTCATGCCTATCAGATTCGATATTTCCGACTCGTTCAAATCAGAGAAGAATTTTTTTGTTTTGTTTTCAAATTTGATGCTAATATAAATTTATACATAGATATAGATCAGTGGTATAAAATTGAACTTTACTTCCGCTTTTTAGATGCGTAAACCTCTTAATCATGCACGTTGAGGGGACCAAATCAGTTAATCTGCAGATTGCTAAGTTTTTCATATTCAGTCTCCAAACACAAAGTAGATATATTATACATATACATATACGATTCAGAGTAAGGAGGAGATAAGGTTTAATTGTATTGTTCGTGTTAGTCTTCTAATACAGGGCTTTCCAACTAAGGGCCCGGTAAATTATTTTTACGGCCTGCGAGTACATTTAATTATGAATAGATTAACCAAATTATGATTATTTATATTAAATATATATTTCTAAGTCAAAATTTTAATATAATATGAATTTAAAGTAGGTACTATAAAGTTTGTGTAACTTTAGTTAACCTGGCTGAATACAGCAGGAATTTGTTTAACGTTTGATGATGGCTGACCAACCTTCTTGACCCCCGAAGAAAATGTGGCCCGCGGGCTGTGATAAATTGGACAGCGCTGTTCTAATATATACTTAGTCATTAGTAGGGTATAGCTATAGTTCTGTTGTAATTTTTCAAGTAGTTAGTTAGTTATAGTTCTGTGTAACGGTTACGGAGGATGTCTATGGTTCTTTGCACTTTTCTATTTTTGTTGTTAAGAGTAATGTTTATGTTGGCGTTTTAGGGGAATGAGTAAAGAAAGCACGTCCAAATAAATAAATATACAGTATACCCATACTTCCTATACGGCTGCTGTTTATACGGTATTTCGCTATAACGGCCAAAATGTGTCAAAAGTACTGGTACAAAAGTTGATTTCCTTCCTGAAATTAGGCAAAACATTTTGGATCCAGAACATGTCGGCTTTGAAGGTTTGAACGAACGTGATGTGCTTGATCTACTTAAAGCTGATAGGGAACCTCTTTCATATGAGAAACTCATCCAGATGCAAGCGGAACTGGCATTTGAAGAAGAGACAGAGCCTGTTGTACCCAAACAGCTAACTTCAAAAAATTTGTCGAAAGATTTTTGCTGTTTCGAACAAGGAATAAACATCCCCCTGAAACCAATCCTGATGTCGAACGTAACGCTAAAGTTTCTAGAGGAACTAACTCAGCCATTAGCTGTTAGAAACCACTGAAGAACGAAATAGACAAAAGGCAAACACAAACGACGTTGGACAATTTTTTTGAAGTCAGGCCCATCCTTACCAGCGCATATGCCCCAAAAAAGGGTGAAAAACGGAATTAAAGCCCAACTGCAACTATAACTATTTACCGAATAGACAAAGCTTTTAAAAAGAAATGCCAGCTCCAACATGTCTCCTGAACCATTTTCTTTTAAATCAAAATCTCTTCTTTCTCATTGAAGAAAAATTTTTTCTTCCCGCCGTGGGTATAATTTGGTGATCATTAAACTTTTTAGCTTTTGTAGTGAAAAAATACAGTTTTTGAAAAGAAAAGTTTTTCTTCACACGAAGAAGGTTAAAAAACTTTAGGAAAGCTGGCATTGTTCAACTGAAAAGCAATTCTCTGGAATGGACGTTTTAGAAAAACATAATGGAAGGAAGGAAAGAGAAAAATCTTGGGGGCTCACATCCTCTAGAGAATTTAGCGAATTTTCCCAAGTAAAATAAGAAAACGGAGTTGTAGTTGCTGTTGTTGTAGTGGGAGCAGGCCGAGTCCACACCACAACCTCCGATTTCTAATTCTATTATCGGAAAACAAAGAAATTCAATTCGTACAGATATTCAACTGAGACTTAACAAGAAGGATGTTCGTTTTGAAACCTTTCTAACTCATTCAGTGCTCCTCACATTTTTTCTGGGTCAAACCTGAGATACGTTTTACACCTCCGACATGTAATAAAACGAACTTAACATTTTGTTGTCTTCTTTACAGTACAACAATCTTCTTTATTAGTTGTTCACCTGGTCACCGTAAATACAATGATATTTGTTCAAGCTGTAACTCGGGAGATACTGAAAATGCTTACCATCCTCTATTGGTTTGCCCTCTCTTACACTAACTAGCCATAAAACGAGTATGATGTTCAATCAATGGACCTTCTTTCGATGAGAATCAATGACTAACTATACAAAGACGGGTACGGAAGCTGATCTCTATAAGAACAAAGAGGGCAAACTATCTATCATCCATTGTTACGTAAGTGGTGGAAAGTCCTAGTGTCCAGGAATGCAGAATGAATGAATCAAGCCTCTTCGATGGCAGTCCTTGGTCGATTCTTCCATAGTTACTGTCAAGAATATTTTTTGTTGTTATATCATATTTGATTGTCTTTTAGGTCCATTGAAATGAATGTCCCAACAAAACAAAGAACAGAAAAACGGAAGCAGACATTAACTATCCTCGAAAAGAGATGAAAGTTTTAACAGTTTGGTCCTAAAATGTCATTATGAGTATAAGAACTTTACAGTCTTTGTTTCAAGTGTTATGAATCTTAACTATAAGTATTAGTTATAGTTATAGTTGGGTTTCAATTCCGTTTTTCACCCTTTTTTGGGGTATAACAGGATGTGGGAAGAGGATTTGACCTCAGAGCCATAACTATAGTCTAGAACTTCAACCACTACACCAGCTCTCCTGCTTCTGAAATGAATTTTTGAGTTACGAAATGCTTTCTTCATTAACGTGTGAATGAAAAGTCAAATTTAAGAATCATGGACGTGTGTTCTGGTCGAGGTCAAGAGCCGTTAATACGCACATCATAACTGATCCGTAAAATTACCGTATTTCCTCAGTTACTGATAATGACTATGAAAAAATAAATAATTAACAGTAAGTGTGTAGAAACGTTACTGTTGTTCTAGTACGAGTTTAGAGTATACAAAGAGAGAAAAGAAAGAATTTCGGGGTGGCCATAGATTGGTAACATTATTACAAAATAAGGAAAGTAAATAAGCAGACCTGTGAAAAGGATCAACGGACAGCATAAGCGATCAATAACTCAGAGAGCAAGTGTTGGTAGTAGATCCTATTCAACAATTGCCAAGAAATATTCCAGAAAATTCGGGGCTCCGACCACGAAACAAATTGCCCTGTCACTTAACAAGGCTACTTGTCAACTTTTTGTGATTGTATCTGAAATTCCGTACCCTCTCGTCCTTCTTATCTTTATGTTAAATTTTCTTCAAATTGTCTTTTAAAAAAAATTTTTTTCTCTCAACTCTACAGAGAGTAAAGTAAATGTTTCCTGTTGCCCTGATTCAGTTTATCTGGTTTTGTCACGTTCTTCCAACAACAAAAACAACTATGGAGTCGTTCTCATTGTCTCTCAACGTTCATTATTGTCGTCTTTGAAAACGAGCTAAAGAATCGACTACTGACGGCTGGTGAATCCACAAATGAATGAATTGTTAATGAATGTGGTCGAATCAAAAGGAAACAGACAAGATAAGAAAGTCTGAGAAGTTGTATCGAAGTTAAATTAGATGTTGCCACGTTCAGTCTTAGTGAAACGAGAGCGGCGTTCGAAGAAAGCGTCTTAATAACGACGTCGATGTTTTTTCCTTTTTCCTGGGGGTTAAATGTCGAATGTCAGGTATTTTTCTGGTAGATTTGTCTCATCAGCCTAACCCAAATAGAAAAGATGATGGAAGGGAAATTGAAAAGGAAAAATCATCGCCGAGGAGTAATGAAAAATTTTCAAGTGGTTTCGATGGTGTTTGGCAGAAAGGCGTTAAAAACTCATCCAGTTTTCATATCGGGTTACAGTTTCTTTTCCGTTCCATTTACTTGAGCTTTTAACTTCTATAACTTCCTTATTTATATACTTTTTTGATTTATTATTAAATAAAGTTTCTCGTTATTTTTTTATAACAGTTAACATGACCTCAGGAAACCCAGAAACACAGTTTTCGGTTTCTTAATTTTGTTTGCTTTTCCCTTCTTAGACATACTGTGAGCTTAGTTTTAATACAGATTTTCGCAACAGGATAGGGGAACTCATAATCACAACTTCTATAGTCGGACACTTTAAGCACTTCACCTAGCCTCCCGATACTGTGATATAATATTATTGTAACAGCTCCCCATATTCTACAAAAGTCCTAATCACATAAATTACTGTCGTGTAAAAATCAATCATGTTTGAGGGATTAATATCTTCTTATATAAGTCTTCTAGATGTTTCGTAAAGTTTTTCAACTTCAAGCTTCCTCCATGGATCCACTTTCATGAGGAATTCATTTTAAGAACATTGCATACCTTCATTAAAAGCTTACCAGACAAGTAGTGCATACTTTAAACGGGGAACTCATTTCTTAAGGCAGTAAAAATTTATACTTTGATGGATTTATTAATAAAATTGTTATGAAAACACACGTCTTCTTAAATTTCCTTAATGATTTGGCCTGGAAAGAGGTTTAGGTTCTTATTGTATTGATGTTTGGCTCTACTGACTGATGATCTTTATCGAACACTGTTATGGATTCGAGGGGTTAATGAAAAATATAATTCAGGGGTCGGCAAACTTTTTTGGCCGCGGGTCACAAGAGACGTTTGGGTCACAGATAATTTCGTACTAAAACAACGAGAGGACAATTCCGCATACTGTCGGCCGATTCCATATCCAGTCAGCCGGACTTTAACTGATTTTTATATGTTATACTGGATTCAAATTTAGTACGTTCATAACTTTGCGACAAAAATTTTTTGGGGGAAAAATGTTTGTATATGTTATACTTTATTTTCGGAACTAAAGTGGGTCACTCGGTACCGACGGATCATAGGTTGCCGACCCATGTAATAGTAACTGTATTGATGACGATTTAAAATTATACAAAATTTTTATCTAATTAATAGTTTTTGTCAAATTTTATTCCAATAAATTGGCAGCCGAGAAAAAGTTTAGTGAAGCTGTTATGGCTTTTGTTTCTCCTGAGAATGGAACGGTCTTTAGTTTGACATCATCCAATATTAAATTCGTCGGTTTTGTTAAATATTTAACGAAACGTTTGACGTAACATCTGACGCCGCTCGCTTCTAAACACAGATAATCAGATTTCATAAAATGGCTGGGAGGCGGTTGCGTTTTCTCATTCTCGGGAAATCTCACCACTGCTGTCGCGGCCATTTTTTATCCGGGCCTTACCCTTTGAAATGAACACCTTTGACAAAGCGTAGGTGAAGAGAGAGAGTCAGGTGTATAATTATCCACATTTTTCATTAAAAGTATACCTCAATTCGTGAAACCGGAGATAAGGAGAGATACCGTTAATCATATAAAATGCCTGCGTATCGAATTTGTCAAATCCTTTCCATTGTTCTCTTCTCTCTTTTCTCAAAAGTATTGCACACTTTAATGAGGGCTCTTTTTCCAAAGGAGCTAAAGGGATTTGGAAAATTGTTTTCAGTGTTTCCTTTCCATTTTTTTTCTGGCGGATGTGAAGAAACGCATTTAATTGAATCTGGGAGAGGTATCATATTCCAAGAGGGACAATAATGTTCATTCAAATTAAAAACTTCATTAAAATTAATGACAAGGAAATGGAAGGAACGTTTTTAAATTTTGAAAAACGCTGGATTTTCCGGGATTAGTTGCTTTGACATAATTCGCTAAAAAAATCCATTTCATTTTCAGTTATTAAAATTATGTAAAACTTTTATAAGGAATTCCTTTGAGGCTTTTTTTTTTGCTCACAAAATGAATATCTGGTTTCGATAATAACTGTTTTGCATAAATTTTTAAAGTATTTATTATCGTCTATTTTTCTATCGTCTGAGTTTGGAGTTGTGAAAAATCGAAACTAAAAATGAAAATGAAAATGAAAAGATCGAAAAATTGTTAGTCCTCCTCTTTTCAATAAATCAGAGAATCATTTTGAATGCGCGCACGGGTTTTGACGTTTCAAGGATTTCCCATTTTGACATCCGGTATTCTTTTTCTATTACTGAAATGCCAGTCAAAGAATCTCTGAGAGCCACCGCCGCCTCTTCAAGACAAAACTCCCGGTTTCTGATGTCGAGTGTGCGAGGGAAGATAATTTTCCAAGTTTTCGACAAATGAAGTTTTTCAAATTTTCCTCTCTCTCTTTATTTTAGGTACAAAAATAAGGAATGAAAATCTGTTCGAAGTTTTGGGGAAGAAGCTATCACAGATGGTGGCCTCGTTGAAGGAGAAAAACTCTTATCGGAGATATATTTTGTATCATCTTCTCATTTCGAAAAACTCAACCAGGTAAGGTTATGTTGCTAATACTTTGATAATTTTTATGGAAAACGGGTTTACCGGGACAATTGGACTTATAATACTTTCACAGTGTTCAGACTTGTGGCCATGTCGGAGGAATTTCATTAATTCATTGGGAGTTGATTCATCCGGTATAAGGCCAAGAGGTTTGTAAGAAAAGGTAAAATAGTACAAAGGCCCCCGGATGAACAGTTAATGAAATTCGATGTAAATTTGCTTTAGTGTACATAGGGGCATATACGTCCCATAGTATATTTTGGGCCCTTCGTAAGTAATTGTTCAAATTATGGTATTCTAGGTAAGTTTCTAAATTCTTTCAAATAGGCAATCTTTAGATTCAAATTTGACCCACTCATAGTCGCCGCTCTAAAATTAAATTGGGTGGGTTTGAAAGCTGAAGATATGCTCTTTCCAATGATACTAGTTAGAAAAGAATAAAAAAGGACACAGTTGAGATATTTGGCCGCAAACTTAGGCCAAAATCAGTTTTCGCCTTCTTCTGCACACCCATACCTCCGAAAGTAATGGGGATAAGAATGCTGAATGTGGCGACCAAATAAAAAAGTGTCGCGATCTAAGCCGCTAAACGAAAACATTTCGAATAAAAATAAAAACAAAAACAAAATGCGGTGCAGGTTGCGACAGGACAAAAGGAAAAGCTTAGAATGGTCTCGAATCATCGAGAACTCCTTCCCATATTAAACTTATGGGAAGAGAAACTTCTATAAAGTTCGAAGTACGGATAGAGTTCGAGGTGAAGGTATATAAACAGGTCACTCGTCGCCGGGTATTCAGTCATTCAGTTATTCAGTTTCAGTTAGAGTTTGAGTATTAAATTTTGCAGCTCGCAGTTATTCAGTGTCGGAGTGAAACGCTTTTATGTAAACAATCAGTGTTTATCAATAAACGTATTTCTAGTGTAGATAGAGTTTTTAATCATCTCTCATCTCACACTGAATAAAAATAGGATCATAGTACTAATAACACACTATTGACATACAAAATATCGAAAGAATCCGTTGCCCCAGAAAAAGTTATGGCGGCAAAACAGGAAATTTGTCGAGTGCGACAAATTTTTGCCGCTATTCCAGCGTCTATACCTCAGCACTCGAGCAACGTAGACGACTGGCGGTTATACCACTTGAAAGGGCACATTAAGCAATATAAGCGTGCAAAAGCGGAACTCCCTAAGTTGTACAGTTAGTCTACAGCGAGCGATTAAATTGGCAATTTTAAGCCCGAAATCGATTTGTGGATTTTCATGCAAGACCTGAGACACCATTCTTGTAATATTTAAACAAAATCAGAGATGGTCGACCTGGAACTTTTCAAAATCTGGCCTTTTGATATGAAATGACCCATGTATATAAATTAGAAACGACAGCGAAAGTTTAAACATTATTAGCAATCATTCACTTTATTAAATCATTTATTGATTAATAATGGAAATCTTTCTCGATTTGATGCTATGTAGATTTTCATTTGACCAGTATGCGAACGTTTAATTTTGACTCAAAACACAAAAATGATGGACTTACACCACTCGAAATAAATAAAAATAAAATGGTTTATATCTTATGACCGTTTTGTAAACATAGAATTTGACTTCTACCTGGAATGTTACAAATGATCCTAAGCCACTTTCAAAATAAGTGACATAATTATGTTTACTACAAAAGAATGAAAATCTTGTCTTTTAGGGCTCCATTGCTTTCCTCAAAACAGTATTTAATCAGTTTGTCTTAGCTTCAGTTACTTTCATTATACGAGTATAAATTAATTATTAAGATTAATTTTTTTACTGAAAGGTTATTATAGGTTAAGCAGATTTGAATGTGACTCCTCGTCTCAAGACGTTTTATCAAATATTAATGAGTTTCTAATGTTGTTTGGATTCAGTGAATCCACGGAAAAGTTTAACACGTTTTTACCGGAAAAACTCCTCGAAGCTACAACATAAATCCGAATTATCTGATTCCGTTTATCTGTTTTTATAGATTTGAATTTCTTAAAAATATTGACTCGCACGACTTAACCTCCCTCCTCAGGCTTGAGCCTCCCGTTTACAACGACATCTTTTTCCCCTGTAGATAATTCTATCTTTTTCTCTGATATTTTTGACAGGATATTTATTCGTTTTGTTCTGCTAGAAAATATTCTTAAGTTCAATTTCAAATGAAAATCTCCAAATGTCACGTAGGAAATGTTTTTCTTTTGACATTTTAGAGAAATTTCTGAGTTTTCAAAAAGAAACGACAAAGAAGGTGATTTCGGGTTTTTCTGATCGCCGCTGCTGCCCCCTTCCCACCCATCATCCCCACGGTTTTCCTTTAACGTATGAAAAATGCTGTTGTAGTTTGATTCTTGTGGTGAGTTACGGATATTTTCGTTGCGGTTTATAACTTTCAAGGTGAATCAAAAGAAAGGAAAACGTCGTAAAAGGATTTAAAGGACGTTAAGTTGATAGAAGGCTGTGGGTTTTGTAAACCTTTGATTTTGTTACTCTATGGAATCCGTTAATCTTACAAGATGGTTGCTTCGAAATGATGCTAATTAATTAATAATTTTTTGAAGTTGAGGTTTGTAGAGCACTCGAGTTTAAAAGTTTATGATTTAGACTTATATAAAAAATATAATATTATAATAATATAATTCCTATAAAATATTCTGTGAATAAAAATTAATTTCTTTTCGTTTCTCTTTTCATTGTCAGAGCACCCATGAGAAAACTTCAGTTTTACAAAGAAGATTCGAACGTCATCGACAGGATGGAGTTCAGTCAAAATAGGACGTATCACCGTTTACGTCACGAGAAGAAAATGAGAAGATTGACAGAACTTCGACTCAAACAGAAATTAAACGCGAGTTCACGGGATGTGACGTTCGTTGGCGGTGGGATTGGTGGTGGTGGTTATGGTGATGGAGGAAACGGTAACGGAAACGGAAATGTCGGTAACAATAATGTTACAGCTACAAACAATAGCGTGAATGTTGGTAATACTCAGTGGGTGAAATCGTCATTGAACTCGACAACGAGTAACGAGACAAGCGAGGAGATTTTAAAAGAAAAGTTAGGAATCCATCAAAATTGTTACACGACCAACGACGTTTTGGAAATAATCGCGATCACGTGTTTGGTGAATTTTATTTTCTGGTTTTTAATAATATCGTGCGTAAATATATTCACGAGAAATCAGAAAATTTGGAAGTCTGATAGGTAAGATTCCTTAGAAAATATGAAATCGCATGAGTTTGTAGTTAGTGACTGTAGTGACGGTAGTCTCCAGTTCTCAGATCCACGTTTGCTGCTTCTTCCACTTATTTCACTAAGTTTCGCGGTGGTTTATAAAGGCTTAGAAACTTCTTAATAATTAAACCAAAATTATGTATGGCTGGGCGAAATTATTTCTTAAATTTATTAAATAAGATATTTTCTGGAAAATGGGAACAAACTTTTGTATCTGAACTATTTTCTTGAGCCAAAAGGAATTCTCAAATAATTTTTTCCCGATGTTATTATTAATAATGAAAACTAATAACTTTGATGGTGGGTTATATATTAAACTAACAAAGCTTCTAATTTTTGATATTTTAGAAGTAGCATCACTCACGCAAACAAATCAAAAGCTTTCGTGGTAGAATGAGACATTTGTATCAATTCCTTGTATCAAGAAGGCTTTGATTTAGTCGACGTAAATCTTCATAACGCTAAGGAGTCTATATACAAATCCCACTTTCAAAATTATAAGTTTTAATTATGAATTAGGGAGAGAAAATTATTTGGAATTGTTATTATGTCAACCAGAAAGTGATATCATATATATGTTAGGTAAAAGTGATAAATCGGGCGAATTTATATATATAATTCCCGGTGATTATTCATAATCGCAAAATAAGCTGAGTTAGTGGGACAAATTCATGAATATTTATCACATTCACCGGCTAGTTTATAAAATATCCAATTCGTTATGGTGAATTTGATTAAAGTTTTGTCGGATGGTTTGCTTTTGTCAGTTGTCATGCATTCGCCGCTTCTTGTTGGGAAGCACGTTCATTGTTACATTGAGGAGAACAGCTGCTGCGATTACCCGGTTTTTGTCTGAAAAGTGACAAAAGGCAAGCATCTGAGCAAATTTTGATTAAATATCACAATGCAAGCTGGAGGTTTTGTAAACTATCCGGTAAATGTGATAAATAAATGTTACGAAAAAAGTTATAAATCTGCTGAATTTATATACAACTCCCGGCGGTTTTTTATAGTCACGAATTGAGCCAGTGTGACAAATTACTAAATATTTATCACATTTACCGGCTTGTTTATGAAATCTTTAACTCCTAATTTGTCACATTAACCCAGCTTAGTTGGTGATTATGAATAAACGACCGATTTATCACTTTTACCGTAACCATTAAACTATATTACTTTTCGGTCTGGAAGGATTGCCTTTCACTGTTACCTAGGTACCACAGGTTGAAACAGATACTCAGGTACTTTATGGTAACTGGTGTAGTGAAGTTAAAAAACATGAAGCCATTGAAAATTGTGTAAAAATATTTACAGAAACATGAAAATTTCCAAAAAAGGAAAATAGACCATCTAACGTTAAAACCAAAACAGGTAAGAGTGAGGAAGAATGAACGGAATGAAGGCATACTGGGCCCAAAACGACTTCCTTACCTTTGGGTGTCTAAATTTTGAAAAATTTGAGTAAAATATTTAAACTCATATCTGAAAAACAAATCAGAGCTAAAGCCGACGCCCCAAACGAAAATGTCAAAACATCGCCCTACACAAGTGACTCGAGTCAAAGGTGGCAAGTGTCAACAATGAGCTTTCCCTTAACCTCAGAAAGTTTCTGCATGTCGGGTTTGTCGTCTTAAATTTAAGCTTAAATTAGAACCTGGTGTCACGAAATACACGTTAGTAACAGACTCTCCGCGTAATTCAGGGCTTCGCGAGAATTACACGAGAGCATCGACTGGAAATTTTTTTTTTCCTTCAAATCAACTATTCCGTGAAGACTATTTCAAATCTGAGACAATCGTGGAGTCTAGTTGTAGACTGGATATTTTATCGGATTGAGTTTGTGCCCTGAATTCAGACTCCATTTCCCTCCTTTCCCTACTTTCTTTTATTTCAAAACCAATACGCATAAATTTTGAATTCTATTAAGTCTTTCCTTTGCAGTTGTTTCCAGAAAATACGACGTGTCAGTTTGTAACGTAGTGTTTATACTATACCCGAATAACATTTGTACTAACATTGTACAATTTTATAGGGCTGCAAATACCGGTTGAATTGCTATTTGATAAAAACAACAAAATAATATTAATAATAATATATTTATATTTTACTTATCATATCTGTTTATCAATAATTACAGATACTTTTTTAAATGCCCAATACAAGTATTGACTTGAGGAACATAAATTTTGGTCCTTCATTTCTAAAATATAATACTCATTACAAAGGACACACATAACTCCTGGCTTACAGATATTATACGAACAGCTACGACAGAAAATGACCAATACATACCACGTAGAGTACAACTTAACAGTTAAAAATAAATAAATAAATTGAATACGCATGCAAACCTGTTTTTATGCGGTCTTTAAATAAAAATTTACATATAGCGTCTAGTGCAGTGGTGGGCAATCTTTTTAATCAACGGGCCAATTTAAATTTTAAAATTTTTTGGCGAGCCGCATTTAAAATAGGAACTAAAGTAGGAGGGCCGCACAAATTTGTAACACATGAACTACGCGGGTAGTTTAGCTTCTTCTGTAGACTATGCATCTGTTATTCTACTGAGTGAAATTCACTTGAAACTTCGCGACCGTCAAAACGTAATTGTAGAGGGCCATGTATTAATACTATCCATGTCCTTAAACCCTCGCCGGGCCGGATTAAATACTTTTTCGGTCCATACTTTGCCCATTGGTGGTCTAGTGAAACAATAGTCGGTGAAAACTGATCACCGACGATCACGTATTGTCAGACTGCGAAGGATAATGTTTACACGTTTTGAAAAGTCATGTATGTGTAAAACAATCACATAATATATATAAATAAAATATTTAAAATGTTCGCAAGTGTATTTTTCAAATCAAATTCCAAAAAGTTTGGCGAAATTCCAAGTATCTACTAGTTATTTCGTACGGTTTTGAGTTATTTTAAACGTGAGACTTTTTTTATGCGGTCCCTATTCACCGCACAAAAACAGGTCTGAGTGTACTCATAAATATTATACACAACTATGAAGAAGTCATTTCGGCACTCTTTAAAGACTTATTCCATAAATATTGCACACGGTCTTGAGAATGTTCGTTTCAAAAATACTACGTACTTTGTAGGAGAACTCATTTCATAAATACTGCACATTCTCAATGAGGTATTGCACATCCATATAAATAGTGTTTGTGATAAATAAGGTTGGTAGTACTGTGAGTGTGTCAAAGGGAATTGTTATTTTTATTTGCTTAATTTTTGTATTTAAATACCTCACGTAACTAACTAATAGATATACTAATAATATATTATCGAATATATTATAGCGGGACGCCTAGTGTAGTTGTTAAAGTTCCTGACTTGGACGTTATGGTCGTGAGTTCGAATCCTCCTCCCGCATCCTATTAAACCCACAAAAGAGTGAAAAACGGGATCAAAACCACCACTACAATACACTACATTATTGAATATATATTATTATACATCGGTATATCACATAATGTACATTTCCATGGGATATCTATCTCACAAGCAAAAATTAAAATAAAATAAATTTATAACCTAGACAAAGACACGTAACTAAATTATAAGTGGACCAAAAATAGATTTGCTCCTTAAAAATAAATAAAACAAAACTATGTATACAAAATAAATAAATAAATCATTACGCTTTGGCAAGGTTATTGAGATTTCAAACCAAAATTTATGTCCCTTCCAAATGAGCCTTTGAGAATATATTAAAGAGCCTTTTCAACTCTGGCGGAGTATATTTTCCGGGAAAAACAAAACAACAAAGAGTTCCAGTACTTCTAGTACTTTGTAATAAAGATCCTGAGTATAATTTGAATGAACAACTTCTCCGTCTGCGTCTATGAAAAAATAAAAAAACTTGCAGACTTCCGTCTCTTTTTTCTTCCAAAACCTTGTTTTTATGAGAAATATTGAAAGGCAGGAAGATCCAACGATAAAAGTTTAAGTTTGTACTATTCGACAATAGAATACATTATTAATAATATAAAAAAAAACTTTGAACCCCAAGTTTGAGTTACAAATTGATTGACTGCGGGTAAACAAACTTTTTTATAAACTTTATAAAAAAAAAGGGAAAAACAATTTTTGAAGCAAAATTTAAAGTTGAAATAGCTCTCATATCCAACTCTTCCTAAGTTTTATTATCGGCTTCCATCCCCATTGGCTATTCCTCCCTTAATCTCTGTGTGTCATGTCTGCTAACGGTTTCACCGGATGTAGAGAAGTAGTCTGAGGATTATAAAAAAATCTTCAAGCACGAGACACTATGTAGTTGGTGTAGTTGTCATGAGGATTTTGACTGGGGAAGAGACCAGCGTCTTGGTCTTAGGACGGATACAGAAGCTGGGAGTGATGTTGGGTTTGATCACTGGTGGGAGAGTGGAAGTTAGTGGGAAGTGGTGGAAGGGGAGGAAAAGTATTAGGATCTGATAGTAGGTGAGGAAGGAATTAGGAAAGAGGTAGAACTACCAGAAGCGTGTTAATTTGTCCAGCGGTTTGTGACTTTTATGTTGGCTTTTGGGAAATGAGGCTGAAGGATTGGAGTGGTTCGCCAGTCTTAGAGAGTATTTTGGCAGAATCTGGCGATTTCTTCCTTCACGGATGAAGGTGTTAGGGAAAGGCCAAGGAGTGGTGGAAAATTCTGGCGATTTATTTCCCACCGATCACATCCTTAAATCAAAATACTTAAAGCTAGAGTCTATTCTTAAAATCAGAAACTGATCCGCAGTTTAACACTAACAAACACTTAGAGTCGTTTGCCACCCAAACTGGTCCGCAGTTCAACCGAACCACCATTGAATCTAAACTCAATCCGAACTGTATACGATCAAAACCGAAACTTACTGCAAACTGAACGTAGTCTCAACCAAACCCAAACTCAGTGCAATGAAATCGAAGAATCTGGCGATTTCTTCTTTTACAGTGGAAATCGCCAGATCTTCAATCAGTAAAATCAACCACCTCAAGTTCGCCGAGAATTATATATATATTCGCCTGATTTATCACTTTTACCGTAACATTAGGTGTAACCCAGAACCGAAATTATTTTCCGGTCCACCTAATATTTTGAGTGCGTGCTCAAACAGTTCTTCACTGTGTGTTGTCATGTACTTCTTCCAACTCAAGCTACCTGTTGTGTGATGTTCGAGGCCCTGACTAATTAAGTCGTGGTTGTTAGTTCGAACCCTCACATTCTGGGAATCAAAATATTTATTGCGACTCAGAATTGCTGTTACTATCCCTTGTTTCTTCAATTCCGCAAAACGTGTTTCCTTGTGATTTAAGGATACTTGTACATGTAGAACCTCGGTTTTGCCTCAAATGGGAGACAATAAAAAGGTTTTATTATCAAAGTTAGGGGCAGTAACCAACAAAGCAGTAACCGACAAACACAGCAAGTGTCTTAACTTAAGGAAATTATTATGACAGTAATAAATGGAACAATTACTCTTAATTATTGATGTTAACTGAATTAAGATAAAATGGACGTGTGCTTGTTTGACATTTTCCGATAAACTGAAGAGTTTGAAAGTCCAGAGATTGTTACAGATATCTGGACATATTTTTACACATTCACAACTGGACATCATGTGGTCAAATATCTATTAAGAGAAGTTATTTTGAACATAATTAAATTTGTGTTTGTGTGTGGATGTGTGTTAGAGTAAGTAAAGACGGAAATGAAAACAGAGAGAAATTATCTCCGAGCCTCCACTATATGTGCGGTTACAATTCGGCATTTAAGATCATTTAAGTGAGCATGTACTAACTAAATTAATCGAAACTTTCTAATTTAAACTAATTTTAATTTAATCTTCTCTCAATTCGAATCGCATCCACGATTTAACTTAAACTTACTACATGTCTTCGTATCTCGAAGATTTCGCTTTAACAAACGAAAGTTCATTTTTAACTTAAAACGAATCCCTCGGGCGGCGAGGGTAGATGGGGGCGGTTGAGAAGAAATATCTCTCTCTCTCTGGTTTCCTTCAAAGATTTCCATTCAATCCTCTCGGTTTTAAGAAAATCGATGAAGGTTATCTCCTCCCTGCCTTCCCTTCACCTCTTTCTCACCCACCTCGAATATTAGGGCAAATTCCTTAATACGACACTCATGGTTAGCCGGCAAGGAATGATCCCAAGGGAATTGTTTATTCTCCTAAGGGCGTATTCGCATGATTGCTCTGAGTGTAAAACTAGTTCCTAAACTAGATGTGGGGGCTAAGAGGGCTAAGCTGGCCAGTGGTAGAAAGTTTTCCGGTAGACCGTAAGCATTTTTGGGTGGGATGGCGATTGGGGTTTGGGGAAAGAGCTGAGGCAACATCTTATTACCTCAGAGTTTTCCAGGACGCAACAAATTACATTTTTTTTTTCTGGGACTCGGTTTTGAATCTGAGAAATATTTTCTTTTTATATTGCTGACGTTTATACCGGAAATAAAAAAAAGGAAATAAATTTTGGGACGAAATATTAAAATAAAAAGGATGAACCACTAAAAAGGAGCGGTTCAAAAAAAATGTTATTAAAATCAAAAGAAAAAAAATCGTAACAAGTAAACTTTGAGATTTTATTTCTTTCTTTTTGTGACTTTTCACGAAATTTTCCGAATTGTTGATTTAGCAAAATCAGAGAAAAACGATGGGGAAAGAGAAAGTGACTTATTTTCAGTTTCTTTTAAAGAGAAAACTCTTTTTTTTTCCTTCCTCTTGTCGATGGGAGTCACAGAGAAACCCGTCTTTCTCTCTCCTTTCTTTCCTTCACTCGTCCCGAAAATTGAGAGAATTTAAATATCTCACAAACACGAATCGGTGTGACACATTCTAGCGTGTCCTCCTCCTCCTCTACCATTTCTCTTATATTTTTTGTTTAATTTAAAAATTAGGAAAATGATGTCGGAATGTTGAAAATTTTGAATTGAAATTTGATTTCCCTCGAAAACGGAAGTCTGATAAATTTTGTCACGAAATAAAAATTTTTTTGTTATGTGGGTATAGCCTGCGCCAACTGTAAAATGGTCATAACTTTTCCGATTTTCATTTTCTTTTTACTGAGTGTCTCGTAAACTTTTGATGGATGTTTAGAGAGTAACTTTATTTAAATGACTTCTATTTTGTTTGGGACAAAACGCGATTTATCCCAAATTTTTATAACATAGAGCTTAAATTTATAGACTGTAGGTCCTTGGTACTCAAGTTTTTTCTTCCCGGGCCATCTACTGTGACTATTGCTAATGGGCCACACGACTTACTTAAAAGATTTTACACGTCGGCTTTCGACGCATACAGTCCACCCTCAGGGCATCATATGTATGTATATCTGTCAGTCTGTTTCTGTATGTATTTTCTATATATTGTCTAATAAAGATATGTTGAGGTAAACAATGTTGGCAGTTTCTGAGCACAGGCCCGAACATGTTCGTACTGGTCAGGCACTATAGTTCAGACTTAACAATGAGCAATCGACCTTTCACAAATTTTCACTCAATAGGTCTCCACTGGGCCACTCAGAAGAGCTTGGTGGGCCGCAGTTTGAGTACCAAGGCTGTTGTTTACCTCCTCACGAATATTTTATTTGAATTTGTTTTCTTTAGTTTACTTATTGTAAGTTCCTCATTCAATCATTCCTTTTAGAAAAATCACTAGAGAACAGAGAAATTTGGTGAAATTAGCTGCTTACAAAAGGTTTTGAAGAATCTTTGTTGTTACCTTTGCAGTGTTTGGTATAATCAAATAATAATAATAATCAAGGCCCCAGAATTTGAGGTGTCAGGACAGTGGGTGATTCTACAATCAATGGTGGGGTTCTAGAAATCACTCCAAACAACTTAAATAGTAGTCTGACAGAACTATCAGGATCCAGTTAGGATTGAGCTGTCCAAGAGACCGCTATGATGTACACAGCTCACATACTACGAGGGCTTTAGAGTGAAAATCAAAAAATCGGGATGACCCCTGTAGTAGATTTGTGTATTTCCAGACCCACCATCTAATGACAGGGAGGAAAATCAGAAAGTAATAATAATAATAATAATAGTAACCACAACATAACACCAAGGGAGAGGAAAAGCGTCCGAAATATAAGAACCTAGAAATAGAGGCGTAGAGGATGTGGAGAGTGAAAACAGAAATCGCATCTGTGGTGGTAGGTGTAACTTGGCACAAATACCTGGCGTAGAAAAGGATTAGTCCATGCAGGAAATTGCAGTAATGGGCACAGGGCACATCCTCAGGAAGGTGCTGTGAAAACGCGCATAACTAAGACTCTGAGAATGCTGGTTGCATCCTAGAACCTACTGGTAACTACGTCACCGACAAACAACATCTAGCGTCGTGCAAATAAGGAATATATACAGTATATATATATATATATTATATAACAATAAAAAATGAAGACGAAAAAGGGAAAGTATTAATGGTAAACAGGAAATAAACAGTACAGAAGTCTTCTTCATAAATGAAAGTAAGGCGAAAAGAGAAATTAAAATAATATAATATTAATAATATGAAAAGTATTGATAGTATAGCTGAAGCTATGAAAAGCGTGGTGTATCGTTTTAGACGTCTTTGGTTGAGGTTCGTCGAGGATATAACACTTATAAAGTGAGTTCTTTTCACGAGTGTTTATTATATAAAACCGATTTTTCTAAAAGTGTGCATTACTTTTGAAACGAATAAACCGAGCTAGATCACCCACTCACTAGAAAGTTGTTGAAGGGTTTTAGCTGTTCCTCCGGCAGTGTGTCTAGCGGTTCCATTCCCCAAACTGAATTATTCACGAACGCTGAAACCACTGAAGGTCCTTAAATAGGTCAAAGGCCTGGCCGAACTAAGTGAAAGCGGTGTTATCTTAAATAAAAAATTAATCTGAGCGTAAAAATAGCCAACAGCACTAACGTTATCCTGACCAAGGAAATTTCAAAACTCATCACTGATTCTCTCTAAAATTAATTAATTCAAATTCAAGCTGAGCACATGGCCCGTGCCAAAATTCACGGAATCAAAGGGAAATTTTCATAAAAGTTTTTTATTTGAGTTTGCCCAGCGTGTATTCCAAGAGTTAAGGGAAAAGTGCTGACGTCCCGAAGGCATACGAGACCCTTCCTTATTGTTTAGAAACTTCATCTTATTACTTTAAATAAAAGAATGAAAAATGTTTCAGGGGCGAATCTTAAAAAGTTCCACACGAGGAAATCCGAGTGGGAAACTTCAAAGTCTCACTCAATACGTGTGGGAATATGAAACTTTTCCAATTAAACCGATTTATTCCTGCTTTCAAAATGATTTGCGTTACACCTTCCCATCCATCTAAGCTAAAAATTGTCTTTCGGGGGGATACTACCAAGACCATTTCCAAATTTGAACGCGTCATGATACGTTCACTTAAAACCTTTCGAAATTTTCCTTTCAAACACACCAGATGATGAGTTTGAGCTTAGCTCATAATCAGCTTTCGTGCAACACGGTGGTTTCTGATGTTCTAAAGAGAGAAGAATAAATAAGAGAGAGAGCATATATTTAGCTTATATGATAGCTCAAACATGTGTGTAGGTTGTAATCACATGTGAGTTTCATTTAAAAGTCGGGACAAATAACTTGCAACATAATAATAGAAGCCTTAGAACCATTTTGTGTCTATGTATTTCAATCTATTGTTTAAGGCTGAAGCAAATAAATTAAAGAAAAAAAGGTTTGATTCAATTCCAACGTTCCGTTAACTTTTCTTTCAGCCAGAAAAGCGGTTTCACCTTTTTGAGTAACAGTAATTAATCGATCTCTGCGAAAAAAATTAAAAATAAAATGAATAAATGGAATTGGGTGAGAAAGCTCGGCCAATAAGAACAGATTTTTGATTTTTTTCTTCTTCACAAAAGCTTTCAATTATTTTGTTTTTATACAACTTCTACGTCCTTTATTATTTCCTTTTGAAAATAATAATAATAATAATTTCTCTCTTTTTCCGATTTTTCTTTAAAAGCTTTTCAACTAACTTTTGAGCAAAAGTTTCCTTAGCAACTAAACACTTGCATATCGCATGGGTTTATGACCACCGCGTAAAAAAAGCCTGTGATCCTCCTGGGCCTTTATTGACGCGCTTGTTATAAACCTATAAAGTATGCGTTTCTTTCTTAATAGATAACCGTCGCGAAGTTTAAATAATAGTAATGGTCAAGCCTACCACGACCAGTCAATTGACCACTTTTCGAGTTCACTTATGGTTTGTGTATTGATGAGACGAAGCTCAGGAATTTCGAACAATAAATTTTTCAATATAAAAAACCTGTACAGGAATATATACAGAAAATATCGCGGTTGTTCCTATAGCCCAGTGATTCCCGAAGTGGTCTATATCTACCTCCAGAGGTTCATAACAACCTGCAAGGGACCTACGTCAGCGAAAAAAAATTTTGGGGTCCATGAAATGAAAATAGAGCTTCACGATAGTGGATCTCAACATACACTGATAGTACCTATTTACTTACATTACACTATCTTATGATATAAAGACATATACATTACTTATAAAAGTACCAATGAAGTAAAAATTTTAGTTCACTACAGTTTGAAATTTACAAAATCAGGTAAGTAGGGGGTCTACCCAAAACCCAAAAACATGGCAACGGGTCTAAGACAAAAAGTTTGGGAACCCCTGTTCTAACATCACTTCAATCTATCATCTAATCTTCCACAAATGGACACTTGGACAATGGACAAATGGACAATTTGTGACACTAGAGGCCTATGAAGTAAAAAATTTACAAAAGTCAATATCAGGTAAGTAGGAAGTCTACCCAAAACCGAAAAACATGGCAACGGGTCTAAGACACAAAAAAGTTTGGAAACTTCTGCAATAGCCGTTCGAGTATTTCGCCGATTGCTTGTAATGCACTGACTGACTGCTAATTGGTCGCGTGTTTTAGTTTTATGCTTCCCGCAGACTCTTTGCTACAAGCCTGAGAGTGTCTTCATGTTAGTTTCTGCATGTCTTTGTGACTTGTTTGTTACTAGTCACCAGTAAATGTGTTGCCTTGGTCGCCACGTTCGTTATAACAGAATGAAGGTGGTAAGACAGACTTTCTAAGTTTCGGAACTTAACTATCTACAAATTTCACTTTTTTGAAAAATTTCTTCCTTGGTCGCTTATACTGTCTTAGAAGTTCCCGCACCTTTTTGTGTTCGTTCTATGCTGAACTTTGAGGGGTTATGAATCATGACCAGACTTAGTCAAAATAAGCAAATTGTAAATGTTTTGCAGGGTTTTTAGATTACAGTCTTAAGAAATTTTCAGAAGCTCTGTCTGTCGGTCCTCCCATAAAATTCTCCTCCTCAGCAGCATTGCTAAGTACTACAAACCATTTAAGAAACCGTTGGTACAAGCACTATATTATCCCAGAATTGGATTTTCGAGACTATTCTAATCCAAGAACATATAAATCATTTGACTCGTATTTATGACGACATTCGAATTTCTTTCTCTTTCGGTGTAACATAGCTTTAAGTTCGAAAATATAAAGTGGACCGGAAAATAATGCGTTACCCCTAATATATATCACGGTAAAAGTGATAAATCAGGCAAACATTCCCGACGATTATTTATAATCATCACCCAATCTTCGTTAATATGATATTTTATAAACAGCCGTTGAAGTTGATGGGACGACGGTTTTCCGTATAAATATATTCAGTATATATAGTGGAAAAGTCTCTCGAAATAGGGGAATTCAATCTTCTCACAAGCGGTTAAGCGAAAAAGGAAATCGTCTGAAATTGGTGTTCCATTCGAGAGGAGAAACAAGCGAAGGCGCCAAAGTGAATTGTTATCAATGTGACAGCACCTTAAGATAATAAATACTCGAGGCACGTTTATCCTTCTTCCTGGAACTCAACTGAGGGACTTCCGGAAACAAGGAAGAGTCAATAATGACCAGTGACCCGATTTTTCCCTCCTGGATTTTCTACTGAATTACCCCAAACGGTTGGTCGTTGTTGCTTCTAAGAAAGGTTTCTATTATCCTTCAAACTAGTTTGTTCTCAGAAATCCCAACCTTTCCATCTTTGGACACAACAACTATTAATTAATTGAGAGTAGGAAACGAATTGTAATTATGACTTCTTCCTTCATCGAACTGAGGGGAGGAGTTTAGTAATCGAAAATTTAGAACCGGATTCGTTGAAATGTCACCACCAGTGACATGTCCTGGAATTGGAAACTAAACCAAAAGTGTTAATCATATGACCTCCGGTTTTGGAAATGTTTCGCTGCAGAGACATCTTCTGTGCTGTAGTATTTGGTCGAGAATGTTCACGTGACTAACATTTTTACAATATTTCAGAAATACAACACAAGAAGAAGAAGAATTTCATCTCCTTTCATGTTGTTTGTGGGGTTTCCTGTTTATCTTCTCCTGTCTACAAAGTTATGCCATTTCTAGTTCAAAAGTTTTTTTTATAGCAGAATCTTACAAACTAGGTCACTTCTTTGCAGTTATTTATGTGCAGTTATGTGTGATTAGTTTTGAGATTTTCGTTCCTGTTACAGCTAACTGTTATGATATTGGTTATTATGCCATTCAAGTCTAGATTTTGGGTTGATGAAAGGACCTACTTTCATCTTTTCCGAGGGATTTGTTTACTTTGAATGCTCCAGCTCTCTTCAGTGATTAAATGTTTGGTTTAGTTCTAGTTTACCAAAACTTCATAAATATTGCACGCTTGTATGAAGAAATTTGTTTCATAAATACTGCACATATTCAGGTGGAGCTTGTATCATAAATGACTCACATTCTCGTTGAGGATTCCTTTCAAAGTACTGCACACATTCATGAAGGTTCATTACAAAAAAAATTGCAAACTTTCATGGCAGATTTATTTCAAAAGTATTGCACACACTCTCATTTCAAAAGTGTTGCACTCTCATGGAGGATTCATTTCAAAAGTATTGCACACTCTCATGGAGGATTCATTTCAAAAGTATTGCACACTCTCATGGAGGATTCATTTCAAAAGTATTGCACACTCTCATGGAGATTCATTTCAAAAGTATTGCACACTTTTGACTAAGTACAACAGTAGAGACTGACCAGATCCTTAAGTACCAGAGATAGTTTACTCATCTGCCAAAGTAGGCGAAATATCTTCACGAATAATTTCATGAAATCAAAATTTTGACTTGACGGCGGGTTCGCCAACACAATAAAAATGCCACTAGTCCAAAGCCCTGGGTTCTCTCTCTCTCTACTGAATAAGAGACCTCAATAAAAATAAAAATTTGGGATTAAAATTAATTATTGTCATAAATTGTGAGGGGCTAAAACATTTGAAGTCCTGAATATTTCGATAACATTTAAATAAAGAGTAAACAATAAAACAATAAAGGATTTTAGGATTAGTTTGGCGAAGAGGAACCGGAAACAGAGATAAGAGAAATATCTTAATAAAACAGAGCTACCAAAATCCCGGCCCACCGATAAATTAATAAATTTCCCTTAGAAAGCACATTAATAGGAAGAGTCACAGCCTTTGAAGGTAAATTAGAGGTTTAGTCCAGTAAATACAGGTTAATCCTCCAGGTTTTGATTCCACCCGTTGCTGCCTTTCGTAACCGCAGCCATTTTGTTTTTTTGATGAGGTCAGTCGGGGAGACAATATTCATAAGAGAAAAAGTTGGGAAACATTTTTATGCGTTCGGACCGCATATTTGTGGTTTATGTTCGGTCATTTAAAGTTCATTTGAAAAAGTTTCTTCTCTTGGGCCTGTATGGAACCATCATGGCGGACACTGATGAAAGGAATATTTGAGGCGATTGGTCAAACGTCAGTTTCAACCTTTTCCTTTCGTTTTATAAACTTCCCTTTACCCTTGGGAAGTCTGAGAGGATTGTCAGCCTTAATAAGAAGTTCATATATCAAGGGGCTTTAATCTTGTTTCACTGATCACTCGCTCAAGTTTCCTGAATAATAAAATGGCGAACAAGGAAAAGAGAAATTAGAAACGGAAGTGTCTTCTTTATTTCTTTAAACTTTCTTCTGTTAGAATTAATTCTGGTAAATATTATTTATATCAAATTGAAGTCACGTGAGACTAAAAGTTCTGTTTGTACCTGTTTCACTACCGTCCTAATCTGGATTCACTGTTTTATTTGTCTAATCCCAAGACCAAAAAAGGAATTTAGATAAAATTAAAACCGTTATCTAATAACAGTAATAATATCTGTCAGAATTAGATGGATTGGTGAGACCAAACACTTGATTTCTGAACTATAATTAAATAAATTATATTAAGATATACTGTATATTCCTCTAATCGTTAGGGTCTTTC
This sequence comes from Columbicola columbae, assembly GCA_016920875.1. Lineage (NCBI taxonomy): Eukaryota > Metazoa > Arthropoda > Insecta > Psocodea > Philopteridae > Columbicola > Columbicola columbae. The sequence continues at coordinate 5,645,917 of JADMLL010000001.1, read as the reverse complement.
GCTGAGTGGTGTCCCTGCACTGACTGATTTCAGTTATTTGTGGTCTGATTATGTCGCTCCGCAGACTCTCTTCATGCAAGTCTGCCTGTTTGTCCTACGATGTGTCTGATACAAGATACGCTTTGTCTTGGCCGCCACAATATTAATATATATGATTCTCGGATGTTGCAGTATATCCTTGTATACATTTTATATTATTTAGAAGACTTAATTGTATTTTAATTACCTAGATCAGAGGTGAGCAACCTTTTTAATCAACGGACCAATTTAAATTTTTAAATTTTTACATGGAACTAAAGAGGAGGGCCGTACAAATTTGTAAGAAAACTTAATTTTGAATAAGAAAAACTCTAATATTATCTTTTTGACAATAATATTGCACTCACGCCTTTCAAGGAACTCGAGAATTGCTGAAATTGCTAGCTAACAGCTTACCAGTCTGACTGATTATGTGACAGATGCAAACACAAACAAGCACACAGACGGGAAGTTCCTATTGCATGTTTAAACAAGCTGCCGACAAGTGGCTAACTCGTCACAAACAACCGTTTCGGTTTAGTATATACTACCATTATATTATAATTAATTATATAACTATAAATCGATGGGAGAAAAGTCTATAAAATAAATTGCATTTTATAAGATCTTAGCGAACATATAAACATGTTTAACGGGCCGCGTACTACTCATCCCTGAACTACTCCAAACCTACCTGAACAAACATACTCCAAACAAGACACAAGATATAACAAGAAACAATATATCAACGTAAATTAATAAATATACAAAGCACTACCATCATAGAAAAACAGTAAATTATTATCTTAACCAATGAGGTAAATATGTAGATAAATAAAAATGATAGATAAACGAAGCCAATCGAAATATATATATATGAATGAATGAATAAACAACTTAATAATTGACACAAGCAATTATGCAAACAAACATATACATAAAAAAGTAAGTAAAAATAATAGAACAAACAAGTCAATAAATAAATTCGTAATCAAACATCTAAAAATAAGTAGCAAAATATATAATATAGAGCAGTAAATAAATAACTTATATAATGAGTTTGGCGGAAACATGGGTGTCCTTAAGATTCATTTCCCTCTTATTTCAAGTGGGTCCCTTAATTTGACTATTATATAAGTGGAAATGAAAAAGTAGGCGGAAAGAGAGAGGAAGATGAAGGAGAAGAAAGACAGCGAGAGGGAAATCTCTCTGATTTGAGGAATTTGAATTGGCTTAAAAGAAATAAACAAAACAGAAGGAGAAAGAAATGAAAAATAAGATTTTTGGTAAAAATTTATCTCAAAGTGTAAACCGGAAATAAAGGAAGCTGCTCCTGACACTTGTTTCGGTTTAACTCCGGCTTTTTCGGAAGAGCAGTAAGCGATTTTATTTCCAACGAATTCCAATCCCGGAAAAATTAAGTCAATTTGTTTTCAACATCTAATAAACCTTTCGACTGATTCGCTCTCATTCCTTCTAATGAAATTTTTCCCCATTTGAATATTTGGAAAATGGTCCTTCAGGCAGTGACACGTCCGCTTTTCCACAAACGTCTTCACACTTTTCATTTCCTGCCTTTCCCCCGTTTCGACATGGGAAAAACTTGTCATCAACTCTTTCATTCCAAGGTCAAATCAATATCTACGTTTATAATAAGGGAAAATGCCTTCATTGGTTTCTTGGGAGGGAACATAACTTCAAACCCCGTGAACGGATTTCGATTTACACGGATTTTCGGATACACAGTAACAGCATTTCAGCAAATCGATCGTGAAGGTGTACATTTATTCTAAAAGTGTGCAATACTTTTGCAATGACCCTCCATCAATGGGTACGATATAAACGACATTAATCCTGAAAGTGTGCAGTATTTATGAAATGAATCCTCCTTGAAAGTGTGCAGTATTTATGAAATGAATCCTCCCTGAAAGTGTGCAGTAGTCATGAAATGAATCCTCCCTGAAAGTGTGCAGTATTTATGAAATAAATTCTTCATTACTCATGAGGAAGAGTTTGGGTTTAGGGAACACGCCGGTGCAGACATTGTGATCTTGATTCCTGTTCATGGTTTAGTGTAGCTGTTCAAGTACACTCAAATCCATTTTTGTGCGGCCTTTTTTTGTGCGACTTTTAATTGTGATTCGAAAACTATACTGTATAGCTATTCGTGAAGTTTTGTGCAATTTTTTTAAAATGCATTTTCTTTTATGCAGTCCCTAACCACCGCACAAAAACAGGTTTGAGTGTATTAGTCGACACGATGTCAATACTAACAATAGTATCAATCTATATGAAAGGCTCACAATTTACAGTGTTACCACAATACCAACCTCGAAAATCTCACCAGAATATGAAACCTCACAAATCGCATAACTCTTAAGACCATTTATTGAAGTTAACGTAAAAACGCGTAAAAAAGGAACAAAACAGTGGTATTATAGTAATATTAACGAGAAAAATAAATAAAAATCGACTAACACAAACTTATGGCTGTTTTTTAGTAAGGAACAAAAAAATTTTTGGTAGAAATCCTAGACACCAAATCAAGAAAGCCAAAGAAAAAAGGAAAACGTGACCTAAGCAATTACTAATTTATCAAGCGGACTTAAGCTTCACGATCCAAACTCAAGGCGGGAAAATTACTTTCGCGTAAAAAAAAACCTTCAAAAGATTTTTTTTCTGCGTGCGTTTGAAAAATTGTCAATGGAGAGAGAATGTAATTTAAAATAACTCAGAAACTTTCCTTTTCTTCTCTCTCTTTTCCCAAAAGCTTTGTTTTGTTAATCAGCAATCACTTTTGCGGAGTTTCTATTACGCTAAATGGAAAGGAAAAAAAAATTTTTTTTTCTTCCTTTTCTCCTTTCCTTCTTTTTTTATCGTTTTAAAGAAAAAGTTTATGAGAAGAATCGAATTTCAAAGTTTTTACTTTTCTGCCGGAAGAGAAAAATTTTTAAAAAGAAAACGAGGTAAATGACACAAATGTTCTACGCTTACGAATTTAATTACGTAATTTTTTCCTTTTTAATTCTTGCCAAATGACAAAATCTTAAGATTCTTCCGCGCTGCCTTCTTTAAAAAATGTTTCTTTTTCTTCATTCTGTTTCACAAAACCTCCATTTACGGGAAAAATGGCGGAAAAATTATTTTAATATTTAATTAGAACTCTCCCTTGTTAGTTATGTTGGTCTTTTGTCCATTACGACGCTCAACTTCAATTTTCTTTTACCGCGTTCAAGTTTTATGTCTACTCTGAAAGCTTCAACCATCCTCAGTGGTTGAGTGCTTTGTTATGACTTTAACATCCTTTTTACTTATAAAATGAATTCTTAATGAAAGTGTGCAATAATTTTGAAATCAATGGTTCAAGAAAGTCTACCATACTTTTGAAATGAATCTTCCTTGAAAGTGTGCCATAATTTTGAAATAAATACTTCGTGAGAGTGTGCACTAGCTTCGAAATAAATCTTTTATGAAATTGTGCAATACTTTTGAAATGAGTCGTTCATAAAACTTTGCAATATTTTCGATATGAACCTTTAATACAGTCTGCCACACTTTTGAAATGAATTCCCTGTGGATGTGTGCAATATTTTTGAAATCAATAGTCCAAGAAAGTCTACCATACTATTAAAATGAATTTTCTATGGAAGCGTGCAATACTTTTGAAATGAAACTTTCATGAATGCAATATTCTATGGGGGTAATATTTTTGAAATGAATCTTCCGTGAGGGTGAACACCTTTGATATGAATGCTCCAGGAGAGTGTGCAACATTTTTGAGTTGAGTCGTTCGTAAAAGTGTGCAATACTTTTGAAATGAATCTTTCATGGGTATTCCAATACTTTCGATATGAACCTCAAGAATAGAAATGAATTCGCCATACTTTTGAAATGAAACTTCCACTAATGCAATCTTCTAAGGGGGCAATATTTATGAAATGAAACTTCTGCAATCTTCTGAGGGGGCAATATTTTCGAAATGAATCTTCCATCAGAGTGTGCAATACTTTTGAGATGAAAGCTCTATGAATATGGGCAATACTTTTAAAATTAATATTCAAGAGTGTGCATTACTTTTAAAATGAGTCGTTCATGAAACTGTGCAATACTTTTGAAATGAATCTTCCAAGAAAGTCTGTCATACATTTAAAATGAATCTTCTATGAATGCATTCTTCCATGTGTAAATCTTTTTTAAATTAGGCCTCCATGAAAGTTTGCAATTCTTCTGAAATAAATTCTCTGATGAAGTGTGCAATACTTTTGAACTGAACCTCCATGATCGTTTGCATTACTTCTAAAATTCCACCACTCTACTCCTACTTTCCTTTTCTTATTTTAGTCTACCATTTTACTACTATCTATCTATTTTTTATTATCATTATTTTATTTATTTTCTTTTCTTCTCTTTTTTATATCTTGTTTCCCATTTCATTCTGTCCTTTATTTACTATCACTATCATTATTACTATTTTTCTTTCTTTTTAGTCTTTTCTTCCATATCGTATAAACTTTATCTCCAGTCACATCTATTATCCGGTTCCTGGGGTTAGAGACACTGATCTGTTCTCCAGATATAAACACCCTTTAAAGCCAGACCAACAACTCAATGTCTCGCCTAGAAAGAGGTGACAAAAAAACTTTTGAAAAACTTCCGTGCAATATTTATGAATTTTCCAACACCTGGGACTGAACCAAACACTCAACCATTGAATAGATCTGAAGCTTTCGAAGTAGACAAATCCTTTAAACGAGATGAAAGTCAATTCTTTCAAAAGTAGAAAACTTAGACTTGTACGGTATGATAGCCAACATCAAGACAATCCTAACATTAGTTCAACTAATATTAGTTTTGTTAGTTTTTGAGTTATACCACCGCGTCAAGTTATTAGTACTTCGTGCGTGGTATCTCTTACCTTTGCCAGACGTTGTGGTGTGGTGGTTTAAGTACCCGACCATAGAAGTTATGGTTGTGAATGCCTCCCGTTGGAGGAAAGAAAACCAAACCAACTTTTCATCTACTTTTTCAGTTCTAAACATCTTCGGTGACTTCTTCGATACTGATCCTCGAGTTCACAAACTTTGTTCGTATTTTAACTTTAAATTTAACAAAACTAACCACGAGTAACTCAGTTTTTTTTAGATTCTGCTAGAAAAAGGAAACTTTTGAACTAGAAATAGAATAACTTTGAAGACAGGCGAACAAAAAGAAACCACGCAAACCACACGAGAGGAGATGAAATTCTTTTTCTTCTATTATTCGTCGTATTCGGAAAACATTCTAACAACAACTGTCATACACAGCACTTTTAAAACTCATACGCGGGAGCAAATGTTCCTGATGCATGTTTCCGATTCTCTGTCGCATCCTTATTTCCCAAATTTCCTTTTTCTCCCGACTTAATAACGGATCGTTGCAGCTGGTTCTAACCTGTCAAACAAAAGAGCAGACGACTTCTAGTCGTAAAAACTGAGAAAGCAGTGTTGCCACCTCAACCACTTTTTTTTATAGATCTAGTAACGTTTTGAACGCCTTTATTTACTACAGAAATTTTTTAATTTTTTATGTTTTATTCCAAATTTTACATTTTGTTTGGTTATGATGAGAATTTGATAAGATAATTGAGAGAAGCCTGTAAAAATTGAGCTGCCATTTTTAATTAGCCTTCTAAAGAATAAACGTAGAATTAGACTTGCTCACGCTAATTTCAAAGCTGAGGATTTAAATATTTTTTAAAGAAAACTAAAGAAACATGGCTGACATATTCTCTTTCACAAAATATTTTGCCAGAACTTAGTAAAAGAAAAAATTAAATTTGGACAAAGACAATTCTGAAACCAATGAACCTTCCGCATCAGTAATCATTATTGACTTCGATGCTGACACTATAATTTTATAGAGGAATAACTGGATTATATATTAAATGGTGATTTTGAGGGGATTATATATAGGGTGTCACAAGATTAACGCGAAGCTTGAATTTGCCGTCATTTTTTGGGTAAAATATTGGCAACCCTGAAAAAAGAACAATTGACAGCTGAATTGTTATCGTTCGTACGGTTAGAGCCTTGGCACTCAAACTGCGGCCCACCAAGCTCTACTGAGTGGCCCAGTGGAAACCGATTGAGTGAAAATTGTGAAAGGTCGATTGCTTGTTGTTAAGTCTGAACTCGGAAACCAGTACGAAGATGTTCGGGCCTGTGCCCAGAAACTGCTGACATTGTTTGCCTCAACAAATCTTTATGAGGCAATATACAGAAACAGACTGACAGATGTACATACTGATGATGCCCTGAGGGTGGATTGTATGCGTCGGACTTGTAAAAAAATTTTTTTTTGGTAAGTCGTGTGGCCCAGTCACAATGGAAATTTGGCCAGAAGGAAAAAGTTTGAGAGAAACCTCTAGAGTTTAAAGGTTGGGGCAAGTTCCAGAATAACAGCTCTAAGTTACTTGGTCTTTTAAATTAGGATTTACATTTTCTGTGAATCATAAATTTTTGATTACAGTTCACTCATGTCCCCTCTGCATAAACTCTTCATGATTTTTCATTGTTCTTGAAATATTATTAAAAACACGATGTTGTATCGTATAACACTCCATTTTGACTAACCTTAAACTCTCAGCTAACAAGTTGTTCCTTTTCAGGGCTACCAAAAAATTAATGAAAAAAGGCGGGAAATTCAAATCTTTTGCAATAATGTTAAAACACCCTATACCAGGATGTCAATCTTAAAAGCTAATCCGAGAGCCACACAGACAATGTTTAAATTTAAATTTGACCAAACAGAATCAATATTTATAGAAACAAGCTCATGTTGAATAGTACATTTTAATAAATTATATACATAAATTTAATTTATTATTTAAAGTGATCTGTATAGTTTATAAATAAAGTATATTATAATTTAATATGCTGGTTCCTTTCTAATTCATTTATTTTTACTTTGCGTCGGATATATTGACAGGGCCGCAAAATGTTGATCTCGGATTGCAATTTAACACTTTCCTGCCCTATAAATTGATGTCATAAATATTTTGTTATTAAGTATTGTTTAAATATATTTAAAAGTATCTAAATAAATTTATTTATCCAATTTTTGTTTCACCACTCCTTGTTGTTTATCGACTTTTAGCTATCTCAACCCAACACCAAATTCCAAAATCCGTCATTTTTGGATAACATTTAGACACTAATCCAGAGAATGTGGTGGCAATACTGTCGATCCGCCGGCGTCATGTCATAGATGTTCACTTTATTATTTTCTTCCTTTTTATTGATTAGAAATTGAATTTCTACTCCCCACTCACTTACTTCCATCGTCTTGTCATGTCCACCAAAAACATTTTCAGAGAAATTCCGTGAAGAAATGCTCAAAAATTTTCTTTCCTTCTTTACATCGACAAATAATTTTTCCTTCTCTCTTTCTCATTACACAAACTTCAAAGAAGCGTAAAAATGTCGAATCTACTCTTGTGAATCTCAAAGCTCCAA